>CM046336.1:19110203-19486328 GCA_025403435.1 Artocarpus heterophyllus
TAGGCGAGGACTTGGTATTTTAGATGCTTCGAACTTAAATTTTAAAGTGTGAAAATTTCATCACAGGCATATTTTTTCTTTTAATATTGCATATTGTTTTAATTGTAATCATTAATTTGCAATTGCATTTAATTTGTTCCTTTTCATATTCATCTGATATGTATGACATTGATTTTAAATTTATATAATTTATTTGCTGAGTATATTTTGTATTTCAATTGTTTTATAAACTTTTTCCAAACAATTTAAAGGCTTTTGAAATGATTTTTAAGGAAAATGCTTCAGCTTCCTTGAAGTACCTTAGACTGTACATCTAGCAACTGCGGTCAACCACAACCAATATAACATAGTCGACCGCATCATCAAGGAGGTCAACTCTAGACCCCTCGAGACGGCATTTAAAGAGAGAAAACTCTCATTTTTCTTTCATTGTTTATTTGAATCCTTGCCCTAATAGGATGAAAAATATCATCTAATCTTCACATTGTGATTTATTTGATCTCAAACAAGTTTTCTTGCGTTTTTAATTCCTAATCATTCTCAAAATCCTCCAAAACACTTGTGCTTATGCAAAATCCAATCATCTCTCTCAAATTTGTGTTTTTGAAACTTTTGGGATTTTAAAACCTTTCTTTGAGTGTTCTATACATGGCGGGGTGTGGAGAATCATCAAGAAGGCATGGGAAGCGACCGGTAATAGCAGCGACAATGAAAATCGCACTAATGTAATTCATGATCCTACTATTTGACTGGCAATAATAAAAGAGCATTTGTAGCCTTACTTAAGAAAGATAAACTTACCAGAAGAGTTATTATGTTTGACGAAATGAAATCACTAAACCTCAGGAGTTTATTTGAGAGGTTAGGATTGTTGAATTTGGTAGAAACTAGAACTTGCGTATATCCTAGGCTAGTAAAAACCTTTTATGCCCAAATGAATAACAACCATCAAAATCTTACCATTTCCTGTAAATTGAAAGGCAAAACCATAATTTTAGATTCACAGACTATAAGCCTAGCACTAGGAATTCCCAATGATGGATTACCCTTACCTTCATTAGACATTTTTGGGAAGAATTTTGAGCCTGTTGTATTGTATGGAACACTTATGGAGGCATCTAATGGAATTCATCCACTTAAACTAAGGGCTAATGACCTACTTATTTGAGTGAGAGTCCTACACCACATTGTTTCAATGAACCTTATCCCTAAGGCTAGCCATAAAGACAACCTTACTTCTTTTGACATACCTTTTATGTATCTATTCTTAGTGGTACCCAGCTAAACATTAGATGGTTGATCCTTAACCACATAATAGCTGCTTCTGGCAGTCAATCTGGCATGAATTTACCTTATGGGATGTTGTTGACTCACATTTTTGAGTACTTGAAGGTTCCCCTTATTGGAGAATCTGAAAAGTGCAAACCAGCTCCAAATATGTTTTTCACTGTAACAAATCTCAAGAGAATAGGTTTGGAATAAGTTAATGGTATTTGGCAACACAAAGCACAAGGTCAAGCTCCACTTCTCAACAAGGAAGAGCAATAAGAGTTTGAACAAGCAAAAGAATACTTTGTTATGGACAAAGATCCTCCTCCAGACCTCCAGTCAGTTCATCTTCTAGTGGTTCTTATTAAGAGCTAGTTTTATGTTTTGACACCCTCAAGCTCACTTTTGCTAATTATCGTGCCCCTATGGATGAGCAATTTTCACAACTCAACAACACCTTGTGTAGCATTCTCGAGGAGCTTAGGCGCCTCAACATGCATGGACCGCCCCTGTCTTGACTCATCCCACAGCTTTTCATTCTTTTTTATATTTTTGGATGTTTTTATGTTTATTTTTTTGGACCATTTCGGGATCTAAACTTTGAATTTTGTAGCATTTCGTAGTTTTATGGAATTTAAGTTTTCATCTTTGATTATGGGTTGATTGTTTCTCTCTTTTTGTTGATGACAAATAGGGAGAAAGATTTAGATTGATTGCTTTACATTACTATTCTTATTTTCATTCAAACATGGGGAGCTAACATATTTAATGTAGAGGGTTAGATTATTTTCGTAAATTTTGTTTGGATTGAGATTGAGGTTGTTTTGATTATCTTTCGTTTGTAAGTTACTTACAAATTCACTCAAGATTGCATACATTAAGAGGGACTTATGTTACATCTGATAGGGGGAGCTTAAGGTAACATGGTAAGAAAACTCTCAGAAAAATTCATTGCTCATTCTAAGTTTCTTTCCTTATTTTACCTAAAGCAATCAATTGTTTATCATCATCAAAAAGGAGGAGATTGTTAGTCCTAAAGTTTCAAATGTAATATTTATTTTTTTTTATGGCAACAAACAATTAATTGCTTAAATGCTAAAAGTTTATCTTGAACGTGTAGAGCTATTTAGTATTTTTTTTTTAGCATCTTAAGATAGTTGAAGGAAATTCATCGTCTAGGAAGAAATTAAAAGACAGATCAAATTACTGAGAGCTTGAAGATTGAAGAAATGGCACCAACAAGCATGAAGAATAAGTCTTGAGTTTTTATTCTAAGCCTATATGATGTTAAAGCATGCATAGAGTTTTTATCAAGTTCAATTGGCTTAAGTTTTTTATTTAACTTGATTTTAAAAGTTTTAAATCCTAATTTGAAAATATATTCAAAGTCTTGAAATTATGTTAGAAATTGTTTCTACATGATTTCATTTATTTTCAAGAGTTGGAATTGATTTAGAAATGGTTTTAAATTGTTTTAAAATTATTTTAAATTTAAAAATATTTTTAAAAACCAAATTAAGGCCTTGGACTAACTATAGAGGCGCGGTCAACCACACACTGTAACGGGGTCGACAGCGCACTGTAACGGGGTCGACCACACTAGCTCAAGATGGGCTGGTTCTCTTGCGGGGTCGACTGTACACTGTAGTAGGGTCGACCATGAAGTCCAATGGTTAGTTTTCTAACCATTGCAAATGTGCCTCAAATGGCTATAAACAACTAGTTTCATGTTCTAGCCTATAACTAGCCTCATTTCTAAGTTATTTGACATCCAAGAACACCAAGAAACATCCTTGTATCAATTTCAAAGTGTTTAACATTGCTTTCAATCATTCTTGAGCCAAACTTGTTAAAAATTCTCTTTGTATGCTCAATCATCTCTTAGTGTATATCATATTGTATTCTAAGCCTTTCTAGGAGTTGTAAGAAGTGAGCTTAAACTTTTAAATACTTGTAAAATCGAGTGAATTAGGTTTTCAAAGCCTTTATGAAATTCAGGAATGTTTTGGTCAGCCAATCTTCGTAAAATTGACGAATTATAAGAGATCGTAGTGAGCCTTGGGTAGACAAGTCATTGGATTGTAATTGGAGTGATCGTACTAAAAAGATAGTTAAAATAGTAGAAGAGGTTGAGTGAAGGTCTTGCTTGGTGATAGTGGACGCAGGCATTTTACCAGACCACTATAAATAACACTTGCATTTCTTTTCCCTTATCTCTTTAATTTACACATTTATAGTTGTTTGTACGTTTGTTGTTTGAGTAATCATTTGGAAAATTCCAATAATTGTAAAAAGTTTTAAAAACCCAATTCACCCTCTCTTAAGTAGCTATTCTTAAGCTAACACTAAGTGAAAGGAAAAGGTCATCTTTGTTATTTTTTATGATTCTTTCCTCAGATCTGGTGACTTACTTAAGCTGATTGGGTAAGGTAACTTGGTTGGATGACCACATTAGGTGGGCCAATTTAGGGCCAATGTGCATTCTTTTAAGAGTAGGTTATGGAACCTTTTAGCTGACTTGGGGTTAACTTCATCCACAACTCATTTTAATCTAATTTCTTATAGACTTAAAGCTTCCCTAAGCGGGCCAAAATTCTAATTTGACTGAATAAAATGAACTTGATTACATTCCTTGGCCTTCCAAACCATGGCCCACTTAGAGATCCTCGAAGCGTGGCTTGGGTGCATGTATCGACTACTATACCTTCGGCCACATCATCAAATGTGGGCTTGGATTGGCATCGTGCAAAAATTTGGGTATCAACAGGGTGTTTGAAAAATCCTCTAATTCAATTAGACCGCCTAAACCAAACTAAACCAAACCAAACCGGTAGTTTTTGCTTTAATTTTTGATAGTTTAGGTGGTTTTTTATACAAATATTTAAAGTAGTTTGGTTAGTAGTTTGAACTTCCAAACTACTCATAAAACCCCTCTATTATCGAACTTTTTATTTTTAAAATATTTTTATATTAAAATTTTTATTTTTTTATTTTTTATTGGCCATTACAAGAAGTTCTACCCATATAAGACTAACCTTTCCACACTTTATAATTACACTTCTTTTAATCACTCATCATCAGCATTCAAAAAAATAAAATCAAATTAACGAACCAATATATACAACTAAGACTAACTCATGGAATGGAACCCTAGCAACCTTCATCTAACAATCAACGTCTTTTTTTTTACACTACCGTTGACCTATTCGCCATGCTGTCATTGTTACATCATCTCTCTTCGTCATAACTCACCACTATATCGATTAAGGATATTAGTAGGAGAAGAGGTTTATCAACACCAGTAAAAATTTTTAATTCAAGTTTAAACTTTTTTGTGTTGGCTTATATTATTTAGTTGTATTTTTGACTTTTTAGTTTGGTTATTAGTGAACTTTGATTTGTGTTATCATGACTTTTTCGTTTGGTCTTTGATTTATATTAAAACTTTGAAGGGTAAACTTTTAGACGTTTTACAATTTTAGTTAAATATTGAAAGAAAATTTAATCTTTAGCATAAACAACCCAAACCAAACCACCAAAACCGCTTATAAATGATTTGATTTGGTTTGGTTTTATAAAAATATCAGACCGTCTAAACTACCCAAAAATAAAATTTAATTTTGATTTAGTCAATGATTTGAAAAAAAAAAAAAAACTACCCGTGAATTCCTACACTATATAAGTAGACAAAGACCCTTAAATGAAGGGTTTATATACACTTTTATGCACATTTTTTTTCCCTAAATGAAATGTGGATTTTATTAATTAGAAAGCTCCAAGAGCAACTAGTCTAACATAGGGGAAGGAATCTACCCTGCAACTAAGAAGCCTTGAAACTTAGTATAGGCAGCCTATTTATACGCTAGATGAGCTACCACATTACGCTTTTACACTCTTACTTTCGTAACTAGAGTATTATGTTCTATTGTCCAAATAGTGAAACAAGCGTAAAACAATATATGTAGCGGAGTGAACCGCTATTAATTTTATGATTTGATGATTTATTTTAATCTTTTAATTTCTCTAAATTTATGTATTTAGTTTGTTGAGAAGGTTCAATAACAACGATCAAAGTCAAAAATGGTCCTTAACTATAGCTACCGTAACAACGTGCCTCTTGATTTTTAAAAGGTAATATTTGCTCTCTCAATCCATAAAATAATAATGAAAAAGCCTCCACATATTATGATTTTCAAAAAAAAAAAAAAAACACATGATACATAAAGAATGAGAGTTTTTTTAGGTAATTTGGTGTACAATTACTTTAGTGGCTCCTTCCATGAAATTACATAAAAGTAAAGGAGAGGTTATTGATTTTAATTTTTTTTTCAATCTATTTAAATGATGTAAATTGTTAAATTAAATCAAAGTTTAGATTAGCTTTAGACATACTAAGTTATTAAAATGAATCCTTTATATGTATTACATACCAATTATGAGTCAATTTTGATTAAAAATACTAAAATAAGGAGCTTTGATAATTGTATCACATACGAATGCTACATTTTAAAAATCAAGGGGTGTGCTGTTATGAGGGCAATAGTTAAGAGGAAATTTTTGTAATTAATTCCTATCCATAGTTAAAAACCTTGTGTTTGACAAATGATCTTAAACTCATGAGTTTAAACAGTCCATAATATAAAACTCTCATATTTTATAGTGTAAATGGTATAGTGAAAACTTTAACATGCTATAGTATTTGAATTTATTTTTTTTAATTCAAACTCTTTTGCCAACACATTTACAGGTTTGTTGTTTGGTTGTTAACCGTAAATTCAATATCTATATATATCATTTAAAATAACAATATATATTGAATCTCAAAATAAAATAACGTATCAAATATAATATTTTTATGCATTTTTGTGGTAATTGTAGCATTAATATTAACATATTTACATCAACAGTGACTTGTGCTTACTGATAACATGACATCCTATTATGCTTCTTTTTTATTTTGAAAGGCAATCTTTGGTAACCCCGTTAGCATTTACAACAACATAAAACTTGTCAAACTACGTTTTTGTTTGTGTATGTTTATACATATAAAATAATATGGCCTGTTTTTTAAGATAAATGAAGAATAAGAGAGTATTTGGGAAATTTGGCTTAAACCAATGGTTTGAACTTAAACAATATAAAGTTCTCACATGCTATATAAAGAAAATTTGAGTAACAGTATAAAACTCTCACATGCTACAGTGTTTTAAATCAAAGTTACCAAATACTCTAATTTTAAAAGAGATCACCAGAAGAAAAAAAAAAAGAGAGAATATTTTCCCTTAAAGGAATATGAAACTTGAAGTTCAACTAAGGAAGTTAAAATAATAAAGAAACCGAAGTATCTACGGTACAATTTTAAATTAATGCTTTACTTCCAAAGTTTAATATTTAAGGGAGAAAATCATTCTATAATGCAACTTTTTTTTTTGTGTTATATTTGGCTATACTCTATGTCAAATTTTAAACCAAATATAACATATGTTATATTTTAACATTTTAACTGTTGTTTGTTGCTCTGTTGACTTTTTATTTAACAATTACAATATTGTCACAAAAAATTGCTAAGAGAAATACGAAAGCTTCATAATTATAGCAAAAAGCATATGAAAAATATTCAATGGCATTCTGCATTTCGCGTTTAAAATGAAATAGCATATTAAAAATGTTATTTCAACACTATTAGCGTCACAGCACAGTGGATCTGATTTTACAATTTGCTCCTACTCAATGAAAAAGAAAGAAGGAGGGTAAAAAATGCTAGTTATATCTTTGAAAAACGAAATAATACAATAGATTGTAAACATTCTAATTTCTTTTTTAGCTTTTACTAAACAAAATTAAAAATTAATTATTAAAATGTATTTGTACACAATTAAATAATCATCCTGACAAAGGCATATAAGTAAATTCAAAATTTAATTAAAAGAAATCAATGCTTTTTATTTTTTAAGGAATCCATGCTAAAAGAAAAGTTAGGATTAGTTTTTTTTTTTTTTCATTTTATACTATATTTTGGTTGCTAAATTATTATTGGTGATTTAGTAAGAAAGTACATTAACAGACAGAAAAAGAAAATACCGATATGTTTGTCATCCTCATTTGTTGAAGTAATCATGTACCTGACCATGGGATGCCCTTCCTAAAAAAAAAAATAATAATTATGGGATTCCCATGTACAGAATAAATATGTATAAAGCATATTTAAAATCTTTGAGTAGGAAAAAAAATTGTTTAAGCAAGAAATAAGAGCTAGCATAAAAAAGGGCAAGAAATAAGAAAGTACTAAATAAAGCAAACTTTATATTCACTCCCGCATAGTCTAGCGCACGTCTTGCATTTGTTTTTGTTTTTGTTTTTTTTTTCCTTCTAATTATTAAAACGTCCGCGTGCATACAAGGAAAATTCCATGCCTCAAAATAAAAGTGAAAATTAATAGCCGTTTATAGTTTTTTTTTTTTTTTGGGGCAACTTGTCCTTTGAATTATTTATTCATAAATAAAAGTCGTCCTTGACACTGATCATGAGGCCGACGTTATAAATTGGGTATTTCATTGGTGAACATAAACTTTTAATCCTTTATGGTTGTCATAGGTTTTAAAAAACTGACACTTTATTCTATGAATTTTTCCACTTATTTTTTTGTTAAATTTATGCAAAAACCAAAATAAAATAAAGGGTTCAAATGTGACCATATGGTCTTTTTTTTTGTGTTTAACAGATTTTTTAAAGAAAAATCACATGATCTTATTACACCCATTTTTTGCGTCTTAGTCTAACCAAAAAAAAATCTAACAAAGAGAACTAAATGAGATTATTAAAAATTCAAAAAACAAAATGAAAGATTTCAAACTTTGAGTGACAAGTAAGGAATAACTCTTAAGTTTAGGAGTGCTGGTGAGATAAATTCTTAGAATTTAAGTTCTTATTTAAAAAAAAATGAAAAAATGAAATGTTTTTTCGTTTAAAATTGTTATTACTTGTTATTACACCTATTAAAAAATAGAGAAAAAACAAAAACTATTTATATTGCCATTTCCTAAAAAACCCAATGCAGCCTATAAAGTTCAAGAAAAAAAAAACGAAACTTAAAAAAAAAACACAAGAAGATATATAAGGCCCGTTTGTTTCGATACTTGAATCACGGTTTGAATCATTTTACTATAGTATTTTCTCTTACAAAAATTTAAATCTTTATTTGAATACTCTATTTAAATATTTGAACTAAAAAGCCATAAATTCTGTCAAAAAAATATGTATTGGCCGATGATAACAATTAGCAGCCAAATTTTAATAACACAATACAAAGACGTGTGATTATAGGGATCAGTAGTTGACACCAACGGTTGCAAGGCATTGAGAGGATGCCAAAACAGTCAAACGCTGCGAAAAAGGAATGAGGGTAATAAAGTAAATTCGGTAGAAAAAGTGGGGCCCACAAGCAGCCCCCAAACAAGAACAAGAAAATGGGCAGCCAAAGAAAAGAAAAAGATAAAGAGTGCCGTTGGGGCCTCCGATGACGTGGCAAATAGCCGGATAATTCGGAATTAATTATAATTTTAAATTCACATTTCACTATTTTGCTTAAATCTTGCTATAACGTAAACGCACCCTTATAAAAACACGCCTTAAACACGCTTTTGCTTTTTCGCTTTCGTCTCTCTCATGTCTCATCATCCATCCGCCACTTCCACGGCAAAACATAAATACCAAACCAAACTCGAATACTCTTTTTTCCCTCTTTCTTTATTTATTTGTTGCTTTCTCTTTCTCTGAAAAACTCGTTCTTCTCTCTTTTCATCTTCTGTTTTTCCTTTCCATTTCTTTTTTTTTTTCTTGAATTTAATTTGTCGTTCGTCGATAATCGGTGGTTGATTGATTGTGTGGGGACTTCGATACGACGTCGTTTTTCTGTTTTGGTAAGGAGAGGAGATGGGTGGTGGTGAAGTTGAAGCGGTGGGGGGTAATAATGGAATATTAGCGGTGGAATTCGTCCCGGAGGAGGGTGCTGATGAAACGGCGTCGTCGTACACTTGGCCTCCGAGAATCCCCACACGCCTTAGACGGAGGCTTCACTGTAAGACTCCCTGCACCGTCGAACAAATTGAGGCAAAACTCCGTCTCGCTGATCTTCGCCGACAGGTCTTTTTTTTTTATTCTTCTTTTTTTTTTGTGGAAATTCGAATAGTATTTTTTTTTGGTTTAATTTTCTTCGCTAATTTATTGTCTGTGAATTTCGACGACTCTACTGACACTAAAGTTTGGTGAAACTGCTTTTTATTTTTTTTATTTTTTGTTTTTGGTTTTCTCTCTTTTTTTTTTCTAAGTTTTTATTTTTTTTTTAATTTTCAAAAGGGTTTTTAATTAACGTTCTAATTTCCTAATTTTTCTCTTGTTCGTTTATTTTCTTTAGTTCAATATACTGGACTGATTTCCTTCTTGGTTCTTCTTAAGTTCCTTTTTGATTAAATTTATCCGATACCCAGAATTATTATTTTTTTCTATTGTTTTCTTTTACGCATCTTATGCTTAGTATTCCTGAAATCATGGTTAACAAGAAAAAAAAAAAAAACGAATTCCAAGTATATATGTTTTTCTGTGTCCATCTTTTTTTCCCCTTAAATATTTGATTTTACTTACCCCCTCCTCTCTCTGAATTTCCAATTAGCGTTTTTCATCCTTTTTTTTTTTTCTCCTATTAAATTTATGATTTTTTTTTATTTTTATTTTTGGGTTTTCTTGAACCTTTATGATGAAGGGGTTATTCCTGTGTTAGGTGAGTTTTCTTCTTCTGTATCAATTTTGTTTTTCACTCCTGGGTTTCCCTTTTTTCACTTCACATATTTCGTTTTGGTGTTTGATATGATTAACTTTGATGTCAAAATAATAATCGTTGGCTTTTCTACAGTCCTGGGTTCTTCGCTTGTGACATATTATAGTGTAACATGTAAAAAAATTGATGTATAACTTGGCGATCATGTATCCTTAACATGTAAAAGTTACTTCAAAGTTAAGGTATATGGACTAACAAAAAGGAATTTATTTGTCTCATGCTATGTTTCTAAAATTATTGTTGTATAGAATAAATGTCGTGTCACCGTGTACGATGACTTTATGGAAGAACAGCCCTTATAAGTTAATAACGTTTTTCGCTTTGTGGGTACTAACTTTTGTTCAACTTTTTGTGTCGTGAAAATACTTTTCTCGGTTATACTTACTAAGCTGGTTTTTTTTTTTTTTTTTTTTGGCAGGAATACTATGAGAAGTTGTCGAGCAAGGCGCGGCCGAAGCCTCGAAGTCCCTTGCGGTCTTCCTCCAATGAGGAGGACCTTGGGCAACGCCTTGAAGCTAAGCTTCAGGCTGCTGCCCAGAAAAGGTGGATATACTGTTAGCTTTTTTGCTCTGTTGATTTAATGAATGATTTCGCTGACTTTTGTTGGTGCTTGTTCTTGGATGGTTACTTGAAATGTTGGGTCCTAGAGAAAGAAGTGGTTGTCTTTTGAATAATTAACTTGTTCCTTGTTTGGGGATGTGAAAGGCTATGCTGCTTTTTCCGTTCGTGCAGCATAACTTAGTTTTTGTTTTGCTTTCTACATATGCTTACCTTCAGTTGGTGGCTTTAATTTTGGAATGTTTCTGTGATGGCCCATGGCCCTTTGATTTTTCTCCTTTTTTTCTTTTACAAGGATTTTACTTGCAAGTGAACCAGTACTGTAGAACTTTACAAGAATCTTATTCCTGTTAATTATCTTCTCTCTTTATTTGATCCTTCGTATTTTTAACCATCTACTTTTGATTGGTCAAGTTATTTGCCAGCATCTCGTTTTAATTTCTATTTTTTTTCTTTCTCTGTTCTATACTTTTCTTCTCATCCTTTTGAACTCTTTGCCTCTCTTGTAATGGTGAAAAAATTATTAAGTGCTTGTGATTTTCTAATTATGTATTTACTTTTTCATCATATTCTTCTCATCTGTATGTGTATGTATGCAAATATTAAGCGTGTATATCTGGAAGTACTGCAGAGGTTGAACATTGATGTTAATTTTATGACTGGATAACTTTCCTCTCTTCCAGACATGATCTACTACTTTTGGTAATGTGACTGCTTTTTACTTGTTGAGTCACAGGTCAAGGATTCTGGAAAAGGCTCAAATGCGCTTAGCTAGGTTGGATGAATTGCGGCAAGCAGCTAAAAGTGGGGTAGAAATGCGTTACCAGAAGGAACGTGAGAAGCTTGGCTCAAAAGTACAATCACGTTTTCAACAGGCAGAGGCAAATAGAATGAGGATGCTTAAGGCTTATAGACAAAGAAGGGCCACAATAAAGGAGAGATCATCTCAGTCATTATTGCGCAAGATGGCACGAGACAACAAATATAAGGAATGTGTACGAGCTGCAATTCACCAAAAACGCGTGGCTGCTGAGATGAAGCGATTAGGATTTCTGGAAGCAGAGAAGAAGAGGGCTTGTGCTAGGATGTTGCAGGTTCGCCGAGTAGCTAAGTCTGTCTCTCATCAACGTGAGATTGAGAGAAGGAGAATGAGGGATCAGTTGGAAGATCGGCTGCAAAGAGTGTGTATCCTTTCTCTACTGAACTCATACTGGTGGCACTTGTGAAGCTTGTGTGTTATTTATGTGTATCATAATGGTATTTATGTCTTAATAGGCAAGGAGACAAAGAGCAGAATATTTAAGGCAGAGGGGAAGGCTTCATAATTCCGTTCAAGTGAACTGGAGTAGGATGCACAAGCAGGCTGAGCTCCTCTCTAGAAAATTGGCAAGGTATCTATTTTTATTATTGCTAATACTGTTGTAACCTTTCCTAGTGTGAGTCTTGAGATGGATGTCTTCTCTTTTGCATGTCTAAATGAGAAACTTATTTTTCTGCATGTTGTTGTTCCTTGTTTAAATGTTCTACGTGTTTTAAGTAAAATTGGTAGCACAAAATTCATTTTATTTTACGTTAAACTTCAGTTGTATTTATTTACTTTGTTGCTTTTGTAGGTGTTGGAGGCGGTTTCTTAGGCACAGAACTACCTTGGCATTAGCAAAAGCTTATGATGCCCTAAATATCAAGGAGAAAAGTGTCAAATCCATGCCATTTGAACAGCTTGCTCTTCTGATTGAATCAACTGACACTCTGCATACTGTGAAAGCTTTACTTGATCGTTTTGAGAGTCGGTTAAAGGTCTTAAGAGCTATTGCTTCTATTGGTCATACACCTGGCATGGAACACATTGATCACCTTCTCAAACGAGTTGCTACCCCAAAGAAAAGGACTACTCCAAGGAAATTAGTGAGGGGAAGAGAGACAAAGAAAGCAACTACCTCATGGGAGACAGCTAAGAATCTGACTAGATTATCAAGATATCCAGTAAGAGTTACCCTTTGTGCTTACATGATCTTGAGTCACCCAGAAGCAGTTTTTAGTGGACAAGGAGAGCGGGAGATTGCTTTGGCCAAGTCCGCTGAAGAATTTGTTCAGGAGTTTGAATTGTTGCTGAAGATTGTATTGGAGGGCCCTGTGCACAGTTCTGATGAAGAGTCCGACTCCATGATGCCTAAACGCTCAACCTTTAGATCTCAGCTAGCAGCTTTTGACAAAGCATGGTGCTGCTATCTGAATTGTTTTGTAGTGTGGAAAGTAAAGGATGCACAATTGCTGGAGGAGGACTTGGTTAGAGCAGCTTGCCAGCTAGAGCTCTCAATGATGCAAAAGTGCAAGATTACTCCTGAAGGAGATGGTAGTGACCTTACTCATGATTTGAAGGCTATTCGGAAACAGGTATACCCCTGCTCATTGATCGATTTTCTTCCATCTAAGTTATATACACGACCAACAATATGATAGAGAAAAAGATAGAAAAAAAGTGGGAGAAACGAGAGCAAAAGAGGGGTTTTTCACGAAAGAAAAGGGCACGTTTTCTTGAGTCTCTTTCACAATTTGATTGATTCATAAAAAAGAAGAGAAAGAGCTGGACAAAGGGGAGAGAATTACCCCTTGCCTGGATGATTTTTTTTTTCAGAGAGAAAGGTAGAAGGGGAAAAACTGGTAGCGCGTTGCATGTTTTTTGTTTTTTGTTTTTTTTGTTTTTGTTTTAATATCTATAACCAAATAGAAGTTATAAAATGTTCCTTTCTCACTTTTATTCTTGAGCTCCAAGTGGACTAAACTTATCATATAATTGCATATGAGTGAACTCTTGTCATGTTTTAGTTTTAAATCATTCCATATTGTCATGGTTTGTAAAGCAAGTGATGTATGTCAATAACTGTGTAACTACTTTCTAATTCCTTTCTATTTTTAAGAGGGAGGTTCTTAGAAGATTTTCTTTCTTTCTGAAAATGATTAGCTGTGGGAGTGATTAACGAGTGGAAAACCTTTTCACTGACAATTGCTTTTGAATTTTATCACGAGACAAAGAAAGTTGCAGGCTGGTTTTGCTTTAGGTTTTTGGGAGAAGTGGTATATTCTCTTGTATACTTGAGTCTTGAGTATGTGTGCGTGTGAGTGTAAATAGTCATTTGTTTATTTGGTCATCAGCTAATACTTACATTTGGATATTCTAATGGTGCAGGTTACAGAAGATCAAAATCTTTTGAGGGAAAAAGTGCATCACCTGAGTGGAGATGCTGGGATTGAGCGGATGGAGATTGCATTAACTGAAACACGATCCAAATATTTTCTGACTAAGGAAAATGGTAGCCCATCAAGATTGCAGGTTACTCCTTTTATTTCTACAAGTCCACCTGGGTCCACAGGTGGTCCTTCGTTCACTACCTCAGACAAGAGAAACAATGTGGTTGAGAGTAATGAGCGTCCAAGCCGCGTGGTTCGCTCCCTGTTCGGGAAAGCTGATACTCCTGGTCCTGAAGGCTCTTGTTCTTCTGCAGCAACAACCATTATGGATGAACAACTGGGATCTTCTATTGAGAAGTTGGCAACAGAAAATGAGTTGATTGTAAATGAATTTCTTCACAAGCAGCATGAGGGGTTCATCGATATCTTCAATTTGAATGATGAAGATCAAAATGGTGTAAAGGTCAGTGCAGTATGACAAATTCACGTCTGTAGCGAAGTAAAACCTCATTAAAAGTTGCTGGAGAAATACCTTTTGTATGTTTGTGAAGATCATTGGTGCCGCGTTTTTAGACTCATATTTGGATAATAATGATTTATGCACGTAACAAAGGAAAATTTTAAGTTTTTTTTTTTTAGTTGACTAGCTTGAGTTATAACTAGTGCTTTACTCTCTCTCTCTGGAAAGTTGTTTTACACTTACTGATGTTGAGATTGAAATCTTTGAATGTTTCTTTGCTAATCCCCTTGTTTTGTGCAGGCAAAGATAAGAGAGACAATGGAGAATGCTTTCTGGGATAATATCATTGAATCAATGAAAAGTGAGGATCCTAACTATGATCACGTTATTCAACTACTGAAAGAGATGAGGGATGAACTTTGCCAGATGGCTCCAGAGAGCTGGAAACAAATGATTATGGAAGCCATTGATCTTCACATTCTCCCTCAGGTAGTAGCATCTTTAATTTATTTGTGAATAATTATTTACTTTGGATATTGTTACTTGCTTGTACAAATTATTAAATTCTATTTTCTTTTCAAGGTGCTTAAATCTGGTAGTTTGGACATTCATTACCTGGGAAATATCCTGGACTTTGCATTGGACACTTTGCAAAAACTCTCCTCTCCAGCTAATGATGCCGAGATGAAAACTACTCACCAGAGGTTGATGAAAGAATTAGCAGATACATGCAAGACCAAAGATGACTCAAACCATTCAAACGTTATTGCAATGATCAGAGGTCTGCGCTTTGTCCTTGGGCAGATTCAGGTATAAATAAATAAAAGTTTGTTTCTTTATTAAGTATGATTGCAGTGATCAAAGTACTGCAGTGGTCCAATGTGTATGCATGTTAACTCAAGTCAAATGGCATTTTTTGGGGTCATTTCGTAGAAGTTAGTGTGAAAAAAGTTGCATATTGCAACTGTAGTCTAGGCTATAAACCTATGGGTTTATAGTTTCTAAAAACAAAAAAGGATGTTCTACCAAATTTCTGTTTCAGTGCAGATCATCTTGAGTTTTGATTCTCTTTTTTTTCCCCCCTCTTTTTTCTTCTTTTTGGTGTATCACGTTTTCACACAAGATACTTTTGTACGTGCATTTTTTTATTACTTCTATGTACGTGCAATTTCTTTATTTTATATCCAGAAGTAAACTGATTAACTGTATGGATGTATATTCTCGTAGGTGCTTAAGCGAGAGATAAGCAAAGCACGTATAAGAATCATGGAACCATTGCTAAAGGGTCCTGCTGGTTTTGATTACCTTAAGAATGCTTTTGCCAACCGCTATGGATCTCCCTCTGATGCACACTCCTCATTACCATTAACGATGCAATGGCTATCTAATGTGTGGAATTGCAAAGATCATGAGTGGGAAGGGCACAGACACTCTCTCTCTGCTTTGGACCATGAAAACTCATCACATTGCTTGATTCCTTCCACCAACCTTAGGAGTGGTGGATCTTTTGTGGTCAAACTTAACATGACTTCTGTTGCATCTGGGGCTACCAACACCGCAGGTTTGAATGCTCTACTCTCCTGTGAAATTGGAGAAGGAAAAACTATAATTTGTCTTACACTTTCTCATTAACATTGTATCACCTTTTGTTGATCAGGTAATCAACAGTCAGAATGTAAGGGAGAAAAAGTTGATTTACTCGTCAGGCTAGGCTTGTTGAAGTTAGTAAGTGGTGTTTCTGGTTTGACACAAGAAGCTCTGCCCGAAACTTTTATGCTGAACCTCTCCAGGCTGAGGGCTGTCCAGGCTCAACTTCAGAAGATTATTGTAACTGCTGTTAGGTAATTGGCATAGTTTCCCATGTTGCTCTCTCTATTTAGCAGGTCGTTATATATATATATATATATATATATATATATTTTGAGGGAGCCCCAAAATATTTTCAATTAAGCCATTGCATCAGAGACCTCAATGAATAAATAAACATGGTATGGCCTCTTGTTTCAAGGTGATCTTGAATGATAGACTAAGCATCTGATGATTTTGAAGGTCCTTGTTTCTAGGCTAAGGTTATTATTATTTTTTTTTTTATCAAAATCTCTCAGCGGCATTACCATTCTGTTGTATTATCTGATTTTTATGTTCAGTTTATATCATAGGCCATGTATTTTGTTTATGTTGGATGAGCAAATTTTTTTACGCGAACTATGTGACTATGTGATGCAGCATTCTTATTTGCCGACAAACTCTCCTAAGTGAGAGAATAATAGACAGCTCCAGAGATATGGAGGGAATTATATCGGAATGTACTGAGAGACTCGTGGAGCTCTTGGATCGTGTGGAAGATGCAGGTATCGAAGAAATTGTTGATTTGATCAGTAGGTTCTCAACAAACGGTAATGAAATTGGAGACAGCTCGCAGCTGCAATCACGGAAGGCAGTCATGGCAAGGATGTTAGCAAGGAGCTTGCAAGCCGGGGATCCTGTATTTGAAAAGGTATCACGTGCTGTCTATAGTTCTGCCAGAGGAGTCGTGCTCGGAGGGAGCGGACCCTGTGGAAGAAAACTAGCTGAGATGGCACTCCGGCTAGTTGGAGCTGCTATACTGAGTAAGAGACTGGTGGCAGCTGCTGAAGTTTTAGTGGTGGCTGCTACTGTATCAGTTAGTGTTCATGGACCATGGTATACACAACTGACTGATAACATGTGAAGAAGGTTTGAAAATATTGAGACCTGCATAAGAAAAATAATGCACAGATGTAGACATTAATTGCTTAAATTTGCGCGTCTAAAGCTGGGTTGTAAATTGTGGATAGAGATTTATTTTAACTGTTAATGCCAAATTCTTTGATGTATTACGAAGGGGAACTGGATGTAAATATGTGTGGATGAAATAAAAGTGGTCTGTTCTGTTGTATTCTTTCTTTACCCGCAGTTTTCTTTTTTCCTCCTAAATATAGCGTTATTTGCACTTTTGCACCTTATGTTTTTACTTTATTCAAAAAGTGTGCTGTCAATTTTGTCTTGTCAAATCCATGCCTTTAAATTCGATTTAACAGGTAATGTCTACGCTCTTCAGGTCGAGGATTAGTATTGACAGCGGAAATGACTCCAAATACCCTCAAAGAGAAAAAATTGAAAAAATAAATGTTGGAGATTCTAGGGAATATTATGGGATGATAATATCTTAATAAATAATTAATATAGAATTTTTAAGATATTGTTATCTATAATTAGTTATTTTTTTTTGTTTTGATTTTTTCTTATTATTCTACTGGTTATTATTGTATATATGTAAAACAATGTTCATCAGATTGAATAGAAGAAAATATTTTATTTTTTCAAAATACTTGCTTCATGGTATCAGAGCCACCGAACTGGTGACCCATGACAGACAGAAATTCAGCAATGGCCGAAAAGAAGGATTTAGAGAGCGCAAGCAGACAAACTTCCATGCGAGCACCCATTGGATTATCGACTCCCTCATATGACAATCAGTCTCTACAGATTACTCAACATAAACTAAATGGAGCCAACTTCCGTAAATGGTTCCAATCTGTCATGTTGGTTGTTCGTGGAAGGGGAAAGGTTGGGTATCTTATAGGAGCAATGGCAAAACCAGAAGAAACAACCCCAAATTTTGGGACATGGGAGGCAGAAAACTCCATTGTTATGGCTTGGCTTATCAATTCAATGGAGCCAGACATAGGCAAGACATATCTCTTCTGCAAAACAACGAAGGAGATTTGGGAGTTTGAACAAGAAACTTAATCTGATTTGGAGAATACTTCCCAATGCTTTGAAGTTAGATCAAAGATTCGCAATACTCAGCAACGAAATATGACAGTCACAAAATACTACAATTCCTTGGTGGAGTTGTGACAGGAGATGGACCTATTTTATGACGTTAGATGGAACTGTTCGACAGATGCCCAAAAATACAAAAAACTACTTGAAAAAGAGCGGGTATTTGATTTCTTGCAGGGCCTAAACTCTGACTTAGATGAAGTTCGTGGGAGATTACTTGGATTGAAGCCCCTTCCATCACTCCGAGAGGCGTTTGCAGAAGTTCAACGAGAAGAAACATGAAAACGTGTTATGCTGCAACCTGTTTTAGATTCTGGTCAGGTTGAAATACAAGGGTCAGCACTTGTAGTAAATAGGCATGCAGGTGCTCATGGTCTACAACCAAAAGAAAAGCTATGGTGTGACCACTGTCACAAGCCGAATCACACTCATGATGTTTGCTGGGATCTCCATGGAAGACCTGCAAATAGGAAACAAAAAAATCAAAGGGCACAAATTCGCACTGCACAGGTGGCCGAATCTCAAAGTACAACAGTGAATGGTCTTGGCCTTACCACTAAACAGGTGGAGATGCTCCGCCAATTATTGACCAAACCGACTGCTTCCTCTAAAACTGATTCACAATGTCCTCCCATGGCTAATGCTGCAGTGACCCAACACAGTAATACAAGCCACTCTCTTTTATCAACAGTTATGAAAAAGGGGGGCTGCATAATTGATACAGGTGCCTCGGATCATATGACGAGCTCTTATGAAGCATTTGACTCATATGAAAGAAGTGATCAAGCAACAAATGTGTGGGTGGTAGATGGAAATATCTCTCTTGTAGTAGGAAAAGGGACAGTTTGTATTTCAAACTTATCCTTAAAAAATGTTCTACATGTGCCTAATTTGACATGCAATTTGATTTTAGTAAGTAAGTTGGCAAGAGATATGAACTGTGTTGTAACCTTTTGTTGGAAAAATGGCAATTGGGTGAATGAGAAATTGATGCTCATTGGTGGAGATTAATGGAGGTCATAAACCTCATGTTATAACACCCAAAGGCATGGATTAATAGGTGATTATGAGCTTCATAATCATGGAAAATAGAGGGTTACAACCAATGGTTTAATGGGAGATTATGAGCACCATTATCATGGAAAATGGAAGGTTGCAACCGGTGTCATTATGCATATAAATTCTAAATAATACCTCATTATAATGTGGATTGTAACGTCTATTCTCATAAGTCTATATAATGAACTCTCCTCCACATGTTTGAAAAACACACAATTGCATAGAATTTGCACTCACTAAGTCATAGAGTTTTTCTTTTTGTTTTTCAGATTCCATCTAGTTTTTGTTGTAGTCATTTTTTGGTGATAGAAGAAAAACATTTTCAAGTTCGCCGGAAACGGTATCCAATAGTGCTTAAGATTCCATTGGTAGTCGTTGTATCCTGTGAGACAGACGTCCATAGAATCCTCATGCACAACCGGAGGGGACGAATCTATTTTAAGGAAAGCGTGACCTACACGTGCCTCGACCATATTCGTCTAATTTTCACGTTGTGTTGCTTCCATTGAAGTTGAAGGTTTTGTTATACCTATTTTGTTATTTTTATTTTTGAAAAATTTGTAACTTGTTCGTTTTATTCATGCAATATATTGTTTGCAATTCCTTTATCCATATTCTATGTTGTATTTACTAACACTCTTAAAACAGATTATCCTTTGAAGACGGATAGGTTACTTAACGAATGAATAAACCGTATAAATTCCTTTTCGTATTTTAGTTGCTTGTTAGCATATATTACAAATCCATTGTTTATCCTAGTCAGTTTTTAATATTCTGCTAATTTGAGTACAACCATCTTATTATAGATTCTTTGCTTGCATATTTGTTTGTGAGAACTTTATTGCATTTCAACTTTGATAAATTTGGTTTTCTTTTGATATCGGTTTTGTTATTGTTATAAATGTATACTTTTGTTATGAATGTTTGGAATTGTTACATTCAGGTTGTTTTAGTTATTTGTTTTACTAATTTAGTATGTCATGTTGTCACATATAGTAAACTTGTTTTAGTTGTTTGCATGGGATTTGTTTAGTCAAATTCACATATTATATTCACGTATTATAACATTTATTTTATGTTATTCATATATTAAAGATTGAGTATTATATTGATCTTTTGTTATGGACTTTATTGTCTATCCCATTTATTGAAGTTGAAGTTGAAGAAATGGGTGATAATATGAATGTTGTTCCAACTGAGAATGTTCCAACTGGGAGCACTTCTGAGACACCGATGCCATCTCCTAGGGTCCATGCTTCAACCTCGACGCAACATTTGTCGGTTACAGTTCCTGTAAACCACAATGAAAAACCTGAAAAATTTAATGGACTGAATTTTAAAACTTGGCAACCAAAGATGTTGTTCTATTTGACAACACTGAATCTTGCGCGATTCTTGAAAGAGGATCCTCCTACTGTTAGAGAGGATGAAACAGATGCTCAGACCTTGCTTGCTGTTGAAGCATGGAAGCATTTTGACTTCTTGTGCAAAAATTATATTCTGAATGGCTTGACTGATGCACTTTATAATGTATATAGTCCAAAAAAATGGCCAAAGAAGTATGGGAGTCTTTGGACTATAAATACAAAATAGAAGATGCTGATGCTAAGAAGTTCGTAGTTGGACGGTTCATGAACTACAGAATGGTGGATTCTAAGACTGTAATTAGTCAAGTACAAGAATTGCAATTACTCATTCATGAAATTCATGCTGAAGGAATGATAATTAATGAGTCTTTCTAGGTAGCTGCAATCATAGAGATGCTACCCCCTGTGTGGAATGACTTCAAGAACTATCTGAGACACAAGCGTAAAGAGATGAGCGTTGAAGATCTTATTGTTCGACTTCGCATTGAGGAAGACAATAGAAGATCTAAGAAAAAGCTTTTGAACAAGTCTGTTGCCAAAGCAAATGTGGTGGAGCATGATAAAAGCTCCAAGAACAAGAAAACCAAGTCGGGGTCCAAGCTAGGGCCTAAGGGTGGAATTTCAAAGAAGCAGAAATTCCAAGGAAAATGTTTCAACTGTGACAAGGTGGGTCACAAGTCAGCAGATTGTAGGCTGCCAAAGAGAAACAAGAAGAAAGAGGCTAATGTGGTGGACACCATCACACAAGAAGTGTCAGACATTAGTCTCTCTGTCGTGGTCTTTGAAGTCAACATGGTGGACTCCAACCCAAAGGAGTGGTGGCTAGACATTGGGGCCACACGCCATGTTTGCTGTGATAGAGCTGTTTTTGTTGAACTCGTACTGTCAGATTCTGGAGAGAAGCTGTATATGGGCAACTCTGCCACATCTGAGATTAAGGGCCAAGGAATGGTGGTTCTGAAAATGACATCAGGCAAGGAAGTTAAGCTTCAAAATGTGCTATATGTGCCTGATATTCGAAAAAATCTCATTTCTGGAACTCTATTGAGTTCACATGGCTTCAAGATGGTTTTTGAAGCTGATAAAATAGTTTTGTCTAAACATGGAATGTATGTGGGAAAGAGATATGTGAAAAATGGAATGTGAAAAATGAATGTAATGGCTATTAAGCCCAATTCCATTAATAAAAATAAAGTCTTCCGCTTATATGCTTGAGTCTTCTAATTTATGGCATGGTAGAATAGGTCATGTTAATTATAATACTTTGCGTAGATTAATTAACATTAATCACATACCCACATTTAATATTGATCCCAAACACAAATGTGAAATATGTGTAGAGGCAAAACTAACGGGATTTTCATACCAAATGATTGATAGAAATACTGAGCCACTTGATTTGATACATAGCGATGTTTGTGACTTAAAATTTATTCAAACTAGAGGTGGGAATAAATATTTTGTTACATTCATAGATGATAGCACAAAATATTGCTATGTATATTTGCTTAAAAGCAAAGATGAAGTTATAGAGAAGTTTGCTCTCTATAAGCAAGAAGTTGAAAACCAACTTAATAAGAAAATTAAGACGGCAAGAAGTGACCGTGGTGGTGAATATGTAGAACCATTTAGTGAATTTTGTGCACAACATGGTATTATCCACGAGGTTACGCCACCTTATTAACCTCAGTCAAATGGTGTCGCTGAACGCAAAAATAGTACCTTAAAGGATATGATGAATGCGATGCTGATAAGTTCTGGATTGCCACAGAACATGTGGGGGGAAGCCATTTTATCGGCTAATTACCTTTTAAATAAGGTACCCTGGAAGAAAAAAGACAAGACCCCTTATGAATTATGAAAAGCTAGAAAGCCTTCTTACAAATACTTGAGAGTGTGGGGGTGTCTTGCAAAGGTAATGGTACCTACACCAAAGAAGATGATAATAGGTCCAAAAACAGTTGATTGCATCTTCATTGGTTATGCCCACAACAGTAGTGCTTATTGGTTCCTTGTGTATGAATCTAAAAACCCTGAGATTCACAAGAACACGATAATGGAATCTAGGAATGCATCATTTTTTGAACATGTATTTCTTTGCAAATCCAAAGAGGATGGTCCAAGTTTATCTAAACGAACGTTTAAGACTATTGAAGAGAATAGTGAGGATCATCAAGAAGTTGAAACCGAATATGAAGAGGAAGAGCCTAGATGAAGCAAAAGGGCAAGGACAGAAAAATCATTTGGACCTGACTTTCTGACCTACATGCTAGAGGCTAAACCTTAAACTTTTAAAGAAGCTGTAAGCTCATCTAAGGGTCCTTTATGGAAAGAAGCCATAAAGAGTGAAATTGATTCCATCATGCAGAATCATACTTGGGAATTAGTGGACCTTCCTCCAGGAAGTAAAACGCTAGGTTCTAAGTGGATTTTCAAACGCAAAATGAAAGCTGATGGAACAATTGACAAGTATAAGGCTAGACTTGTTATAAAAGGTTATAGACAAAAAGAAGGCCTTGATTACTTTGATACTTATTCTCCTGTAATAAGAATAACCTCCATAAGAATGATTATAGCGATTGCCACTTTGCGAAATCTTGAAGTACATCAGATGGATGTAAAGACTGCTTTTCTTAATGGAGACCTTGAAGAGGAAATTTATATGGAACAACCAGAAGGTTGTATTGCTCCAGGACAAGAAAAGAAAGTCTGCAAATTGGTGAAGTCTTTGTATGGGCTTAAACAAGCACCAAAGCAATAGCATGAGAAATTTGACAATGTTATGATGTCAAATGGCTTCAAAATTAATGAGTGTGACAAGTGTGTTTATGTCTAAAGAACAGACGATGGATATGTTATTCTTTGTCTGTATGTAGATGACATGGTAATCGTCGGTAGCAATGATTGGATGATCAAATCTACTAAAGATATGTTGAACTCTAGGTTTGACATGAAAGACATGGGACCTGCCGATCTGATTTTAGGAATCAAAATCAGAAGGGCGCCTGATGGACTCATCTTGAGCCAGTCACACCATGTGGACAAGATACTTGACAAATTTAGTAAAAATGACACTGGTGTAGCCAGAACACCAATTGATACTAGTCAAAATCTGTCAAAAAATAGAGGAGAAAGTATATCCCAGGTGGAATATGCTAGAGTGATAGGTAGTTTAATGTACTTAATGAATTGTACAAGACCAGATATTGCCTATGCTGTAAGTAGTCTGAGTAGATTCACGAGTAATCCAAGAGATGATCACTGGAAAGTAATTGTTAGAGTACTCAGATACTTACGGTATACTTGAAATTATAGGCTATATTATACAAGAGATCCTGGTGTTCTTGAAGGGTATTCTAACGCGAGTTAGATATCTGATATATAGGATTCTAAAGCTACAAGTGGATATGTATTCACTTTGGGAGGCGCAACAGTTTCATAGAAGTCCTCAAAGCAGACGGTAATAACCAGATCCACTATGGAATCTGAATTTGTAGCCTTGGATAAAAGCGGTGAAGAAGCTGAATGGCTAAGGAATTTCTTGGAGGATATCCCTGAATGGCCTAAACCTATGCCTGCAATATGCATACATTGTGATAATCAGTCTGCTATTAGGAGGGCACAGAATGTGATGTATAATGGTAAGTCGAGACATATACATCGCCGACATAATACCGTTAGACAACTGATCTCAACTGGAGTCATGACAATAGACTATGTAAGGTCTAAAGAAAATATTGCGGATCCATTAACTAAAGGACTGAATAGAGATCAAGTTGAGAAAACATCAAGAGGAATGGGACTTAAGCCCATAAAAGAATAGGTCGAAACAGTGGAAACCCAACCTTGTTGACTGGAGATCCCAAGATCTAGGTTCAATGGGACAACTAAACTAAATAGACCAAGTAAGATCACTGTGGGGGTTACCCCAACCCATTCTTATATAAAAACAGTGATACCCGTAAGGAAAGGTTAAGCAGTTTGTTTTTAATGATTCTAAAGCGTCGAATATGTTGGAATTTGAGCGGAGTAATATGGGTTACTCTTAAGTAAGAAATCACCTATGTGAGAGAGAAGTGGGGCCACTTCAAAGGAGAATTGCTAGGGCTCAATTCTTTAGAAACTCTTGCAGAACCAAGGAGATGTTCATGGCCAAAATGAACATAGCCATGAGAACTGAAACTGTGTTAGAAAAATATCTGTGTGAGGTATGTTATCATTTACACAAATGGCAGAACAGTTTAAGGACATCACGTCTACTGTCCAGCCAGTAAAGTAAACATACTTTCACAAGGGAAGGTTCAAAGGTTAACGCCTACCTATCCTATGCAGATATTAACTGTAGAACTCTATCACCGTGTAGTATCTTTGTTTTTCCTTGGTAATTTGTCAATTTCATTCATGTGGGGGATTGTTGGAAAAATGGCAATTGGGTGAATAAGAAATTGATGCTTATTGGTGGAGATTAATGGAGGTCATAAACCTCATGTTGTAACACCCAAAGGCATGGATTAATAGGTGATTATGAGCTTCATAATCATGGAAAATGGAGGGTTACAACTAATGGTTTAATGGGAGATTATGAGCACCATTATCATAGAAAATGGAAGGTTGCAACCGGTGTCATTATGCACATAAATTCTGAATAATGCCTCATTATAATGTGGATGTAACGTCTATTCTCTTAAGCCTATATAATGAACTCTCCTCCACATGTTTGAAAAACACACAATTGCATAGAATTTACACTCACTAAGTCATAGAGTTTTTCTTTTTGTTTTTCAAGTTCCATCTAGTTTTTGTTGTAGTCATTTTTTGGTGATAGAAGAAAAACAATTTCAAGTTCGCCGGAAACGGTATCCAATAGTGCTTAAGATTTCGTTGGTAGTCATTGTATCCTGGGAGACAGACGTCCATAGAATCGTCGTGCACAACCGGAGGGGACGAATTTGTTTTAAGGAAAGCATGACCAACACGTGCCTCGACCATATTCGTCTAATTTTCACATTGTGTTGCTTCCATTGAAGTTGAAGGTTTTGTTATACCTATTTTGTTATTTTTATTTTTGAAAAACTTGTAACTTGTTTGTTTTATTCATGCAATATATTGTTTGCAATTCCTTTATCCATATTCTATGTTGTATTTACTAACACCCTTTTTCCATCTCATTGTGAATTTCAAGACCGATCTTCGGGGAGGACGATTGGTAGTGCTGAGGAGAAGAATGGCCTTTACTGTCTCTCAATAACTGGTGTTTCCTCTAAAGTCCAGTCACCAAGAGGTTTGTCACTTTCAATCTTGTCTAATTTAGATGTTATGTTATGGCATAGGCGTCTAGGACATCCTAGTTTTCCTTATTTAAAAATTTTGTATCCACATTTGTTTATCAATAAAAATGACTCGTTTTTTCAATGTGAGCAATGTATTCTTGCCAAACAATCTCGAAAGTGCTATTCCTCTCACTCGTATGAACCTTCAAAACCATTTCACCTCATACACATTGACATTTGGGGGCCATCAAGAGTTGTAACAGTGACAGGAACTCATTGGTTTATTACATTTATAGATGATCACACAAGGGTTTGTTGGGTCTACCTTATGAGAGATAAATCTGAAGCTTGTTCTCTATTTCAAAAATTTCATAAATATGTTCAAAATGTCTTCCAGACATCAATCCAAATTGTTTGTACAGATAATGGGAAAGAATATTTTTCATATGCATTTACCCAATACTTGTATGACATAGGTATTCATCATCAGAGTTCCTGTGTTTCGACTCCCCAACAAAATAGAGTAGCTAAGAGAAAAAATCACCACTTAGTAGAAACAGCTAGATCACTTATGTTCACAAATTTTGTTCCAAATTTGTACTAGGGGGAAGCCATTCTTACCTCTTCCTACTTAATCAATTGCCTAACTTCAAAAATTTTGAATTTTAGGACCCCAATGAGTGTTCTTCTCGATAATTTTCCGCATATAAAACTACTCAATTCTCTACCACCTAAAGTGTTTGGCTATACTGCATATGTGAGAAATCATGATCCAAGTTTGAGTAAACTAGCACCAAGAGCTCTCAAGTGTATATTTATAGGCTACTCACCAACACAAAAGGCCTACAAATGCTATTCTCCAAGTCTCAAAAAGTTCTTTGTTTCTTATGATGTTGAATTCTTTGAAAGTCAACCCTATCACAATTCCTCTCTCCAGGGGGAGAAATTGAGTGTAGAGAGTCATTGGGAACTGACAATTTCTCTTCCTATTTCACAACCTATTTCCCAAGATCTTGTCTCAATTCTAATTTCAAGTCAACTCATTCCTGAAAACTCTAATTCACAGACTCCTCAAGTGACTATTTTAGGGGAAGAACTGGTAATTGAACAACAGCCACCAGAGAAACCTTTGTTGGTTTACTCACGAAGACCTAAAGCTCTTCGGCCTTCTCAAAAGTCCAACCTAGAACCGGTCTTGGAAGAAGCAACTGGAGTAGAAGACTTGGATATGCCAGTTGCTATTAGAAAAGGGAAGAGGTCGTGTACCAAGTACCCAATTTATAATTTTTTGACTTACTCAGTTGTCTCTAGAATACAAGGCTTTCACAGCAAAGATTGATAGTGGTAAGATACCGAGAAGTATCTATTAAGCATTAGAAGAACCGAGATGGAGAGAAGCTATTTTGGAAGAAATGAGAGCGTTGCTTGAGAATGGTACTTAGGAAGTAGTAGATCTGCCAGAAAACAAGAAAGTTGTTGGAAGTAAATGGGTATTCACAATTAAGTACAAGGCAAATGGAGACATAGAGCGGTACAAGGCTTGGTTGGTTGCACAAGACTTCACACAAACACTTGGAATAGATTATGAGGAGACATTTGCTCCTGTTGCAAAGTTTAACTCAATCCGAGTACTACTTTCTATTGCAGCAAACCTTGATTGGGAATTGCACCAACTTGACATTAAGAATGCATTCCTAAATGGTAAACTTGATGAAGAAGTATATATGAAGATCCCACCTGGGTTTGAGTTAAAAGAAGAACCAAGAAAAGTTTGTAGATTAAGGAGATCTTTGTATGGGCTAAAGTAGTCTCCAAGGGTTTGGTTCACCAGACTAGGCTATAATCAAGGAAAAGCATATCATACCATCTTTATAAAGGTGGGAAATGATGGAAAGAAATCAGTTCTTATTGTGTATGTGGATGATATCATACTCACTGGTGATGACAATGTTGAGATTTAGACCTCAAATGTCAACTAAAGAAGGAATTTGAAGTCAAAGAATTGGGACACTTCAAGTATTTTCTTGGAATGGAAATCGCTAGAAGTAAAAGAGGTATTTTCATCTCACAACGGAAATATATCCTGGATCTTTTGCAGGAAACTGGGAAGTTAGGGTGTAAATCGGCTAGCACCCCTCTTGAAAAAAACTGGAAGGGACTGATTATGGAAGGAGAACCAACTATGGACAAAGTGAGATATCAATGCTTAGTTGGAAGGTTAATCTACCTATCTCTTACAAGACCAGATATTGCATATGTTGTAAGTGCTGTAAGTCAGTTTATGCATTCTCCAACTAAAAGTCACTTGGAGGTAGTAAATTACATACTAAGATATCTCAAGGGATCACCTGGAAAAGGCTTAATGTTTCAAAAATGCAACAATTGGTGTATTGAAGGCTTTGTCGATGCAGATTGGGCTGGAAGTGAAGATTGCAAGTCAACCTCAGGATACTGTACGAAGGTATGGGGTAATCTAGTCATCTGGAGGAGCAAAAAACAATCAGTTGTGCAAGGAGTAGCACAGAGGCAGAATTTTGGGCGATTGCACAAGGAGTCTGTGAAGTAATTTGGCTAGAAAGATTGAGAGAAGATTTACAGATTTCATTTACTAGTCCTGCTAAATTATACAGTGATAGTAAGTCAGCCATAAGTATAGTAAAAAATCCTGTTCAGCATGATCACATAAAACATGTGAGAATTGATCAAAGTTTCATCAAGAATGAAATTGAAGAAGGCGGCATCGACTTGTGCTACATTCCTACTCACTCATAAGAAGCAGACATACTCACAAAGAGTTTGCCAAAACCAAGTCATGAAAGTATTCTTAGTAAGCTTAGAATGAAAGACATCTATTCCTAAGCTTGAGGGGGAGTGTTGGAGATTCTACCGAATATTATGGGAAGATAATATCTTTGTAAATAATCAATATAGGATTTTTAGGATATTGTTATCTACAATTAGTTATTTCCTTTTCTGTTTTGATTTTTCCCTATTATTCTGCCGGTTACTGTTGTATATATGTAAAGCAATGTTCAAAATATTGAATAGAAGAAAATATATCATTTTTCTCAAAATACTTGCTTCAATAAAAAATAAGCAAAAGAAAAAACATTTTAAGAATTTAAACAATAAAAAAAAATCACACACACAGGTTGTAAACGTTGTGCCTCTGCTGTTTGTCTTTCTCTATCTTCAACATCTACGGGCATCATTCGGATCCCCCTAGCCTATTCCAAGAAATCACTCCTTGTTCTACCTACCTGCCATTTACTCTAATTGGGAAGAATCTCCAAACAAGAAGATCAACAACAAATCAAAATCCCCAAAATGCATCTGATTTTTTTGGGTTATTTTTGTTTTTATATCCTACGTTTTGATGTTATCAAAAAACATCAAAACTTTATACGTTATATTTTAAACTTTATCATTTTTATACCTTTAAATTTTGAATTTATGTATTTTCTTACCTTTTTTAAGTCAACATTTAATTTTAACAAAAAAAAAAACTAAACACTTTAAAAAAAATTTAGAACTAAAAAAATAATAAAAGTTAAAATTTTCAAAATATAAACAACATACAAGTACTTTACACAATTAAAATCAAACATCAGATAGAGATCAAATCTTAAAATGAATTCAAAATTTAAAAATATAAGAATTTTAAAGCCAGAATATATAAGATATGATTTTTTTAAGTAACCTATAGCTTAAAAATAAAAACATACCTTTTTTTTTTTCTCCATCAAAATTTCAAGCTGACCGACTAAATAGATCTGAACTTCCTAACGAAGATACACACGTTGGCAAATGGAAAAAAGAATAAAGATACACGACTGAATCCTCTCCTTCTCGAAAATTACAATACAGAGAATTGACAAAATTATAAACGATGGCTAGATGCTGCGGCGTGTTATGACAGCCACCTCTTCCCCCACCTGATGCAAGGTCTTTACCCAGACTACCACTAAAGGACGGAGGGCCTTTATCCCTTATCGGATGTGTCACAGGAGGCCTTCCCCAGATCCCGCGACACAGCGGCAAGCCTTCCTGTGAAGAAGCACCACAACCACCCGTGCGACAACCACCTGGAATCTTACATTCACCTCAGAACGCGGCTTGTCTGCGGCCAAGAGATGCCTTGAGGAAGGGGAAGAAATAAAGCTCTTTTTTTTTTTTTGTTTTTAAATTCTTATTTGTTTCCTTTTTCTTTTTTTTAATAGAAAATTGTCACCGATAAACACTGAGTAAATAGTGAATATTATCCAAAATCATATATGAACGGTAACTGATGCTTACATGAGCAAGGAGATGAGCTATAATAATGTCGTGAAAAGCAACCATGAATAGTGTTGGGGTGTATGATTTAGTCAAGCCCAAATCATTACGTAAAGGCTTAGTCTGGGAGATCTAAGAGATCAATTTGAGAAACACGACTTATGTGGTATTGTTTTTTAATTTTATTATTTTTGTGAAAAAACTTGAAACATATCACTTTTAAAGAGTATAAAAATATAATTGATTATAAATATCTTAGGGTCAGGGTTAGGCAAATAGGTATTATATAAAGATATTATGACATTTTTAGTTAAGAGAAGTAGTATGAATCAAAAGAAGAAAAAAATATATGATAGAACACAATAGTAATAGTAAAGAAGTGGTATATCACCTAATTTACTTAGGTCCAAGTTGCAATCAGAACGAATAGATCCCAATAGGAGTTGTCAATTCAAGACAACTGTTGCTATTAGGATCGCCAACCCATTGTTTGTTTGATTAACGACATCGATTCGTTCGACATCTTCGATTCAATTGGAGTTTCTATTTGGCTCACTTTTGATGGATTCATGTATTGTGTACCATCGTAGATCTATAAAGTATTGGTTTGTTGGGATCCACATTGTAGGTTTGGCAGTTGGAAGGAGATATCCACTAAGACAAGGCAAGGAACATGGAGTTATGGCCCGATATTTACGCCTTATCAGAGACCAACACATGTCCTGCTACTATAAGGTTAATAAGATCCATTCTCTCCATCAGGCTGAAGGCCACGATCACTCGAAGACCTTCTATTGATAGAGGGAGAAGCCTTCAGCCAGAGGATCCGAATTCTTACGTCCACTCTGTAGGAATGCTGCTAGATCAATGTCTTTTCAAGCATACACAATCTTGTATCTAGTACTTGTTTCATCATATAGTGAAGATCAATAGACATAGCTCTAATTGAAGAGTGAACCACTTTAAATTCGATGTGTGGTATCTTTATTTTTGCAGCATTTTCTTATTATTTAATGCCTTTGATTTGTTTTTTTTATTATAACACTAATCCATTTTTCACAATTTTACTAGGACCTAATAATGATAGTTTGAGGGCCCAAACCTTTAAAATCCAATAACGAATTTAATTTTGATATGTTTATATTTAATTGTGTATCTAACGTCCATAATTTAACACCTAACGTGGGGAATTCAGATCGCTAACTTGAGGAATCCTAGCAGCTTCAACCACCATCAGTGATGGTCGACAACACCAACTAGAATGTTAACGACGAACAAAGTGAAGACACACGAGTCACACCACAAGGGCATGAGCAAATTGAAGTTCTTTCGACAGAAGTTGAAACACTCACGAAGCTGCTTCAAGAGTAAGCAGCACAATCTCAAGAGCAAGACCGACAACTCGAACAGCTCAGTAACAAAAATAACTTTCTCAAAAGTCAGATAAGCAGCTAGAGCTCCTAGCTCTCAGCTTATTCCTACTGCTACCTATATTCAAGGTATTCGACTGCACCAACAATATAGTGGCAGTACTAAATGCCATCATCCACCAGATATCAACCTACATTCAACTTTCTTGGAAGGATACAACCTTCATACATGATGCCGACACTAGCAGCAATGACTATGATTGCACTGATTCTAGCGACCTCGTTCATTTCTGTAATCACGACAGCGACGAAGGCTTTGTCGCTAGGTATCAGGAGACATGAAATAGGAGTTTTTAGGGTACCCATTGCAAGAATCGACCAGAGAATTCAGCAACCTGCCACTACTCCTATCCCAACCTTGTTGATTGTAGAGTCTATCCAGCACTTGATGTGGACATGATTGAGCATAACATAAAACTTGTTGAGGAGAAGATCAAGAAGAAAGTCGCCAAAGCTATAGCAGAACCCCAGCACTCAATGGTATCTCCAAGAACATTCGTGAAACCCCTTTCACAAGGAGAATTATAGCAATCATACCTCCCAAGTGTAGAAACCTAGTCTTTGCTCAGTTCGATGGAGCCATAGACCCAAAGGACCACCTTCTCCAGTACAAAAATGTGGTAAGCGCAATGGATATCTCTGACTTGATACTTGATGGAATGATGTGCAAATTGTTTAGGCAGAGTCTCAAGGGGCTGACATTGTAGTGGTTCAGCAACTAACCTATAGAAAAGATTGATAGTTCTGAAGAGTTAGCCGATTCATTTGTCAAGGCCTACTTTGGGCACATCAACACTAGTAAAATGACCTAGGACCAGATCAAGGCTCTCTAGAGAAGAGCAAGCTAACCAAGCACCAGTTCAACAAAGGAAGAATTTGGGGAGCATTTAATTTCATTTCATAGTAACAAGGCGTCAGGACTCAATTGACCACATAATGACGCCCTTATCATTAAGTTATATATTGCATATTGCGAGATCAGTCAAATTCTTATCGACAATGGCAGTTCTACAGATATTCCTTTCTTAACAACATTATGCAAGATGGAGATTGACAAGAAGGAGATTGAAAAGTCAAATACCACAGTAGTTGGATTTAATGGCAAAGTGACTGTAGCGATTGGAAGTATAATATTGCTAGTTTATGTTGCCGATGAAAACAAAATGACAAACTTCCTTGTCATGGATTGTCCATCTGGCTACAATGTGATCCTCAAAAGGCCATGGATTCATGTGGTGCAAGCAATCCCCTTAACATACCATCAAAGGATTCACTTTCTGACAAAGAAAGGAAGCAGAGAAATTTTAGGGAGTCAAGATTCCACGAGAAGCTTTATCTCATGGATATGAAGCAAAAGTCGAAAGCATCCTTATATCAACTATAGATGAGCTAGTCAAACAGATCGAGCAAATTGGAGTGGGGGGAGATAGTTCTCAAGTAGCTAGATGACGTAAAAATAGATCCCAAGAATAAGAGGAGAACAGTTCATGTCGGCTCACAACTTAACCTAGAGGTGAAAATTCTATCAGGGACTTCCTAAAGGCTAACTGTTTCGTATGGTCATATGCATATATGCCTAGCATCGATCTAAGTATTATCACATTCTAGCTTAATATCAATCCGAATCATCGACCAGTGTGACAAAAGCGAAGAAGACTTGGGATCAAATGAAACAATATCGTGAAAGAGGAATTTTGACGCTTACTAGAAGCAAGTTTTACCGACCAGTGTAGTACCCAGACTGGCTCGTAAATGTAGTGATTATACGAAATAAAAAGGGTAAGTAGACAATGCATGTGGATTTCACGGACCTAAACAAAGCTTATCCCAAGGATAGCTACCCTCTACCACATATTGATCGCCTTGTCGACAGCACAGCTGGCCACAAAATCTTAAGCTTCCTTGATGCCTTTTTGTTAGACATGTATGCCCTAAGGAAGAACAATGTAATAAGTTTTTGGAGACATTTTTATCAATAAAGAATTTATTGATTATTTATATACCAAATCTTGTCCTCTTTATATTCATATTTGTTGAATGTAACAAATAAAAGTCTGAGACTGTCGGTCTAAACCTTTAAGAATTAGGCATATGATGGACAGATTATGCAGAAGACACGATTCTTTAGGTGATGGTCTAAAACATAAGATCCGCAATCGAGGGAATAAAGTTGGGTGCTTTATTCATGTAAACATTGTTATGTTGTCTATATCCCAATTGGGAGATGGTTTGTCTTGACCATTGGAGGTGGACTCCATGAATAGAAACATTGGCACGTTATCATAGGTAACGATGTATTAGATCGGGACATAAAGTGAATTGATTTAGATTAATAATTTTGTCTCGACAAATCGATTCACTTTAGACAATCATTTGGAATGTATCTTAATCCTGAGATGAATAGTGGGCCCGTTGTCTTGGCTTGTGTCTTTTGATGTACCAAAGGGTGACACCCACATCTTAATAGTGGTATGCATGCCGGTACGTTGGAGGCATGACTCTTGATAGCGTAGACTTGTTATTCATAGATATGGAATCCATAACTCCTCTTTAGGAGTAATGATATCCTCTTATATGCGTTATCCTATAATTGAAAAACTAGTGCCCTCAACCATTTGGATACATAGGTGTAACCGAATGCTATACTGTCTTTGGATGACAAGTTTTCTGATGGTGAGATAATGGAACGTAAGATAAAAATAATCGGGACGGTAAGATAGAACTTGTCCTTAAGCCGATTATGGATTATCATATAGAGATACGATACACTATGATATGTCATGGAGACTTAGCTATACGGGCTTCGTAATTCTATGTAGTTTGAGAGTGCAACTCCAAGCTTTTAGTGGAGTAGCGTTGGAGTTGATAATTATGAAATGTATATTTGAACTATATAGGTCCATTTGGTCCCCTTTGCTAGCTCACAACATCCTGTAACGATACGGCATACTTTTCCAATAATTGGTAACTTATGTCGGATTTATTAGATTGGTTGAAATTTGAAAGAATCAAATAATTTATGTCTGTTTATCGGTTGAATTAATTTTGTGATAAAAATTAATTCAAGATAAACTTGTTGAATTGTAAGGATCGGATAATTCTTGTTTGTTATCGGTTGATTTGATTTTTTGGATAAATTAGATCAAGGTAAACTAGTAGAATTATTGGAAATTCATTTATTTTCTTAGAGATTATCTAGATAAAGTTGTTTTAATTAGATAACTTTTCTATTAGGTTATTTGAATTAAAACTGAGACTTTATCCTATAGAATCTTAGGTGAAAAATAAAAGATTTGCTGAGATTTTTTATCGGCAGTTCGACATGTCAATCTTCAAGTTCGGCCTGCCGATGGGGCAAGTTCGGCTTGCCTATCACGTAGTAAAAAGATCACGCGTTTTCACACGAATTTCATCCGATATTGGTCCGAATTTGATTCTAATTCAAATTTTTAAGACCTAATTTAATAAGGAGTAACCCTAGACCTAATCTCTATAAATAGGGGGTGAGTCACACAAGTTATTTAGATCAATTAAGAGATTAAGAGTGATACTCTGCTAGTGAGAATCTGAAAACTCCTTGAGAGCTTTTGTTCACAAATCACAAACACTTACTTTGGGTTCTCTCGATTGGTTGGAAGGAGAGTCACCTAGAGGAAGAGCTATACGTGTGAGCCCACACTCACTCCTATCATGGATAGAGAATAGCAAAGAAGACCAGTTGGTTGAGGTTCTTCTGGAACGTTACTTCTCTTCACATTTTGCGAGGGTTCTTTGACATACAAAGGTTAGCATGATCTGGTTAATTTATGCATATAGCATGTCAAACTTATGCTTTGGAAAATACTTTGATGTAAAATTTTTAAAATTCAGCTGCGCACTGTTTTTTCAACACTTTTCGGGTTACAATTAGATCCTACTCCATCCAAAAGATCAGAAGAAAATAGCACTCATCACAAAGCAGGGTATTTTTTGATTCAAGGTTATGCTGTTTGAACTGAAGAATGCTAGCGCCATGTACCAAATAATTGTTAACCTCATGTTCAAGGAACAAATTAATAAGAACATAGAAGTTTATATTGATTATATGCTAGTGAAATCTTTGCAGGCTCAGCATCATGTGTATCGTTTACAAGAGTGCTTTGATATGTTGAGAAAGTATAATATGAAGTTGAATCTTGAGAATTGCAACTTTAGAGTAGCTACTGGAATGTTCCTTAGTCATTGGGTAATGAAATGAGGTATCGAAGAAAATCCAGACTAGATTAAAGCTTTCCAAATCATGCCATCTCTACGAAGCAAACGTGACATTACAAAGCTAACAGGTCAAGTAGCCACGCTCAGCAAGTTCATCGCTTGTTCCTCAAATAAGTGTCTTTCTTTCTTCCAGCTCTCTAAAAAAACACCAAATTCAAGTGGAGTGATCACTATGAGCAGGCCTTCCAAGACCTCAAGAGGTATCTTTCGATCCCATAAATTTTGTCTAAGCCAAAGAATAGAGAAACTCTGTGTCTTTATTTGGTAGTTTTAGATACGGCAATTAGTTCAACACTTGTTAGGGAGTAAGATTTGATCCAGAAACCAGTTTTCTTCATGAACCACACCTTACTAGATGTGGAACAAGATACGTAGTAATCAAGAAGCTCATGTTTGCACTCGTCATGTCTGCATGAAAGCTTCGATCATATTTCAGGGCCAAAGTGTCACTGTGCCCTCTTCATACCTAATGCCAGTAATTCTACACATGCCAGATGTTTCAGGTAGATTAAAAAATTGGTAGTCGAACTCACTAAGCTTGACATCGATTACAAGCCAAGAAAAACATTAGATACTCAGGTGCTAGTGGATTTCATGGTAAAGCTAACATACGAGCCCAAAGATGAAGAACCGAGGGTATGGAAGATGCAAGTGGATAAATTGAGCAATGAGAAAGGCTCAAGAGTGGGGATCTTGCTACATTCACTGACTAGCGAAGAAATAGAGTAGAGCTATAGTTGGGTTTCAAGGTAACGACTAATGAAGCAGAGTATGAGGCAATGATCATGAGACTAAGACTAGCTAAGACACTAAGGGTTGTTCAGCTCATTGTGGAAAACGACTCCTCCCTAATTGTCAATTAGATTAATGGGGAGTATGAAGTGTACGGATGTTGAAAAACATATATCTCCACATTGGTATGATATTGTCCACTTTAGGCCTAAGCCTTCATGGATTTGACTTCAAGCTCTACCCAAAAGGCCTCACACCAATGAAGATATCTTCTATCCATATAAACCCATGATCCTCCCTATGTGTGGCCAATGTGGAACTTTGCTTGTATTCTTTACAATCCTCCCCTCAAACAAAAGACCACCATTATCTTCATGGTCCGAGCCTCCCCTCAGACCTACCTATCTTTCTACCCGAAAGATCACTCGAAGCCATTCCTCTCCATTGCATTAGGAGCACACATCTTATGTGAAAAACCAGAGCACCGCCTCTTCAAGATTTCAACATGGATCTACTGGCACCTACCACCTTCCTTTGTTCGGTGTTTGAGGATTCCACCCACATGGCTCGGTTTGGGTGTTGCTTTGATACCACTTGTCAAAACGTTGGAACACATATATCTCCATATTAGTATGATATTATCCATTTTGAGCCTAAACCCTCATGGATTTGCTTTTGAACTCTACCCAAAAGGCTTCATACTAATGGAGATATCTTTCATCCTTATAAACCCATTATCCTCCCCATGTGTAGCCAATATGGGACTTCGCTTGCATTCTTAACATGAATCGTGTGATGAAAAGATGTTTTCTTTTCTATAGATGGTCAACAACTTAAAGTCTTGGTTCAACAAAATAGAGGGGAAGCATGTCCCCCACGAGTCCAATACATGAATGGACGCAATCACTAATCTCAACTCGTCAGTAAAAGTGAAAGAGAAACAAGTAATTCCTTTTGAATTCATCAAGCACCCCAGCACAGAAGCAATAGAGGAAGTTCAGTTTGAGATCCTAGAGATGAATGAAGGACCCTAATTGAGATGTATCTCAATGAAGGCTAGTTTTCGGATGATAAGCAGATCACGTGAAAGATCATAGTCTAGGCAGCAAGGAATTATTTAATTGATGGCAAGCTATACAAACAATCGATCGCAAGGCCTTATCTTTGGTGCTTGGTGATGAGACTATAAAAATGCATATTTCTTAAGGCTAAATATCATCACTCATTCACATTTATCGTTAAATCCCTTAATTATAGTATTTATGTGTTTATTAGTGTTTTAGTTTGTTTGTATGAAAATATGTTTAAAAATATATTCTTAGTGTATTTTTATGTACAATAATGTTTTTAATAATTTTTAGAATCGTCTCTGTACATTTAATAACTAATTAGCTTATAAATAATCAAAACTATAAAAAATGTTGTCTGATTTTATTTTAAGTTTTAAAATGTTTGTAAATAAGTTTTGAGTCTGTAAATATGTTCTACTATATTTTTAGTGATTTCTAAAAATGTTTTTGAGTCCTAAATAGTATATTTGTTAAGGTTTGTTAATTTTAGAAGTTTTTATCTATTTTTAGTAATTTTTGTGTGTTTTATTATAAAATAAATATTTTTAGTTATTGTAAAATTATGTTTGTAAAATAATTAAGTTTAATTTGTTTGTTTTATTTTAGATTTGAAATCTACAAGAAAATGACAGAAAAAAGGGCAAAAAAAGGGACAAAAACAGAAATCATATGCATCAAAAATAAAATAAAAATTAAGAAGCACCACGTGGCTAGCTCAAAACCACCAGATTGAAACTGCCCAGCGCATCTAGACCATTCGCGTGTCTAGCCACCCTCCAACTCTATTGTAGCACATGCACGTGAGTGTCTCTTCTTCTCCCTACGATCTGCATACTAATGACCCATCCAATGGCTAGCATCTATCCTCTCGATCCTAACTCCAACGCACATTCTTCAGCTTGTAGATCAAGTCTTGGTCCACGCAATTTACGGCCTCCATTCGTCTATCCCTTACAGGCATCATACCTGATTACAAAGTAAAATCAACACAATGAAGAGCTAATTCATGCGTATAAAAAAGAAAAAAAATATAAAAAAAAATCAAATAAAAATCAAATTTTGATTCTAAATAACAGTGGGGCGATAAAAATTTTTACAAAAAAATAAAAAAAAATCTCAAATTGCTATCCTACTCATTTTTAACATAAAATATCCCAATAAAATAATAAAAATAAATAAATAATTATGCAAATATTGAATTTTCTCACCTATAAATACTTTATTCCCTTCAGTATATTCCTCACTCCTTCTCCTTGTGAGAAATTTCTTTCCTTTTGTAAAAAAATGTAGTTCTAAGTTTAGTTTTAGTTTTCTTAGTTTCTACTTTTATGTTTTTGTAAAATATTTCTAGTTTATATTGTAAAATAGTTATGATTGGTAAAATTATGTGTGTTTCTACCTTCAATATGTCTTTCCAAATTTTCCTTTTTGCTGAGGAGAGAGGGGAAATTATGGTAAAATTAAAACAAATATTTTCAATTTTTTAATGTTTTCTTAGTTGTTATAATGTTAAAATCATTTTTAGAAAACTTATGATTCTCATGTTAATTTAGCTAAAACTCTTGTAAAATTAAGTTTTGATTGATCATAGACACAGGCTGGCACGGGTAATGCTTAAGAATACTTTGATTGTTTGTAGACAGAGAATGACATGGTAAATACTTAACTATAAATTTTGTTAGAAATTTTAGTAGTTAATTTTTAAATCATACATATTTGTTAAAAATGAGCTTTTGATGCATTATAGACATGAATTGACACATTAAATGTTTAGTAACTCTTGATTTATTGTAGAAAAAAAATGGCATATTGCATACTTAAACCATTTTAATAAAAATTTTAGAAAAACTAAAACATATTTAAGTTAATTGGCAGAATAGAACCTTTAATCCTCAACGTTGTTTAAAGTTGTTGTTTATTCTAAGTTTAATTACACTTATTATTAAAGTTCGATTTACCATTTTAATTTAAGTAATATTTCTTGTTGTTGAAGTTCCAAAAATCACAAAAAAAAATCTAAAAATAAAAAAGGAAAAAATGTGTAAGTATTGTAAATAATTAACTTTAATCCTCAAATTTTTAGCTAAAGCTAACTTGGACAACCTTATACTTGAGGTTATATCAGACTTACACTTTTAGACCTGAATAAGTCTTTGGCACCGTTGCTAGAGAATAGGCAAACATAAGGACAATATATTAGTATAATATATTATATTTGGCAAGATAAACCACCTTATTATCATTACCATTACCATTATCATTATCATTATCATTATCATTACTATTATTATTATTATTATTATTATTATTATTATTATTATTATTATTATTATTATTTTAAATTTCTACAATTTTATTTTCCTATACTTAATTTTTCTTTCTAAATTTCTAACACCTAACTTTTATATTTTCAACACTTCTAACTTCTAACTATCTAATTTAACTTCTAACTTTTAACTTTTCACTTTTTCATCACTTTTTTATTTTTCTTTTTACCTAAAAGGACGGTTCTACGGCCCTATCTTGTTAATATTGTTGTTATTATTTTTTTTTTGTTTTACAGGTTACAAAAATAGCAAAATAAAAAACCAAATAAAGAAATAAAAAAAGTAAAAAAGCCAAAAAATTTATTATTCACGCCATTTGCATGTTAGCGTTAGATTACTATTCACGTAGACTAAACTTCAGTTGTTTTTTCTTTTGCATTTGTTTGGTTTCATATTGTCTTAAAAAAATAAAAATTAAAAATGTTGCCGGAAGTTCATAGAGAAATCATTGCAAATTTTTTTCAAAAACACTTGAAACCCTTTTATAGTGCTTGGTGGAGATATAAAGACTTGTTAGATAGGTACCCTTGCTATGGTTTTTCTTGGAATTATATTTTAGGAATTTTTTATGATGGGTTAAATCCTAATACTAGAAATTGAGTAGCAAGAGGAGATAGATCCACTAATTTTTACCAATTACCTATAGACGAAGCCTGTTATATGTTGGAAGATAAGGTCGAGTATGATTATTGAAAATTGAATAATTCTAAAACCGATTTATGTTTAGAAAACAATTCAACATTTTTGGAACCTTAGCCTGACACTCAACTTGAAATTCTCAAATCAACCGTTGAACTGCAAAATTCATCAGATTCTTCAAATAAGAAAAGTTTGGAAATCCTAAGAGAATATTTCGAAACAATGGAGAGTGTGTTAGAAAATGAAGAAAATTTGGAACCAGCCTATTTTGAGGAACCTAGTTCAGGAGTGGAATTCTTGGAGATATTTGAAAAAGACTCTTTAACTGTAAAAGAGATAAAAGACGATCACTGGAAAATAAACAATCACTAACTTTAGTCTTAGGTTTTGAAACAATGTTGCCACTAGAATTTACAAAAAACTGTATTTACTATGATCCTATGTAGCTACTACCTCTTCCACAATATCTAGCATCATTCTTATGGACTTACCAAGATTATGAAATGAATCCAAGTCATAAGCTCAAATGTTTTTCATTTTGCCAATCTTGAGGGCACCATAATACATATGTGAGATCCTTTGACACCTTTTTTGGGAGAAAATAGCTTTTTGATGACGTTTTACTATTCTTTTGTTAAATTTCATGTGTGCAATTTTTGGTATGTTAAATTTCATGTGTGTAATTTTTGAAAAATTGGAATTTTTCTTTTAGGAAATTCATTTAAATGGCTGAGATTATGGAGGACATAATGAAGTCTGATTAGTTGGTACTTTGTATTAATAGCCTCTGAAAACACATTTTAATAAAATGATTAAAATGAAATATTCTAATTTCTAGAATTTTCTTAAAATATAAAAAATAAAAAACAAAAAAAAGTTTAAAAATTTTAAAATCTCAAAAATATTTTTTTTTAAATAAGTGTAACTGTGTTCCACCATTTTTAGATCACATAGCCCAATTCCTATTTGGCCCAGCCTAGATTAACCTTTCACACATGTTAGAACAATTTCACCCATGTCTAAACAGTACCGCATCCTTTTTCTATAAAATCATTTACTGTAGATCCAAGCACAGAATTCTCTACTCTTTCTCTCTCTAAAATTTTTCTCTCACTAGGCTATCGAATTCTCTACTCTTTCTCTCTCTAAAATTTTTCTCTCACTAGGCTATCGAATTCTCTCTGCCTTCTCTATAAGTCTTCAAAGTTTTTCCCCAAAAATTTCCAAAAAACCTTCAAAGTTTCTTCGATCTTTAAACACTTTTCCTAAAAATTCTTCAATGTTTTCTTTCTTAATCCCAAAAAATGTTCTCAAATCTCTCTTAAAAACTCTCATATCCACTCAAAGCACTAAAATCTCTCTTAAAGCTCTTGATTCATTCTCAAGAATCTTTTTTTCTCTCTCAAATCATGGATCCTAAATATGATCACCTGTAGAAATGTTTTCCTTCCCTTTCTCAGAGAGAAATTAGGCAGAAGTACAAAGCTCGAATCACTCGTCTTTAGGTTCTTTCTCATTTTAAACTTCCAACTGATATAAAAATGTATATAGAAAGTCTCATTCATCCAATTGATGTCACAAATAAGGATCTCCCTAGGATGGGTACAAGTCTTTGTACTAAGAGAAAAAGAACTCAAGCTATAACTTCAAAGTGTTTGAAATGTTCTCGTCAAAATTGTGAGTGTAGGTGTAAGTCAAAAGATCTTACGTCTTTAAATAAGGAGGATAAAATACTATTTTGTAACAATGGGCTTTCAAAAAAAACTTAGATGATCTTCAAGATTCTCTTTTAGTCCATCTTAGTGGTTGTGTTCAATGAGCCAAATGTAAACTTTGACCTTAGTTTCATACAAAAAAAGTACGTCAAGGGAATTTCATATTAAAAGACCCAATTATTCAATTTGCAGGAATGTTAGAAAGAAAATAGTTATTCTAAGCAAAATTTGTAAAGTATTTTTAGTTTTTGTGTGTTTTTGTTTTCTTTTAAAAAAGTTGTTGAGAAATTATTTGAGATATAAACTTGATTTTAGTTTAAAAAATAGTCAAAATGATTGAGTAACGGATTTTTAGGAGATGTGTTTTGATGAACATGAGTTTTTATTGATTCTCAAACAAATTTTCATCAGAAAAAATTAAAAAAATATAAACAAAAAAAGATTTTTTGTTTTTGACATTGTTATAATAGTTATTTGTTTAATTATTGTGTTTATCCTATTTGCTTTTAATATTTTTATATCTTATCTGTCAGATGCATTATTTTGTAGGTATTTGGTGTGTCATATATGTTTGGTTTTGTCTCATTTTGTCAAAAGTTGTACAGTAATGTTTAATTTTTCCAAAGTTGAATTGTTCTTGTCAAGTAAAATTTTCAAAAGTTCTACAGTTGTGTCACTTCTGTCTATCTGTCTTTATCCGTTTTCACCTACTCATTTATCTTCGATCACACTCAATCATGTATTATATCTTATTTATTGTTTGAGTCTTACTCAAAGCGATGTAAAAAGTTTTCAAATCAAAAAATAAAAATTAAACATAAAACATAAAACATAAAATTCTAAAATAAAAACGTCTTGTTTCTTAGAAACCATTATGGAGTTCTTATCCCAATTGTCTTTGAATTTCAAAAACATCTGTGTGTTCTATGGTTCTAATTCAGGAAAAGGTATTGACTATTTAAATACTGGATTCCATTTAGGGCACGTCTTGGCTAAGAAAAAGATAAACTTTATGTATTGTAGTCTTAGCTTAATGGGAACTGTCGTAGTTGGAGCCAAAGTAGGGGGAGTCCTAGGTATTATTCCTCATTTTGTTCAAAATAATCATTGTGGTGAAACCATAGGCACTAAAAAAATAGCTAAAAATATCCCTGAGTGTTTAAACTTATGATTTGTCACTCAAATGCTTACATTCTTTTACTAGAAGGTCTAAGAACTCTAGAAGAAATGTTTGTCATGGCTCGTTGGAATCAATAAGGTATTTTTAATAAACCACTAGGTATGCTTAATGTTAATGGTTTCTTTGATGGTATTTTAAGTTTTCTAGAAAATGCTGTGGAACAAAACTTTCTTGAAGAGTCAGAAAGAAAGATTTTTATCTCTGCACCTACTGTTGAGAAATTACTCGAGAAAATGCAAGTCATCACTCCCTAGGTAGACACTACAACTTCAAAGCTCAATAGGAAGCACACATGAGATTTAGATTTTTTCCCTCTAAACTCTTTAATCTTTCAGTTTTACTTACCATACGTTTGTTTATTTTTCTGTGTGTGTTTTGAATAACCACTCTTGTATACATTGTTGTTACTCTTTCTCATTAATCTTGTTAAACATAGAGGATAATGTTTAATTTAGGTTGGGGGAGAGGGTTTATGTCAAAAATTTTCAAATTTTATGCCAAAATTTTTCAAGCTTGAGTCTGTTTTTGTGTGTCTAAAATGGGACTTGTTCTAAAATCAAACATATTGAAAAACTTAAAAATACCCCCAAAAATTGAAAAATTAAAAAATAAAAAATGGCGTGTTGTTTGTAAAACCGTTAAGATTCTTGTTTAGTGTCAGGATAGCTGAGTAAAGGAGTTAGTCTTGAAACATGTCTCGATTTGGCCGAGAATGTCATTTTTCATATATTTTCATTCCGCTTATATTCTCTATGTTGTGTGCAAGCATGCATGTTTAGGATAGCTGAGTTATGGAGTTTTTAGAATTCTTGAGACATGTCCTAATGATATTTGTCACATATTTTATTATGTTGAGTTTGTCAGCGTCTTCATGTTTTTTTTTAAAAAAAAACTAGAAACTAAGAAATCTTTAAAAAAATCAAAAAATTTGAAAACCTAAAAAAAATGTATTGTAAATATTTGTTTTCTTTGTTTTTGTTTTTAAAATGCCTCCTGTCCGATGAAGAAATTTGGTTATATCATGCCTTGTTATAAAATTTAGATATTGTTTAAGCTTATGTTAATTTCTTGTGTTAGCCTCATATTTAGATTGATTTTTCCCAAAGTTTGAGCACTTAATCTTAAACTTTGATTTGTTATACTAATTTAAAGACTGTTTATGGTAATATAATCTTATAATTTGTTTGGATTCCTCTCAAGGAGAATCCTAGATAATACTAAGTTAAGGACATAATTTAGACCATCTTTGGATCATTTGAGCCTTTCAAGCTTACCTATATATATTTCAGATCCCTAGTTCCTACGTTGTGCTTAATATTCCATATTCTTTGCCACCCACTAATTTTTAGCTTAGCCTTTTTAATAATTTCATATCCTTTCTTTTTACCTTTCACTCATAAGGCATATGATCAGTATAGATACATTTTACATCATGATAATGTTATGGGAGGATGGGAAAGGTTATGAAAGCGAGTTTGTTTATTTTGTACATCTGTAAATTCAAATAAATTAAAAATTTTCAAAAATAAAAAAATAAAAATGAAAAAAATAAGACAAGTAAAAGAATAAAAATAAAAAGTGGATGACAAATAAAAGTTTACTTCAAGTCTAGATTTGTTGCTTGGGAATTAATTTGTATATTTTAAATGTTCAAGACTAATGTAAGTCTCTTATAGGTGAATCTAGCTTCAAATTTATCCTTCATCTTATCTTTATACTTAGCCTTACATTACAAGCCAAACAAAGTCCAAATGGTCCTTAATCTATTGTTATTCTACATTAGTGGAGAGAGGAATGAAAAACAAACTTGTAAGATTTTGTTAAAATAAATTAGTTTATATTAATGTAAATTTATCTAGTTTGTGTGTAATTGTTGGAAATGCAGTGCGCAGCGGAATTTTAAAATTTTTCATCAGAGTAATTTCTAAAACACAAGTTTGACATGCTATATGTATAAATTAGACAAATCTTACTAACCTTTGTGTGAAGATCCTCCGCAGTCAGTAAAGAGAAGTAACGTTCCAGAAGAGCCTCAACCAACTGGTCTTCTTTGCTATTCTCTATCCACGACCGGAGTGAGTGTGGGCTCACAGTACAGCTCTTCCACCGGTGACTCTCCTTCCAACCAAGAGAGAGAACCCAAAGCTAGTGTTCGTGATTTGTGAACACAAGCTCTCAAGGAGTTTTTCAGATGCTCACTAGAAGAGTATCACTCTTAATCTCTCAATTGATCTGAGTAAATCATGAGACTCACTCCCTTTATATAGCCATTGCTCCTGGGGTCAGTCCTTATCAGATTAGGTCTCAAAAACTCGAAACAGAATCAAGCTCAGATCAATATCTGATAAGATCCACGTGAAAATGCGTAATCTTATTTCTCGTTGGTCGGCGGGCCGAACATCCTAATTGGCAGGCCGAACATCCTAATCGGCAGGCCAAACTTGTCATTCGACAGGCTAAACACCCGAGAAAAAATCTCCACGAATCTTTTATTTTCCACCTGAGATTCTAAAGGATAAAGTCTCAGTTTTGATTCAAATAACCCAATAGAGAAGATATCTGATCAAAACAAACTTTATCAAGATAATCTCTAAGAAAATAAATCAATTCACAATAATTCTACAAGTTTATCTTGATCTAATTTTTCTAAATTTAAATCAACTGATAAACAGACAAAATTATCCGATCCCAATAATTCAACAAGTTTATCTTAAATTAATTTTATTACAAAATTAATTCAACCAATAAACAGACATGAATTATTTTATTCTTACAAATTTTAAACCAATCTGATAATTTCGACATAAGTCATCAATTATTGGAAAAGCACGCCGTGCCGTTACAGGATTTTGTGAGCTAGCAAAGGGGACCAAAATGGACCTATAAAGTTCAAGCTCATGATAATTATGAAACCCAATATCCCATATACACATTTCACAATTATCAGCTCCAACGCTACTCCACTAAAAGCTTGGAGCTGCACTCTTGAACTTTATAGAATTACAAAGCTCGTGTAGCTAAGTCTCCATGACATATCAAAGTGTATCATATCCCCATATGATAATCCATAATCGGCTTAAGGACAAGTTCTATCTTACCTTCCCGATTATTTTTATCTTACGTTCCATTGTCTCACCATTAGAAAACTTACCATCTAAAGATAGTATACCATTCGGTTACACTTATGTATCCAAATGGTTGAGCACTCCAGTTTTTCAATTACAGGACAACGCATATAAGAGGATATCATTACTCCTAAAGAGGAGCTATAGATTCCATATCTATGAATAACAATTCTACGCTATCAAGAGTCATGCCTCCAACGTACCAGCATGCATACCACTATTGAGATGTGGAAGTCACCCATTGATAAATCAAAAGACACAAGTCGAGACAACGGGCCCACTATTCATCTCTGGATTAAGATACAATACAAATGATTGTCTAAAGTGAATCAATTTGCCAAGATAGAATTATTAATCCAAATCAATTCACTTTATGTCATGATCCAACACATCGTCACCTATGACAACGTGCCAATGTTCCTATTCACAGAGTCCAACTCCGATGGCCAAGACAAACCATCTCTCAAAAGGATATAGACAACATAACAATCTTTACATGAATAAAGCGCCCAACTTTATTCCCTCGATTGCGGATCATATGTTTTAGACCATCATGTTAAGAATCGTGTCTTCCGCATAATCATCCCATCATATGCCCAATTCTTAAGGTTTAGACCGACAGTCTCAGACTACTATTTGCTTAACATACATTCAACAAATATGAACGTAAAGAGGACAAGATTTGGTATATATAAATGAATAAATTCTTTATTGATAAAAATGTCTCCAAAAACAAAATACATTTTTACTCCTTAGGGCATACATGTCTAACAGTAATGATTAGTGATAGAATAACACACACAGGAAAATCCATTTTAAATATATGTCATACTCTTCAAATGAAGCATAAACTTGAATAATATTTTGTATCTTTATTTTAAGCCATGGTTTTGAACCAACCCCTGTTGACGTTCTACAAGGAGTCACAAGCTTTTGAGAAATCAATCATTTGGTCTATTTTTAGGTTTTATCGCAGTAATTGCTCGAAACTAGCAATAATTTGATTGAGGGATGTGATGAGACTGTGAAAATATACATTTCTTAAGGCTAAATATCATCATTTTAGATTCACATTTATCATTAAATCTCTTAAACATAGCATTTGGGTGATAATTAGTATTTTAGTGTCTTTGAGTGAAAATATGTTTAAAAATATGTTTTTAGTGTGTTTTTTTGTTTGATAATATTTTGAATAATTTTTATAATCACCTGTGTATGTTTAATAATTAATAGCTTGTAAATAATCAAAACTATAAAAATAATATTATGTGCTTTTATCTTGAGTTTTAAATGTTTGTAAATAAGTTTTGAGTTTGTATATATGTTCTATTATATTTCTAGTGACTTCTAAAAATATTCCTAAGATGTAAATAGTATATCTATTAAGGTTGCTTAATTTTAGAAATTTTTATCTATTTTTAGCCATTTTTATGTGTTTTATTATAAAATAAATATTTCTAGTTACTATAAAAATTATGTTTGTAAAATAACTAATTTTAATTTGTTTATTTTATTTGAGATTTGAAATCTGCAAGAAAAATAGATAAAAATTACGCCAAATTAGGTAGAAACAGACCTCAAATACATCCCAAAAAAATAAAGAAGTGCCACGTGATGAGATTAGTGTTAGAAAAATAGTACGTAGCGGAATTTTAAAAAATTTATATCAGAGTATTTTCCAAAACATAAGTTTGACATGCTATATATATAAATTAATCAGATCTTACTAACCTTTGTATGCCAAGAACCCTAGCAAAACATGAAGAGAAGTAACGTTTCAGAAGAGCCTTAACCAACTGATCTTCTTTGCTATTCTCTATCCACTACCGGAGTGAGTATGGGCTCACACGTACAGCTCTTCCACCAAGTGACTCTCCTTCCAACCAATCGAGAGAACCCAAAGTAAGTGTTTGTGATTTGTGAACAAAAGCTCTCAGGGAATTTTTAGATTCTCACTAGCAAAGTATCACTCTTAATCTCTCAATTGTCTAAGTAACTCTTAAGACTTACTCCCTTTTTATAGAGGTTGGTCCTAGGGTTAGTCCTTATCAGATTAGGTCACAAAAACTTGAAACAGAATCAAGTTTGGATCAATATCTGATAAGATCCGTGTGGAAATGCGTAATCTTATCCTTGGCTCGTCGGCAGGCCAAACAAGCCCCATCGGTAGGCCAAACACGTGGACCGGTAGGCCAAACTGTCGATAAAAATCTCAGCAAATCTTTTATTTTCCATCCGAGATTCTATAGGATAAAGTCTCAGTTTTAATTCAAATAACCCAATAGAGAAGTTATCTGATCAAAACAACTTTATCTAGATAATCTCTAAGAAAATAAATGAATTCCCAATAATTCTACATGTTTATCTTGATCTAATTTATCCAAAATTAAATCAACTGATAAACAGACAAGAATTATCCGATCTTAATAATTCAACAAGTTTATCTTGAATTAATTTTATCACAAAATTAATTCAACCGATAAACAGACATGAATTATTTGATTCTTCCAAATTTCAACAAATCTGATAAATCTGACATAAGTCACCAATTATTGGAAAAGCACGCCGTATCGTTATAGGATGTTGTGAGCTAGCAAAGGAGACCAAATGGACCTATATAGTTCAAGCTCCCGATAATTACAAAACTTAATATCCTAGATATACATTTCATAATTATCAACTCCAACGCTACTCCACTAAAAGCTTGGAGCTGCACTCTCGAACTACATAGACTTACGAAGCCCATATAGCTAAGTCTCCATGACATATCATAGTGTATCGTATCCCCATATGATTATCCATAATCGGCTTAAGGACAAGTTTTGTCTTACCTTTTTTATTATTTTATCTTACGTTCCATTATCTCACCATCAGAAAACTTACTATCCAAAGACAGTATACCATTCGGTAACACCTATGTATCCAAATGGCTGAGTGCACCAATTTTTCAATTACAGGATAACGCATATAAGAGGATATCATTACTCCTAAAGAGGAGCTATAGATTCTATATCTATGAATAACAGGTCTATGCTATCAAGAGTCATGCCTCTAACGTACCGACATGCATGCCACTATTAAGATATGGGTGTCACCCTTTGGTACATCAAAAGACACAAGTCAAGACAACAGGCCCACTATTCATCTTAGGATTAAGATACAATATAAATGATTGTCTAAGTGAATCGATTTGCCAAGACATAATTATTAATCCAAATCAATTCACTTTATGTCCCGATCCAACACATTGTCACCTATGACAACGTGCCAATGTTTCTATTCACGGAGTCCTCCTCTGATGGTCAAGACAAACCATCTCCCAAAAGGGATATAGACAGCACAACAATATTTACATGAGTAAAGCACCCAACTTTATTCCCTTGATTGTAGATCTTATGATTTAGATCGTTACCTTAAGAATCGTGTCTTCCGCATAATCTGTCCATCATATGCCCAATTCTAAAGGTTTAGACTACAGTCTCAGACTATTGCTTGCTTAACATACATTCAACAAATATGAACATAAAGAGGACAAGATTTGGTATATAAACAATAAATAAATTCTTTATTGATAAAAATGTCTCCAAAAACTTATTACATTTTTACTCCTTAGGGCATACATGTGTAACACTTAGAACCGTCGAATCGAAACCACCTAGTGCATCCAGACCGTTTGTGTGTCCAGCCCTCCCCCCCCCCCCCCCCCCCCGAGTCTGTTGTAGTGCTCGTACGTGAGCGTCTCTTCTCTATCTAGCACTCTACGTATCGAAGACCCATCCAACTGCCATCATCTGTCCCCTCGGTCTCAGCTCTAGCGTGCGTTCTTAGTCGCCAGATCAAGTCTCGATCCATGTGATCTATGGCGTCTATTTGTCTGTCCCTTATAGGCGTCACACCTAATTACAAAGTAAAATTAACATAGTAAAGAGCTGATTCATGCATAGAAAAAAGAAAACAAAATAAAAAAAATCAAATAAAAATCTAATTTTGATTCTAAACAAATGTAGGGCAGCGAAAATTATTCCCAAAAAATAAAAAAAAATCCCAAATTGCCATCTTACTCATTTTCAACTAGTTTTATGTTTTTGTAAAATATTCCTAGTTTATGTTGTAAAATAGTTATGCTTCGTAAAATAATGTGTTTTTCTATCTTCAATGTCTTTCTAAATTTTTCTTTTTGCTGAGGAGAGACGAGTAAATTCTGACAGAAGATATTTTTAGTTTTTTAATATGTTTTAGGTTGTTATAATGTCAAAATCATTTTTAGAAAACTTATGATTTTCATGTTAATTTAGCTAAAACTCTTGCAAAATTAAGTTTTAATTTATCATAGATATGCGTTGGCACGAGTAATGCTTAGGAACACTTTGATTATTCATAGATAGGGAATGACATGGTAAATGCTTAACTGTGAATTTTGTTGGTAATTTTAGTTAGTTAACTTTTAATCATATATATTTGTTAAAAATAAGTTTTTGATACATTATAGACATGAATTAGTCCTAAATACTTGGTAACTTTTAATTTATTGTAGACAAAAGATGGCACATTGCATATTTAAACAATTTTAATAAATAATTTTAGAAATACTTAAACATATTTAAGTTAATTGTTAGAATAGAATCTTTAATCATCAGCGTTGTTTAAAATTGTTGTTTCTTCTAAGCTAAATTACACTCATTATTAAAGTTCCATTTACCATTCTAATTTAAGTCATATTTCTTGTCGTTAAGTTCCAAAAATCACCAAAAAATCAAAAAATGAAAAAAAAGTGTAAATATTAAAAATAAATTGTAAATAATTAACTTTAATCCTTAAATTTTTTAGTTAGAACTAATATAACTGATATATTGGACCTTTGCAATACCTTTTCCTTGTGGGATCGACTTGAGATTCACCAAGTATTATTACTTCAACAAGCTTATACTTGAGGTTATATCGGACTTCCACTTTTAGACTCGAACACTTAGGAAAGGGCGAAGCAGAACGAGTCATTAGAGAGGTTCATGAAGGATCTTGTGGAATCCACTTAGGAGGTCGATCGTTATACAACAAGATTGAAACTCAAGGCTACTACTCGCCAATAACACAGAGTGATTCCAAGGATTTCACCAAGAAATGTGATAACTGTCAAAGGCATGCTCCAGTCATCCATCAACCAGCTAAGGAACTCTCTTTGATCAGATTACCTTATCGATTCATGAAGTAATCAGTGGCTGTGGTTGGACTGCTTCTACCAACTACTGAATAGGTGAAGTATTTGATTGTTCTTATTCATTATTTCTCTAAATAGGTTGAAGCTGAAGTTTTTGCATATATAAAAGAGAAAGATGTAGAACGGTTCATTTGGAGAAACGTTATTTGCCAATTTAGAGTACCTAGACAGATCATCACCGACAATGGCTCCAAGTACATCGCCAGCATTTTCAAAAAGTTTTGTCAAGATTAGGAGATCATCCTGAGCTTTTCAACCCCTAGGCACCCACAGGGAAACAGACAGGCCGAAGTATCCAATCAGACAAGCATCAGGAATTTGAAAAAGAAGCTCGAAACGAGGAAAGGTCATTGGGTCGAAGTGTTATGGGCCTATCAAAAGAACCAGAGGAGAGCTCCTAATGAATCTTCCTTTTCTCTACTCTATGGGACAAAGGTCGTGATCCCAACCAAAGTGGTTGGACATGATCTCTACTTCAATTACTTATTTCTAAATAGGCCAACGATGAAATTCTAAAGGATATGCTCTATTTGATTAATGAGAAAAGGAAAAATGCCTTCTATTGCCTTGGTTGTTATCAATAAGCTATTACTACATATTATAATTCCAAGGTAAAGATTAGAATATTTTTAGAGAGAGAGCTCATTTTGAGAAAGGTGGTCTAGAATAGAAGGGAGCCAAACGTGGGGAAGCTTGCCACAAATTAAGAAGGTCCATACAGAATCAAAAGAATTGTTCAGGACAAGGTCTACAAGTTTAAAAAATCTCGATGGGTCTATAATTAGAAAAAGATAGAACACGCATCACCTGAGAAAGTATTACATTTAATCTTGTATTGTTTCTTAAAATTGAACGATTTTATTTTTATTTTTAGGAGTTTTATTTTCCCCATTCGGTTCGTTTCACGATAGGTTGTTTGCCAACATAATTCCTAGGCATCAATTAAATGGGTCTAGTAATGACTGTAAGGAAATTAAGCTTGTAAATGTGAACTACATATGGTTGTTCTATAAATGAGTGCAGCCGCGTTATCATTAAAACAACCATTTTGCTAAATGCGCTACTACTTTAGAGCCACCCTTAGCCTTCTCCTATTTGATAAACTCATCCAATGTTTGGCTTGATTTACCATATTAACGGCCAAAATTATTTTACCCATTGGGTTTGATTCATTCGCCCAATGCTTGATTCATTCACCATGTTCATGGCTTAGTTATTTCACCCACTAGGTTTGAGTCATTCGCCCAATGTTTGGTTTATCTGCCATCTTCATGGCTTAGTTATTTTACCCATTGGGATCGATCCATTCACCCAATGCTTGGTTTATTTGCCATCTTCATGTTTTAGTTATTTCACTCATTGGTTTTGATACACTAGATCCATTCTTAAAGGCTTTTTGGGTTCAATTCATTCACCTAATGCTTAATCTATAATGCCATTTCCTGGCTTTATTAAATTTGATTTGGTTAAACATGCTATTATTGCTACTTATTCATGATTTGGTTCAATACTAATATTTTTTGCCAAGTTTGGTGAAAATTCATTATTTGCTGCTTGATTAGTTAAAACTTAAAGTTCAACTTTTGTCGTAGCTCATGAATAAAAGAAACTTTAAGGAGGAAAATGATATAAGCCAAAGAGTAAATGTCTGCTTCGATGAAAAAAGAGGAAAAGAACATAACTGAAAATTTGAACTTGTAATAATAGCTTGTTCAAAAGTTACAAAAACTCATCTGAATATTACAACAAAAAAAGTTAAACGAAAAGAAATAATTTTTATTCTACAGGATTAGAGGAGCTCACATCGACCGAGGGCTTAGCAGGAGCAAGAGTGTCTTTTCCCTTTAGTCTACCTCCTTTGACGTTTCAATGGAACTGTTTCATTGGCATCGTCTTCAATCGTTTCCTCGCTCTCATCATCAGGGATGAGCATTTTCTTCCATGTAGTATTCTTTACTTCAACGTCAACCCTATTAAAACGGCTTTCCTTGAACTTTTCATAAAGTTCAAGCTAGACTTTCATAGCTGTAGTTCCATGAACCTCCATGACCTGCTCAAAAAGTTCCTTGATTTCCCCATCCATTATGTTGTTTGCTTTGATATGCTTACGAAGCTTCTCTTCAAGGATACAGATGGTGCCACTAGTCTCGATAACTTTTTGGTTCTATCTATTTAGAGTACCAGTTAGTTGGTGAACATCTTCTTGAGCTTTCGCCAATGCCTCCTCTATAGCCTTTTTCTCCTCCAAAGCAGTGCATAACTTCTGGTCTTGCTCCACCAAAAGACTCCTTATTTGTTCAACTTTGAGACTGACTTCATCCTGAGGACATTACACATCTACAGCATTTGTATACTCAAAGGAGTTAAATCTTAATTGCAAAGTGTGATTTGGTATGAACTCTACAAGGTGAAGTTAACATCTATACTTGAGTAGCTAGAGCAACAACTTCATCGTTGAGGGAGTAAAGGTTGGAAAAATAGTACGCAGCAGAATTTCAAAATTTTTATATCAGAGTATTTTTCCAAAACATAAGTTTGGCACGCTATATGCATAAATTGACTAGATCTTACTAACCTTGTAAATGCCGAAAAGCTTCCTCAATCAGTGAAGAGAAGTAAAGCTCTAGACAGACCTCAACAAACTGGCCTTCTTTGTTGTTATCTATCCATGATCCGAGTGAGTGTGGGCTCACACATACAGCTCTTCCACCAGCCGACTCTCATTCCAACCAATTAAGAGAACCCAAAGCTAGTGTTCTTGATTTGTGAACAAGAGCTCTCAGAGAGTTTTCAAAATCTCACCAACAGAGTTTCACTCTTAATCTCTCAATTGATCTAAATAATAATGAGACTCACTCCCCTTTTATAGAGGTTCGACCCAAGAGTCAGTCCTTATCATATAAGACCTCAAAAATTCGAATCAGAATCAAACCAAGATCATTATCTGATCAAATCAGTGTGGAAATGTGTGATCCTTTTATCGCCTAGTTGGCAGGCTAAACTGGTAGATCGGTCTGCCAAACCTACTCCATCGGTAAGCCGAACTTAAAGATCGGCCTGCCGAATCTCCGATAAAAGATCCCTGTAAATCTTTATTTTTTGCCCAAGATTCTTAGGATAGAGCCTTAGTTTTAATTCAAATAACCCAATAAAGAAGTTATCTGATTAAAACAGTCATATCTAGATAATCTCTAGGAAAATAAATATTCCTTATAATTTAACAAGTTTATCTTGAATTAATTCCAAATTAATCCAACCGATAAACAGACATGAATTATTTGATTCTAATAATTCAACAAGTTTATCTTGAATTAATTTTATCACAAAATTAATTCAACCGACAAACAGACATGAATTTTTTGATTTTACCAAATTTTAGCCAATCTGATAAATTGACATAAGTCATCAACTATTGGAAAAGCACGTTGTATCGTTACAGGATTTTTGTGAGCTGACAAATGGGACATGATGGACCTATATAGTTCAAGCTCCCGATAATTATGAAACCCAATATCCCAAATATACATTTCATAATTATCAACTCCAACGCTACTCTACTAAAAGCTTGGAGCTACACTTTCAAACTATATAGAATTATGAAGCCCGTATAACTAAGGCTCCATGACATATCATAGTGTATCATATCCCCATAGGATTATCCGTAATTGACACTACGACAAATTCAAGATTATATGACCGTTTCTTAAAAACCGTCGTAATAAGAAAAAAAAATACGGCGAGCTACGCCCGCAAAGATGAAAACGGTCGTGGTATTGGCGGGAGCTACCACGACAGTTTTTTAAAAACCATCGTGTAAGATTAAACCTTTCATGATGGTTTTTATAAAAACCGTCGTTGAAGGTTTTAAAATCTTTAGAAAATTTAATCTTTAGAAAATTTAATCTTTCACAACGGTTTTTATAAAAACCATCGTGGAAGGTATGGATGTTTGAAATTTTTAGTATCCTGCCTAATTTAACCTTTCACGATGGTTTTTACAACACCGTCGTGGAAGGTTCTGCATGTTTGAAATTTTTAGTAGCCCGCAAAAATTTACTCTTTCACGAAGGTTAAATTTGGGCGGGAAATTAAAATTTTCAAACATACAAACCTTCCACGACGGTTTTTATAAAAACAGTCGTGAAAGGTTAAATTTAGCGACATACTAAAAATTTCAAAGATAAGAACATTCCACGACGGTTATTATAAAATCATCGTGAAAGGGCTTCCACGACGGTTTTTATAAAAACAGTCGTGAAAGGCCTTCTACGACGGTTTTTACAAAAACCATCATGGAAGCCTCGAAGCCTTTCGCGACAGTTTTTATAAAAACCGTCATGGAAGGCCTTTCACGACGATTTTTAAAAAAATTGTCGTGAAAGGCCTTCCACGATGGTTTTTTTAAAAACCATTGTGGAAGGTTCTTATCTTTGAAATTTTTAGTATGTCGTCAAATTTAACCTTTCACGACGGTTTTTATAAAAACCGTCTTGGAAGGTTTGTATTTTGAAATTTTTAGTTTCTCGCCTAAATTTAACCTTTGTGAAAGAGTAAATTTTGGCGGGCTACTAAAAATTTCAAACATGAGAACCTTCCACGACGGTTTTTGTAAAAACTATCGTGGAAGGAAAACCTTTCATGACGGTTTTTGCTAAAACTGTCATGAAATGTTCCGCATATTCAAAATTTTTAGTATCCTGTCGAAATTTAATCCCACGCCAACGACATGGCCTTCCTTATTTATTCAAAAATTTTCTAACTCAAACCCACAAACTCTCAAACCCCTTTCTCTCTCTAACTCCTCCCCCGTGACCTAGCCACCGACAAACCCAACCCCCACAACATTCCACTGACTTTCACATTCCTCTGTCACTCTCTCCACGACCCACCTAACAAACTCAATGCCATTCACCACCGTTCGTCCTCATCCCTTGAAATTCTACCGACTCCATCGTTTGACTCATCCTTTACCGTTCCACCGACTCCGCCATTGTTGGTAAATTTCAAACCATTACTTTTAGTTTTAGTGTTATTGTTAGTTCTAAACTTAGTATTATTTAGTTATTTTAGTGTTATTTGGCTTTAGTTTTAGTTTTAGTTTTAGTTATATTAATTTGTTATTTGCCATTTAGTATGTGTTACTTGTATTTGGTATTTGAAAGAACTTTGAACAACATTTGACATTTTGGTGTGAGAATAGGTTACTTTTTATGTGTTTGTGATGCCTAACTATTATTGTGATGCCCATTACATGTTTGATGAAAAGCTTCTATGACTATGTGTATTTTTTTTTTTTGTGTTTTAGTTAATTAATTTTATTTTCATTATTTTTGTTAATTTTATTTATTATTGTTTTTCTTTCTTTACCTCACATGATAGCATGCATGGACTTAGACACCAAAAATCCATCAACTGTTGTGCAAGCATGAAAAGAGTATATAACTTTATAATGTAAATATATATATGATTTTGTAAAAATTTTATAGTTCAATATAATTATGTAATTATGAAATTAGGTCATTGTATTAATGGTGAAAACACGGAAACATTCATCCCGTGGGAAACCAGAAATTCTGGTTATTTTTTTTAGCTTTAGACCAACTTTTTCACGACGGTTTTTAGTGAAAACGGTCGTGAAACAAGAGCCTTACACGACGGTTTTCATAAAAACTGTTGTGTGAGGCATAGCTTATAAGATAGTTTTCTTAAAAACCGTCGTGTAAGCTTAGCGTTTCATGACAGTTTTTAGTGAAAACCGTCATAGTAGCCTCGTCTTAAGATCCCATAACCCCACCAAAATAAGGAATCTACGACGGTAAAAAACCATTGTAAAAAGTCTCATTGGTACTACGATGGACGATTACACGATGATTTTTAAGCCGTCATGAAAACATACCACGACGGTTTTAAACCGTCGTATAATCTACAATTTGTACTAGTGTGACATAAAGACAAGTTCTGTCTTACCTTCTCGATTATTTTTATCTTACGTTCCATTATCTCACCATCAAAAAGCTTACCATCCAAAGACAGTATACTATTCGTTACACCTATGTATCCCAATGGTTAAGCGCTCTAGTTTTCCAATTACAGGATAACGCATATAAGAGGATATCACTACTCCTAAAGAGGAGCTATGGATTCCATATCTATGAATAAAAAGTATACGCTATCAAGAGTCATGTTTTAATGTATCAGCATGCATACCACTATTAAAATGTGGGTGTCACCCTTTGGTACATCAAAAGACACAAGTCAAGACAACAGGCTCACTATTCATCTCAAGATTAAGATATAATACAAATGATTGTCTAAAGTGAATCGATTTGCCGAGACAAAATTATTAATCCAAATTAATTCACTTTATGTCCCGATCCAACACATCGTCACCTATGACAATGTGCCAATGTTTCTATTCTCAGAGTCCACCTCTGATGGCCAAGACAAACCATCTCCCAATAGGATGTAGACAACATAATAATCTTTGCATGAATAAAGTGCCTAACTTTATTCCCTCTATTGTGGATCTTATGATTTAGACCGTCACCTTAAGAATTGTGTCTTCCACATAATCTGTCCATCATATGCCCAATTCTTAAAGGTTTAGACCGACAGTCTTGGACTATTGTTTGCTTAACATGCATTGAACAAATATGAATGTAAAGAGGGCAAGTTTTGGTATATAAATAATAAATAAATTCTTTATTGATAAAAATATCTTCAAAAACATATTACATTTTACTCCTTAGGGCATCATATCTAACAATCTCCCAGTTGCACTAAGTGAGTAAATATGAAAAATCTTGCATCCTCATAGCTTCCACATGCCTCTCAAAGACTCTCCCAGTAAGTGCCTTCATGAATGGATCAGCTAAATTGTCCTCTAACATGATTTTACATACCGTGACATGCCTGCCCTTAACGAAGTCCTTTAACACATGATACTTCTGATCAATATGCTTACTCTTCTTGTGAAATCTTAGTTCCTTAGCATTAGCTACTGCTACACTGTTATCTTAGTACAGTATACCGTCTTATCCATACCAGGAACTACCTCAAGACCCCCAAGGAACTTGCAAAGCCACATTGCTTCTATTGAAGCATCACTAGCTGCCACATACTTGACCTCCATCATTGAATCCGGAGTGCAATCTTGCTTCACACTTCTCCAACTGATGGCACTGTCGCCCAGAGTAAACACAAAACCCAAAGTTGATCTCCTAGAATCCAAACAAGATTGGAAATCTGAGTCAGTATATCCTAGAGGAGTTAATTCCTCACCTAAATACACAAGCATATACCCTCGAGTCCTTTTCAGGTACTTGAAAATATGCTTGACCGCAACCCAATGGTTTAGTCTCGAATCCGCCTTAAATCAACTTACAATCCCGACCGTGTAACAAATATTGGGTCATGTGCAAAGCATGGCATACATGAGACTACCCACTTCCGAAGCATAAGACACCTTCTTCATGTATTCTTTTTCTTCATCAAACTTTGGAGAGTCTTTCTTCGAAAGAGTAATTCCAAACCAAGATGGTTGCCCATCTTTCTTGGAATCCTGCATTGTAAACCTCCGAGAATCTTACCTATGTAGCTGGCCTGGGACAAAGCTATCATTTTGTTCTTCCTATCCCGAAAGATTTGGATGCCGAGAACAAAATTAGCCTCACCGAAGTCTTTCATGTCAAACTGCTTGGTCAACCATATTTTGATCGATGACAATGCCCCAATGTCATTGCCAATTAGTAGAATGTTATCTACATAGAGTAGTAGAAAGACCACCTTCCCATCCTTAATGTGTTTGTAAACACATGGCTCATCCACATTTTGTGAGAACCTATAAGTCTTGATCATTTGATCAAATCTTATGTTCCAGGAACAGGAACCCTGCTTAAGTCCATAAATTAACTTTCACAGCTTACAAACCTTACCTTCTTGACCCTTGATCTTGAACCTGTCTGATTGTTCCATATAAATGGACTCATCAAGATAGCCATCCTAAAAAGCCATCTTGGCATCCATCTGCCAAATCTCATAATCGAGAGCGACAGCTATGGACAAGAGAATCCATATGGACTTAAGCATGGCTACAAGCGAAAAGGTTTTCTCGTAATCGATTCCTTCCTTTTGTGTGTAACCCTACCACCAGTCTAGCCTTAAAGGTTTTGATCTTTCCATCCACTCTCTTTTCCTCTTGAAGATCCACTTACACCCGATAGTTTTTACCCCTTCGAGAAGATCCACAAGCTCCCAGACCCGATTAGTCTCCATAGGCTTCATCTCTGTGTTCATGGTCTCTGTCTAGAGTTTTGAATCAACATCCTCTATAACCTCTGCGTAAGTATAAGGATCCCTATCATGTTCATCTAGTTCAGTGAAAGAAGGCCTCCCAAGTGAACATATACCTCTCAGGTTAACGCCTAATCCTCCCACTACGCCGAAGCCCCTTAGGTTGTTATTTGGGTTTGTTTGGTTTTTCTACACTGATCGAAACAGTTTCATTTGAAACCTCTGGAGTGATTCGATCACTCCTTAACTCCTCAAGCACTACTTTGCTCCGAGGCTTAAAGTTGTCCATGTAACTCTCCTCAAGGAAAGTTGCATTAGTTGAAACCACAACTTTATTTTCCTTTGGGTTATAGACATAACCCCATTTAGTCTCTTTTGGATATCCTACAAACACGCAAACTTTCGAACGTGCTTTCAACTTATTTGCATCTTTAAACAGGACATGAGCCTGACATCCCCATATGCTAATATGGTTTAAGGATGTCTTCTTGCTCGTCCACAACTCATGAGGAGTTTTAGGGGCCGATTTTGAAGGCACAGTGTTCAAAAGATAACATGCGGTTTGTAGTGCATATCCCCAAAAGGATAAAGGCAATGATGAATAACTCATCATGAACCTAACCATATCTAATAAAGTCCTATTTCTTCTCTTCGCCATGCCATTCTACTGCAAAGTGCCTGGCGCAGTCAAATAGGATGAAATCTCATTCTCTAATAAGTGTCCTAGAAACTCATCAAAAAGGTACTCACCATCTCGATCGAATTGAAGTGCATTTATGGGTCTACCCAATTGCTTTTCCACTTCAGCCTGAAACTCTCTGAGCTTGTCATAAGTTTTGTTTTTGTGGTGCATTAGGTATACATACCCATACCTTGAGTAATCATCAATAAAAGTGACAAAGTATGCATACCCTCCTCGTGCCTGCATGGTCATCGGTCTACAAACATCACTATGCACAAATTCTAGAATCCCTTCAGCCCTATTGCCCTTAGACCCGAATGGTCTTTTGGTCATTTTACGCTCCAAACAAGATTCACATTGAGGTATAGATTCCACCTTTAAGTGACTTAAAGGTCCATCCCTTACCAATCTTTGAATCCTATTTAGGTTAATATAACCAAGGCGCAAATGCCAAAGATAAGTCTTATTAGAGTGAGAGGTTTTAAGTCTTTTAGAGTAATTATCATTTTTCTCAGCATTAAGCAGTAAGTCCATCTTATGTTTGATAAAATATAGATTATTTTGCATCCATCTAGAACAGATAAAAGATTTGTTTTTACGAATCACCACTTTATTATTAAAAGAAACCAAATAGGAGTTTTTAAATAAACAAGACACAGAAATTAAATTCCTCTTAAATTTAGGAACATAAAAACAATCTAACAAAATTAAATTCCTATAATTATCAAAATAAAGATGGATGTCTCCCATTGCTTCCGCTAAGACCAAGGATCCATCGCTCATCCGAAGTGTGAAGTCTTCAAGAAGCAAACTTCTCGTTTTTTTGAACCCCTGCGGAGAAACACAAACATGATTAGTTGCACCAGAATCTATGACCCAAATGTCACTAGATTCCTCAACTAAACAAGTTTCTAGATAGAAAAGATCACACCTACCTCCTTTGGAAAGGAAGTCCTTGCAATGCTTTTTAATGTGCCCGACCTTCCCATAGAAGAAGCACTTAAGCTTCTTTGGGTTCTTCTTCTTCTTCTTCTTCTTGCACTTAGTGCTAGCAGGAGTAGAAGACTTCTCATTTTTGGGCCGTTGCTTCTTTACATTTTGAGGGTTGTGATTGGAACCAGAAGCAGCCGCCAAATTGGCCTCGCTACCTGTAGGAGATTCCCTAATCAGTAGTTCAAACTCCTATAACTATTTCATTAACTCTGTTAAGGTCATATCCTGCCTATTGCTCAAATTAAAAGTTACTCTAATTGGAATAAATTCCTTTGACAGAGTCTCAAAAACCATAGTTATCTGAGTTTCAGCATCAATGTTGGCTCTATTGGTTTGTGCCTCAACGAGGTAACCCATGACCAATATCATGTGCTCCTTTACAGATGTCCCTCGTCCCTGCTTACAGTTAGGTAGTTTCTAAAGTGCCCCTTGCCACTTTGTTAGGGCATGGCCTATGAACATGTCTTCAAGATTATCCAAGATCTGCTTAGTAGTCTCATAATCCTTATGTTGAGCCTGTAACACGTTGTTCATGCTGGCCATAACATAGCAGCGAGCCTAATCATTAGCATCTTTCCAATAATCGTACGCTTAAAATTGCTCATTAGTGGAGTCTCCTATAGGTTTGGGAGGACAAGGGATTGTCAGCACAAATTTTAGTTTCTCAAAGGATCAGACAATGTCCATGTTCTGTTTACCATCATTATAATTATCACCAGTTAATTGGTTTTTATTAAGTATCGATGATAAAACATTTTTAGACATTTTTAATCTACAATAAAGAATCATGTACCAAACATAACCAAACATAGCATAATAATTTAGCAAGATAACGCAATCATGTAAAAACATACAAATGCTTTTATGTGTCAAAACCTTGAAAATATCACAACCTTACAATGATAATTCCCAACTCAAAATTCAACAAGCTCTTAGGGGAGCCATGCCAAATTCAATCAGGAACACCGATCCCCTCTTGATTAATATATGCCATCCAAGACCTGTATGATCCAGCATATATTAATAATTGTTTCTTTGGCCATTAATTTTATTAACAGAGCTCCTAGGGGAGGTTAATAATAAAATTAACATGAGTATATAACCATTGTTTTAATATTTTATCTATGAATAATAATCACCACCTAGGGGTGTGCAACCATAAATCATGCTAAAATCCTTATTCTCTTGGAGATCCAACCTGTTACATGATGAAGTCCCTTCCTAGGAGTCGAAACTACCATGTTCCTCCTATAGACCAACAATGGAGGCCTTAGGTCCTCTCTTCCAAAAACTTCTCCCACTCAATCTTTTGAAATCAAGGTTTTATTTTAAAAGTATGCATGAACGATTTTAAATTAAGTGGCACTTCCTAATCTATGGGGCATGTTATCAATATACATGGCAAATCATATTATAATGCAGACAAGCAAAGCAATCAAGCAAAGCTACAAGCAAAATAATAATAAATAATTGTAATATTATGGTTCCACCCAAGAGAACAGAAAACAAAGATTACAAAAGAATTATCAAAACATTTTATCGATTCTTTATCTTTGAATCCTCAAGTTGTATCCTTCTTCATGTAATGCCCACCTTTAAGTCTTCAATCCCATGTGAATCAAATACTCTAAATTTTCAGTCATATTTAGATTTTAATGTTTCTTAGAATTGTCCCAAAAATAAAATTAAAACTATATGAAAAACTGCACCTTTTCTAAAAAAAAATTTCCAACTCTCTGTCGGTAAGCCGATCTGGGTAATTGGCCTGTCGGTCATGTACCACTAGCCTACCGATCTTCACAGATCGACCTGCCGATACATGATAGATTGACCAGCTGAACCAAAAGTTCAGCTTGTCGCCAGAGCCACCTAATTTCTGTTTCGCTGATGGCCTACTGAACCTCACATCTAGCCTGCCGATCTGCGACCATCGACTTACCGAACTGAAGGGTTCAACATGCCGATCGAGCAGAGACCACGCCATTCCAAAAAATACAATTTTGATGCAATTTATCAATTTTATTTTTAACAATTCAAAAACATAAAATTAGAGACTTAGAAAATATCTAGGAACGCCTTCATCCATCTTCTAGATCCACCTTCTAAATCTGTCTTCTCCAAATGATTATTTAATTACAAAATTCTTGCAAATTTAAAATTAAAAAATAATTCCAAAACAAAGATGATAGTCCGCCATCTAATTACATGAAAAACCTAGATACACATTCTAACCTCTAAGGAACCATAACCGGCAAAAATTAATTAATTAAATAATAATTTAATCAGCCATAATTAATTAATAAACATTCATTATATAATCCATGGCAACATATAAAATATATAGAAACCCTAGAGTGCCAACTCTCTATAAAATTAAATTCAAGTATAAGAGAGATTAAGATCACATAATTCATATATATGGCATGATCACAAACTCGTAAATTTATGTAAAAACCATGGCTCTGATACCAATTGTTGAAAAAATAATACGCAGCGAAATTATAAAATTTTTATATCAGAGTATTTTCTAAAACACAAGTTTGACACGCTATATGCATAAATTGACTAGATCTTACTAACCTTGTAAATGTCGAAAAGCTTCCTCAATCAGTGAAGAGAAGTAACATTCCAGAAAGACCTCAACCAACAGGCATTCTTTGCTATTCTCTATCCACGATCAAAGTGAGTGTGGGCTCACACGTACAGTTCTTCCACCAACCGACTCTCCTTCCAACCAATTAAGAGAACCTAAAGCTAGTGTTCGTGATTTGTGAACAAAAGATCTCTATGAGTTTTTAGAATCTCACCAGCAGAGTTTCACTCTTAATCTCTCAATTGATCTAAATAATAATAAGACTCATTCCCCTTTTATAAAGGTTGGACCTAAGAGTCAGTCTTTATCAGATTAAAACCTCAAAAATTTGAATCAGAATCAAACCAGGATCATTATCAGATAAAATCCACGTGGAAACACGTGATCCTTTTATCGTTCGATCGATAGGCCAAACTTAAAGATCAGTCAACTGAACCTCCGATAAAAGATCCCTGCGAATCTTTATTTTTCACCCGAGATTCTTGGGATAGAGCCTCAGTTTTAATTCAAATAACCCACCCAATAGAGAAGTTATCTCATTAAAACAGTCATATCTAGATAATCTCTAGGAAAATAAATATTCCTGATAATTCAACAAGTTTATCTTGAATTAATTCAAAATTAATCCAACAAATAAACAGACATGAATTATTTGATCCTGATAATCCAACAAATTTATCTTGAATAATTTTATCACAAAATTAATTCAATCGATAAACAAACATGAAGTTTATGATTTTACCAGATTTCAGCCAATCTGATAATCTGACATAAGTCACCAATTATTGAAATAGCATGCTGTATCGTTACAGGATTTTTGTGAGCTAGCAAAAAGGACCTGATGGACCTACATAGTTCAAGCTCCCGATAATTATGAAACCCAATATCCTTGATATACATTTCATAATTATCAACTCTAACATTACTCCACTAAAAGCTTGGAGCTGCACTCTCGAACTATATAAAATTACAAAGTCCGTAGCTAAGTCTCCATGACATGTCATAGTATATCATATCCCCATAAGATTATCCATAATTGGCTTAAGGGCAAGTTTTGTCTTACCTTTCTGATTATTTTTATCTTACATTTGATTATCTCACCATCAAAAAACTTACCATCCAAAGACAGTGTACCATTCGGTTACACCTATGTATCCAAATAGTTGAGCATCTCAGTTTTTCAATTACAGGATAACGCATATAAGAGGATATCACTACTCCTGAAGAGGAGCTATGGATTCCATATCTATGAATAACAGGTCTACGCTATCAAGAGTTATGCCTCCAATGTACTGGCATACGTACCACTATTAAAATGTGGGTGTCACCCTTTGGTACATCAAAAGACACAAGTCAAGACAACAGGCCCACTATTCATCTCAGGATTAAGATACAATACAAATGATAGTCTAAAGTGAATCGATTTGCCAAGACAGAATTATTAATCCAAATTAATTCACTTTATGTCCCGATCCAACACATCGTCACCTATGACAATGTGCCAATGTTTCTATTCGTGGAGTCTACCTCCACTGGCCAAGATAAACCATATCCCAATAGGGATATAGACAACATAACAATCTTTACATGAATAAAGCACCCAACTTTATTCCCTCGATTGTGGATCCTATGATTTAGACCGTCACCTTAAGAATCGTGTCTTCTGCATAATCTGTTCATCATATGCTCAATTCTTAAAGGTTTAGACCTATAGTCTCAGACTATTGTTTGCTGAACATACATTGAACAAATATGAACATAAAGAGGGCAAGTTTTGGTATATAAATAATAAATAAATTCTTTATTGTTAAAACTGTCTCCAAAAATATATTATATTTTTACTCTTTAGGGCATACACGTCTAACAATGGATGCTTCGACTTGTTAGCTTCGTTGCATCCACCTGGAAGTTGAGGCTCTTTTCAACCTTCATTGCGATTATGAAATCCTTCATAATGGTGATATTGATGTAAGCATCAAGCGTTATGAGTGGTGCTGTTTCTTGCTCTTCCTCATAGGATTGAGGGCTACCTTCTTACTATTTTACGATTTCTTCTTGGGTGGTGGTTGGATGCCGAACTTAGGCTTTGGAGGGAAAGGTTTGGTGATGTTAATCTCCTTGGGCTTTGCTGGGCTTTCTGTTTGTTCTTGGCCTATTGTGCTTGCCCTGGTCCCCTTCTTCTTCTTATCCTTGATATCTTTTTTCTTTGCCAAATTTTGGGTAGCAAACTCATCCGCAAATGGTAGATTTACTACCTTGACATTCAAAAGTGCAAGCTCTGTGAGTAAAGCACCTTTGTCAGACAATGGTGTGATATATTTTGATATACCATATAGATGCTAAAGTGCATCATGGCAAACTAATGTCCAATTGACTCGACTGGAGAATCATGTAGGAATACCTGATGGGATTTCTCTGATATGTCTCTAGATAGATAAAGGCTCCTAATTGATTGGGTCGAGAAATGTTCACCCACGTATGGTGCTTGACTAAAATGATCTTCTCAAATCTTTTTTTGAAAATTTCTCTTGTTTAAGGAGGGTGATTCAGTTTGTAATCTACAAAAGAGAGAGAATATGTAAGGATTAGTCAAGAGCGAAAATTAAAATTAAAGTGCATTACTCACCAATATATCCAAACTTAAAAGGAAAATTGATTCACTCAGACTGCTCGATGGATCTTCATTTATTGACATAAGGAAATACACCTCCCACTACCTATCTGCATTTATGAAGTTGAAGATGATTTACTTCATTTTTCTACAAATGAAGTAGAATCAACCCATATTCTTGTTATTTTGCTTCATGTAATAGTAGTTCAAAAAATCAAAGATGGAGAAGACATTGTTCGCTTCCTCCTTAAGTTCTATGAAAGCCAACAATAGCCGTAACCCATAGCACATGAGCTGAGTGAAAGAAATCTAAAAGTAGGCAAGGATGTTGAGCACAAAATCAGGTATTGGGAGTCTTAAGCCAAGTTCAAGGAATTTCATGTATATACAGATCCAACCATTACTTTAAGTATCAGCTAGCTCATTTGGATAAGGAAGTCTTATTTTCGCTACTGGAGGAATCTTGTATTTGACATGAATCGCTGCCAAGTCATCATTCGTTATGATCGACAAAGGGTTCTTTGTAAAAAATGAGGCTCCCTTCGTTGTGGATATGTAGAGCTCTCACTCGAACTCAAACTAATGTCGATGGGTTTTTCTGACATCTTATGTGATAAACAAGACTATAGGGGAAATCTAGGATTCAACGGATCTAAAAGCCTAAAAACTCATGTTTTGAAGAGTTCTTAGGAGTTCTTAAAATCTCTAAACACCAAGGAGCCAAACAGTCCTAAAAACTATAGATTTTCTCAGAAAAAAAAAGGGCAAAAATGGTATCACAATGTACAAAATTGTAGGAAAAGGATATCTATTGAGAGAAAGTTGTAAGAAAATCAAAGAGAATGATGAGAATCTCACCTAAAAACCTTAAAGAACTTGGGAAGTTTAGAGAGAAAACTCAGGACTTCAAAGGTTGAAACAGAAAAGTGGAAAGAGAGAAGAAATGCTTTCCTTATAAAATGTGTTTGAAAATCCATGAAACAACTGAGATTGAATTTTTGGGAAATGATCAAACGGTTGAGCTTAGGCATCTTTTTGACTTCCTGCTCAAATTGAGGCCCTGTCTCTTCAATCAAATGCTAACATCAACAATATACGGATATTTTGAAATAGATCAATCAGATTGCACCACATGTAAGATGTAACTGACACTCACATTCTCAAGGAAGGATCATGATTATAGTATGAACACAAGGTTTTGTGTAAAGGAAGCAGCGGGTGATAGAATTAGGAGTTGGACCAGCTTAGAGCAATTTATTGCACTCCTATAGTCAATCACATAGACTAAGTAGTGGGGGGCTAATTGTTGGAGTATGATTTGGTTAGGCCCATATCATTGAGCAAAGGCCCAGGCTAGGAGGTCCAATCAATAATTATAATGAATTGAGCCCAATATGAGTGATCAATTTGGACCAAACTATTGCTATTAGAATCACCAGCCATGGTTTGCTTGGTTAATGACCTCGATTGGTTTGACATCTTTGATTCGACTGGAGTTTCTACTCAACTCGCTTGGGATGAATTAACATATTTTCCACCACTGTAGATCTGCAAAATATTGGTTTTTTGGGATCAGCATTGTAGGTTTATCGGTTACAAGGAGATATCCACTAAGCCACGATAGCCTGATATTTGCACCCTATTAGAGACTAACATGTGTCCCACTACTACAAGGTTAATAAGATCCATTCTCTCTATTAGGTTGAAGCCCACGATCACTTGAAGACCGCCCATTAATAGCAGGAGAAGGCTTCATCCAAAGGATGCAAATTATCACATCCTTATAGACACTCTATCGAAATACTGCCAGATCAATTTCATTTCAAGTATACAAAATCTTGTATCTAATACACATTTCATCATATAGTGAAGAACAATGGATATAGCTCTAATTAAAAAGTAAACCACTTTAAATTTGGTGTGTGATATCTTTATTTTTGCAGCATTTTCTTATTATTTAATGCTTTTGATTTGTCTTTATTTTGATTATAACACTAATCTGTTTTTCATTTACGAGGACCTAATAACAGCAGTTTGAGGGCCCAAACCTTTAAAATCCAATAACAAATTTGATCTTGTTCTATTTGTTTTTAATTGTAGACCTAATGTCTACAAATAGTGCCCATATATACCCCCCCTTCCACTCATTCTAAATACATCTCTAATTCTTAATAAAGAAGAGCTTCCCTCTATACTTTCTCCCTAGAAATTCTTTAAGTTTTATAATTTTAGTCTTGCATTCTTTAGTTTTCATAACACATTATCAGTACAAATGCTCTAGTTCTAACACAAGTCTCCACATTGTTTAGCAAAGACAAAGCCAAGATGCCTATCTAGTTCTAATGTAACTCTCCACATCTAGTAAGTAAAGGCAAAGTTATATCATTTCACTCACTTATTTCTATTCAATGTAGATAGCCAAGTCTCCTATTTATTAATTGTTCATTATTCCAACATATGTGCACCCTTCGAAAGGTTTACTGAGTTGCTTGATGTGTCCATTATTTTACTGCATGTTTATGTATATTGCTACTCTTTATACACTATTAGTCTTAAAATATCAATCAAGGGCATAACCATCTTCACACTATTCCAACGATAATAAATGTCTAAATAACGATTATAAATTACTACTTTTTGCTCTTCAAATTGGACGATTCTAAACTTCCACATATCACCTTTTAATTTTTCTTCATCATCTTATCTCCTCCCTAGAAATTATCTGTGGTCAAAATTTTTAATATAGTTGCAATATTTCTCATTACTCTTGTAATCATCCAAATCATTCTTCTTCTTCTTTTCTATTTATCTTTAGCCGAACTTCAAGTTTTTACTGTAGCAATAATCTTTGTAGTTCTTCCTCTTTTAACAATTGCTATTTATTTAATAACATGTAATATTTGTACTCTTTATGTTTAAATAAATGAAGTTATGACAAATTATTATTGCATTTTATTATGGTTATTACCATGTCAAAACTTGTGAAGTTTAAGTTCATTGAAATGGATATAGAGAAAGAATTATATACCTTGGACCTTTGGTGTCGAAATACATCTTGAGTTAATGGGTCTTTTGAGACAATCAAAGAATGCAATAACACATCATCACAAGATAAGGTGCAATGAATGGAAAAAACTAGAAATTAATAAGTATAATTAATTAAGAATTTTTCATAACTACGCTGTTAAATTCATAGGAAAATATATGTTTAAAGCTTATAAGTTTAAGTTTTGGTAAGGACTACGAGAAACGTTTATGAGAGAGCATGAAAATCTAAGAAATTGCTTGATTTTAGACAAGTGAATACATTTTTAACAGTCCAAGCAAAATTTCAGTTTGATGATTAAGCCTCAGATCAATTATGTTTTTATGGTTTTCTTGAAAAACCCAAACACGATGTGGAAATTTAGCCTAAATTTCCATGATTTTATAATGAGAGTGAATTTGGTAGTGTACAATATCGTTAAGCATTACAAGGATATTGTTAGGGAACAATTTATCATTAGGAGACCTTTCATCTTAAAGTCGAAGATGGATAGAGTTTATTAGCGAGAAACCTTAAATTTAATAGATTTGGATCCTAAGTATGAGTACTACAATAAAGGTGTACAAATAGATACCTTAATGTAGTTAAATGAAATTAATAAGCTCTTATTTAATTTAAAGAGTTTATTGTTAATGAAATCAAGGAACTAACATTACAAGCACTAAGAACTTAGTCTGTATTAGTGATTGCCAAGAAAATTCTAGAATTAAATAAAGTAATTTACATATTTAAGTCAAGGATTTCCTAGAAATATCATGTTTGATTTTTGAGATTGAAGGATTTATAGAATTGATATAAATATTCTAACACTCTATAGTAAAAAGTTAAATTTATTAACTTTTGTGATTAAATAATTCAGTTGACAAATTCTCACCGCAATTTTAGGTAGAAGAAATTTCAACTCGTAAATAACTTGAGCATTTTAATTACAAGATTTTTCAAGCACAGTATGATGCTAACAGTGTATCAAGAAACACTCTAATGCTCTACAAGTCCTTAAATACCAATTGATTACAAATTAGAGTCAAACAAGTTTATAAGTTTGGTAGAAAATGCTATTTGAGCTTGGGAATTAACACTATCAAAAATTATGTTATTACAAAGGCTAAGTGTGGAAAAGGCCAAGTCTAGATTTTTAATTAGTCTAGAAATAGTTTTAAGACTTAAAATAATCTAATTTTACTACACCATTTAAAATGTATATTGATATCGATTTCCACAGAGTTTAGTATCTAACTGTAAGTAAGTTGTGAGAAAGGACACGTCGAAAACAAAAATTCAAATCAGACTCAAAATCAAAGCTAAAAATATGTTCACGCTTTTTATTGAAAAAATAGGCGCAGTTGACCGCGTCTGTGCATTGGCGGTCAACCGCGACGTCATAGCCAAGTTGGCAGACGTGTTTTTGTACTTATTAAACTTATTTGATTCATCCAATATGAACCGATTAGATAAATCCTATCTTATTTAACCTAGATATCCTTTATAGAGCCTCAGCTTTAATTCAGATAACCCAATAAAGAAGTCATCTGATTAAAACAGTTATATATAAATAATCCCATACAAATAAAATCTATTTTAAATAATTCAACATGTTTATCTTAAATTAATTCATAAAATTAATTCAACCAACAAACCAACATGACATATCATAATGTGTAGCATCCCCATAGGATATTCATAATCGGCTTAAGGGTAAATTCTGTTTTACCTTCTTGATTATTTTTATCTTATGTTCCATTATTTGACCATGGAATGCTTACTATTCACAATCAATAACAAATAGTATACCATTCAGTTGCATATATGTATCCAAATGGTTGAGCGCTCCAGTTTTTAATTACAGGATAATGCCTATAAGAGAATATCATTAACTATGCAAAAGACCTATGGATTCCATATCTTTGAATATTGAGTCTACGTCAATTAAGAGTCATATCTCTAACGTACTAGTATACGTATCTTCATAACCTTTAGTATAGCAAAAGACATAAGTTAAGAATATAGATGATTTATTTTAGGATTAAGATGCAACACATATGATTGTCTATAGTGAATTGATTTAAACAAACAAAATTATTAATCAAATCAATTCATCTTTGGTCCCGATCCAATATATCCTCACCTATGACAATATACCAATGTTTCTACTCGTGGAGTCCAACTCCGATGACCAAGACAAGTCATTTCTTGTTAGGGATGTAGACAACATAGCAATCTTAACACCAATAAAGTGCCTAACTTTATTTCCTCAATTGCGGACCTTATCATTTAGACTATCACCTTTAAGATTCATGGCTTTCACATAATCTGTCCATTATGTGCATGATTTTAAAAGTTTAGGCTGACAGTCTTAGGCTTTTTTCATTTATCATACATTCAACATAGATGAACATAAAGAGGCTAACGTTTAATATATGAAAATAAATAACAAACTCATTATTGAGTAAATGTCTCCAAAAATCATTACATCATTTAATCATTAGGGCACCTAGTCTAATAATCTCCCACTTGCCCTAAGTAAGTAAATGTGATATGTTATGCATCCCATAGCCATGATAGGCTATAATGTCCTCAGACGCAATCTTACATATTGACACATTTCCACTTACTATGATTTTCATTATCACATGATGCTCGTGGTCTACATGCTTACTCATCTTGGGGTATCTTGATTCCTTATTTTTTGTTATCGTTGCTCTATTATCATAGTACAGCGTAATCAACTTATCCATATTAGGAATTGCCTCAAGATCCTCAAGGAACTTGCAAAGCCACACTGCTTCTTTTTAAACATCATTAGCAGCCACATACTATGTCTCCATTGTTGAATCCGCAGTGCAAGCTTGCTTGACACTCCTCCAAACAATGGAGCCTCTTCCTAGAGTAAAGACAGACTAGAAGTCAATCTTTTTGTATCTAGATAGGTTTAGAAATCTAAATCAATGTATCCAAGAGATGTTTGATGCTCATCGAAATACACTAGAATATAACCTTTAGTCCTTCTTAGTGACTTGAAAATATGCTTCACCATAACTCAATAGTTTGATCCAGGATCCAACTAGAATCTGTTGGGTTTTGTTGGATTTTGTGATTCAGATAAACAACAAAAAATCAAAATTAATTCCCACAAAACCTTCACAGGATCCATGCAATTCGATTAGATTGATAAAAAAAAAGTCATAGAATCTAACCAGGATGACAAAAAGGGCAAGATTGCTAGAAGAAAGAGAGCGCATTCACTATGGTGACACCCTAACTTGAGCTTTTCGTATTCGAGATCGGATTCAGATGTTGTTACTTTGAGCAACGCCCTCTATAGGTATCCACACAAATAGACTCTCTCAAAAACTAAATTGGTGTGCTAGCACCCTCTCCTTGCGTTAAATGACTCTCTCTAATTTTAGGGTTTTTAATGTTTTTTCCTTTTAGAATAAGAGAACGCCTTTTCTCTTCTAATTCGGCCAGAAACCCTAAGACAAATATATATATTGACTTCCAGAAAGAGTCAGATTTTAACTAGAGTAAACCGTAATTCAAATATGATTCATAGAATCTAGACAATGTCAGATTTAATGAACCTAGATATATCTAGTACATGGAATCTAGACATTATCAGGTTCATTGAACCTAGACATAGTAAACCCAAAATTTGTTTTTGGTCTGTTCTAAGTGTGCGACCCTGTAGGTTCACATAACGTTGGTAGTGGGCTTGAAATTCTGTTTCTGGCCCACAAATTAGAAGCGGCCTCTAGCAAGACCTTATGATTACTCAAGTTAGTGAATGTCAATAATCCGACATGACCTAATCCACAATAAGTATTAAAGTCCTTTTGTCACTAGATACCTTGATTGAACATAAGGCATTGTTTATGTCATCCTTATACTATTCAATTATATTATTTCTCGATCTTAAGTAGACTGATATTGATAACCCTTATCAATTCATTCCAATATGGCCATACATTTTTCTTCAGTCTAACTTATCGAGGGACCCATAGATATCTTTCTCATAATAAATGAGGGACAAGTTCCTTCTTAATCACTCACATTCCTCACATGATTCACTGTATATCCAACAACAATCCATTCCATCATCCTGTAAAAGATAATATTTGAATGTGTCAAAATATAGAACTTGTCATGTAGGAAACAATTGTGATTTTAGGTCAGAAAACTAGGATAATACTACTGTGATGAGAATCACTTATGACAATTATCTATGCATTATTCTCATAGCGGGTCGATCCAATACATCATTTCTCAAATATGTATCTATGAGTTGACCTAGTATCTCATGCATATGATTATTAAAACATAATCATTAGTCAAACTTCATACTAGTCTTCATTCATTATTATCCCAATAATAATGGCCGACTACGGATAATTTAGAATAGAATTCAATTTTCACCGAAGAGTTTTACTATCAAGTCACATACTTGATGACCTTAGGCAGAATTAACTATTCATGGAATTAGAATCAAAAACAATAATGAAAATGCCTCTTTATTAATAAAATGTAAATGTAATGAAGCCAAAATGTGGTCATTACATAATTGACCTAGGGTACATCACTAAGAGAATCGATTCACTATCCCGACCGCCTAGCATATGTCAGGCCGTGTGCAAAGCATAGCATACATAAGACTACCTACTACCAAAGCATAAGGCACCTTTTCATGTATTCTATTTCCTCATCAGTTTTTGGACCATCTCTTCTAGAAAGAGTAATTCTAGACCTAGATGGTTGCTCACCTTTCTTAGAATTATGTATTAACTTCTCAAGAATTTTGTCTATGTATGAAGCTTGGGATAAGGCTATTATTTTGTTCTTCCTATCTCAAAAGATTTAGATTCCTAGAACACAATTCGCCTCGCCTAAGTCCTTCATGTCAAACTGTTGGTCAATCAAATTTTGACTGATGACCTGCTCCTATATCATTGCCAATTAACAGAATGTCATCTACATAGAACAATAGAAAAACCACATTCTCATCCTTTATGTGTTTGTAAACACATAGTTAATCCATGTTTTATTCGAACCCATAAGCCTTGTCCACTTGGTCAAATATTATGTTCTAAGAATGAGAAGCTTACTTAAGTCCATAAATAGACTTTTGCAACTTATATACTTTTTTTTCTTTACCCTTAGGTTACCATATATATAGTTTCATCAAGATAGCCATTCAAGAAAGTTGTCTTGACATCCATTTGCCAAATCTCATAATTGAGAGCAGCAGCAACGGACAAGAGAATATAGATGGACTTAAACATAGCTACAGGCGAAAAGGTTTTCTCGTAATCGATTCCTTCCTTTTTGTGTATCCTTTTACTACCAATCTAGCCTTGTAAGTTTTGACTTTCTCATCTGCTCCTCCCTTTCTTTCGTAGACCCAATTACATCTTATGAGTTTTACCCCTTCAAGAAGGTTCACAATTTCCCAAATATACTTCATCTTAGCATTCATAGCTTCTGTCTAGAGCTTTAAATCAACATCCTTCATAGCCTCTTTGTAAGTATAAGAATCCCTATCAGTTAAGTAAGCTTTACCATTGAACACATACTTCTAGGGTTGACATCTGATCCTCTAACTATACCGAAGCTCCCTAGGTTGTTGTTCTATTAGTTTTTCTACATTGATTGGATTAGTTTCCACCAGAACCATTGGAGCCATCAAATCACTTGCCATCTCCTTAAGTACCACTCTACTACGAGGCTTAAAGTTGTTCATATAACTTTCCTTAAAAAAAGTGGCATTCGTAGAAACCACGACTTTATTTTCTTTTGGGTTATAGGAATAACCACCTTTTGTCCCTTTTGGATATCCTACAAACATGTACACCTCTGAACATACTTCCAACTTATTTGCTTCCTTGTCTAGGACATCAGTACGACATCTCCATATATGAATATGGTTTAAAGATGTCTTCCTACCCGTCTACAACTCAAAGAAATATTAGGAACCGATTTTGAAAGCACATTGTTGAAAAGACTACAAGCAGTTTGTAGTGCATATCCCTAAAAAGACAAAGGCAATGTCAAATAACTCAACATGGACCTAACCATGTCCAAAAAAGTCCTATTCTTGCCCTTAGCCATGCCATTCTACTGCAAAGTGCCTGATGTAGTCAAATAGGATAAAATCTCATTCTCTACTAAGTGTCCTAGGAACTCATCAAAGAGGTACTCTCTATTTTGATCGGATCGAAGTGCTTTTATGAGTTCACCTAATTGCTTCTCCCCTTCAGCTTGAAACTCCTTGAACTTGTCAAAAGTTTTGTTCGTATGATGCATTAGGTAGACATACTCATATCTTATGTAAATTTTTGTAAAAATCATAATTTTTGTAAAAATTACAATAAAGTATGAATAAACGGCATTGATTGTAAATTTTATGGCAAATATGATGCAATGTTGAATATTACCGAATACAGATTTTATGAGTTTAATTACTTAAAAATTTGTAAATAATATCCATAAAATGAATTTTATATCACGATTAATTGTAAAATTGTGATATAAACACATGGGTACAAAGAATATAAATATGATGTAGAGTCCTCTGAGACCTAACCCAGTGAAAGAAAGAGGCCGAAGCAGTATGAGTATACTGCTAAATGAAAACGCAAATACGAAAAATGTTATGATTGGCCTCCAAAAGTGAACGAAAAGTTAGTGAAATATGTTTATACATTCTAAGGATACAAAGTACACTGACTTGACCACGGCAGTATAGGAAAAATACTGTGTGGTGAAAAATTACACAGTATAAATTTTTAACTCCATAAAGTGGACACTTACTTGAATTGTATTGGGCCAACAAGCCATGCAATGTGGTCCAATAGCATGATGACACCTAGGGTAACCCACTTGATTACCCCATAAGTCACCCATTTGGATAAGTGTGAAATTAATGTGATTTTAGCAAAAAAAAATCTTTGCTTTCTTCATCCTTAGCTTTGCTTTCAAGGGATTTTTCATGGGTTGAAGGGAAAATTAATTCATGGTGTTTTTGCATGAAAAGGGAGCCCAAGAAGAAGTTCAAGAAGCTTTGGAAGGTTAGAAATCAAAAAAAGTGTTATTTGGGTAAGTTTTAAAGTTCAAAGTTTTGAATTTTGTTTTGATTTTTATTTCTTTAAACCCATGTGAGTTCTTGAGCACATATTTGATGAAATTTCATGTATATGTGAAGTATGACATGTTTAAGTTGTGAAACTTGGGTTTATGATGCAAAATGGTACTTTTTGCAAAAGCAATACTTTTGTAATTTTGAGGTTAGTTTAAGTAAAAATGATATTTGAGCATAAGAATGATTTGAATAAGGTATGGAATGGTCTCTGCAGGGGTAGATTTACAATTTTGAAATGGATTTTTGTAAAAATGCCATAGGGACTAAATTGAAAGAAAAAGATCTCTCTCCGTAGAATTGAAAATGGCCAAAAACACGCCTGTACAATGAGATTTTGGGAAAAGTTAAAACATAAAAATTGTAGATCTCGATGAAACTGTTAGGTCATATAGACGATTCATCAAAAAACTCAATTGTTTGTGAAATTTTAATTTTTCAAAGAATTTACAAAAATTGTGAAAAATTTTTAAAAGGGCAAAAATGTCATTTCTCAAAGGATTTTGAATATGACACTTTGAACAAAAATGATCCTTGAGAAAAATAGAAAATTTTAGGATAAAAAGGACAATTTTAGCCCCGGTGGCAAAATTGTCAAAATTTTCAATTAAGGGGCCAAACTGTAAATTTTTATGAAAAGGGGGGTTTTGAGAGGAAATGAAGAGGCCCGACCCATTAGGGCATTATTTGAAATAAGAACGTGATTGTTTCCACTAGAAAAGCGAGACCGAGCTCGGGTAAGTCAGTAGGTTTATGGAGGGCAAAATCATCATTTTTGCCCGAATAACCCGAATAGCTCAGAAATGTTTTCAATGAGATAAAAAAAATGATTTGGAAGATATCCGCCCTTCGTAAGTAACGATAGGATAGAGTAAGGTAGAAATAAGGAAACCAGTGGTTTCAAAGTTGTATACGGTTATGCAACTTGACTAGTTAAGTAACGAATGTTTTGTAACGAAACGTAGTGGAATTGACTAATAGTTTTGTAATTGCCCAACAGGATCCTAGGAACCTAGGAGAAAGGAGACCGAAGTTGATTTTTCGGTACACAAGCATAAGTAAGTACCCTTCCCACCTACAGTATAAAAATGTAGGTATAGGATGTATGTATATGTACACTTGAGTGTATATTATGGTATAAACTTGTATGTTTGCCATAATATGAATACCTAGGGGTATAGTCATGTATGGATACCTGTGAGTATACGATTGAAATACCTGAGTGTATAACATGTTATATATCGATATGTACAGTATATTACGTACCTGTGTGTATAATGATGAATACATATGTGTATTGAATGGTATGTACCTGTGTGTACAATAATGAATACCTATGTGTATATAAAGTAAGTACTTGTGTGTACTATGCTATGCAAGCGAATTTATGTGTTATGGATAGCATGTGAATATCACATCATACATGGTATGTTAACCATAATAAATGGACTGGTAAATATGTCACCAGTAATTAAGAAAAGTGTCGTACCGACTCCTGACTCAATGGGAGTTTAAGTATATAGTATGGTCACGGTGTTATGTAGGCCTAAATGAAATTGTGCAGTGGTATGAACACTTGGGCCCTAGTAAAGATAAGAAATAATGAAGATAAGGAAAGTTTATAAGAAAGCATAATTGATTCATGCATTTATATTTGAATGTCTATGTGGGATTTATGGGACTTACTGGGTGTTAGCTTATTAAGTTTTTCATGTTGTAGGTATTTCGACAAGTAGGTCAGAATAAGTCGTAATGATGAGCTGGCGGTCGGATGATGGTGTAGACTGGGTATGGTTTCCGTCACAATATGTTTTCGCTGTATTGTATTTTAAGATATTTTGCAAGTAATGTTTGATAAACTACATTGCAAAAGAAAGATGGTTATGTAAATACAAGTATATGTTTGTATTTTAAAAGTTGTTAAACCAGTATATGTACAGTATTTATTTTTTAAAAAAAATTCCTAAGTTTTTGCCCTAAAGTGCGTAAGAAAGAGTTTTATCACAGCCTGAAAAGGCGAGTTGTGACAAATATTATGGTTTCACCTTAGAGAAAAAAAATTAAGATTACAAAAATTAATCAAAACATTTTATCAATTCTTCATCTTGTATCTTCAAGTAGCATCCTTCTTCACTTAATGCCTGTCTTCAATTTCAATCTCATATAGATCAACTTTTATTCTCAGGTTATCATACAATTTCATTTTTTTCTCAAAATTGTTTCATAAAAGAAATATCTCACAAAAAATAATAAAAAAAGGCTTTCTGCTATCTCGCGGTCGATCGTACTATGCAAATCGCGGTCGACCGCGCCGTCGTAGTCCCGATTCTAAGAAGCATTTTCTTCATTATTTTTTGTAGTTTCAATTTTTAATAATAATTCAAAAATTCACGAAAATTTTATAAACACTAAAAATAAATAGCCTAGCAATCAATTCCATGTTCTAGATCTATCTTCTCTTCGAATAATTATTCTAATACAAATTTCAAACCCAAATTAAAATAATAAATCCTAGACGATGATGATAGACCGCCATCTAATTACATTAAAAAAACTAGATACACATTCTAACCTCTAAAAAACCATAACCGATAAAATTAATTAATTAATATAATAATTAAAACAAAAATTTGATTAACAATAATTAATTAATAAACATTCACCATATAATCTCATGACAGTATATAATTATATAGAAACCTTAGAGTACCAACTCTCTAATAAAATATAATTCAAGTATATAAGAGATTAAGATCACATAATTTATACATATAACATGATTACAAACCCGTAAAAACTCCATAAAACCATGGCTCTTATACTAATTTTTAGAAAACGAGTACGCAACGAATTTTAAAATTTTTAACTCAAAACATTTTTCCAAAAACAAGTTAGACATGCTATGTATATAAATTAATGAAAGATCTTTTGTATCTTTTAGTAGATAAAAAGCTATAGCAATTACAATGAGAGAAATCTACCAGAAGAGTTTCAACCAACTGGTTTTTCTTACTATTCTCTTTCCACTAGGGCCGGCAATTTTGGACACAACACGATGACACAATATGAAAACAACATGAGATAAACAGGTTTGGACCATACGTTTATTAATTGGGCCGTAAATGGGTTAACACGAATAACACAAAAATAAACGTGCTAGATTCATGCTAGCATTAAACGGGCCGTAAACGTGTCGATGTGACACAACACGACTTGCCAATTTATACCATATTTAAACTTAAAAATAAAATATTTGAAATATTTATAGTAGGTTAGTATTAATTAGATATCATGTTTTTGTTAATTTTCTTTATTGGCTTTTTTTTAATTTTTTAATTTTTTTTAAATTTTTAGTTAATTGGGTCATAAATGTGTCATATACATTTTGTTATTGTGTCAACCCATCACTGCCCACTTAGTAATCGTGTTAATCATGTCGTATCGTGTTACACGTGCCATAGGCGGGCCGTGTTTGTGTTTGCATTTCTGACACGTTTATTAATCGTGTCGTGATTGTGTTTGGCCTAATCGTGTCGTGCGGTAAACATACAGACACAAACACTACAGGCGACACAATTTTGCCACCCTTACTTTCCACGATCAAAATGCAGGAGGTCGCACATCGTTCACTTTTTCCTCAGGTGACCTCTCCTTCTAACCACTTGAGAAAACTAAGAGGTAATGTTTGAGATGTTAAACAATAGCTCTATGGGAGTTTCAAAGCTTTCCTAGCAAAATATTTTTCTCTAAATTTCTCAAGTGATCTAAGAACTAATAGTCCTTATCAGATTTGGCCTTAAAATTTGAATCAGACTCTAAAAATGAGCTAAAAACATGTTCATGCGTTTTGCTAAAAAAACCATGCCTGTGTATAGTGGTTGATCGCGACATCATAGCCGAGCAAGTAGATGCATTTTTGTCCTTCTTAGACTTATCTGATTGGCCTTATTTGAACTGATTGGATAAATCCTATCTTATTTGACCTAGGTATCCTTCATAAAGCCTCAGTTTTAATTTAGATAACCCAATAAAGAAGTTAGCTGATTAAAACAGTCATATACAAATAATCCCATACAAATAAAATCTATTTTAAATAATTCAACATGTTTATCTTGAATCAATTCATAAAATTAATTCAACCAACAAACCAACATGAATTATTAAATTCAGTCTATCAAATTTTAGCCAATCTAATAAATAACATAAGTTACTAATCTGCAGGAAAAAATATTGTATCATTACAGGAAATATTATGAGTCAACAAAGGAAACCTGGTGGATATTTATAGATCAAGCTCTTATAATTATAAAATAATATATCCCCGATATGTATATTTTATAATTATCAACTCTAAAGCTATTATACTAAAAGCTTTGAGCTGCATTCTTGAACTATATAAAATTACAAAACTCCAATAAGTTTTTTGTTCATGATATATCATAATGTGTAATGTCTCCACAGGATATTCATAATAAGCTATAGGATAAATTCCATTTTATCTTCCCAATTTTTTTATCTTATGTTTCATTATCTCACCATTGCAATACTTACTATTCATAACCAATAACAAATAGTATACCATTCGGTTACACATATATATCCAAATGGTTGAGTGCTCCATTTTCCCATTGCAAGATAATGCCTATAAGAGAATATCAATAAAAGAAATATGGATTTCATATCTCTGAATAACTTTAGTCAATCAAAAGTCATGTCTCCAATGTACCAATATGCGTACCTTTATATAACTCAGGATGTCATCCTTTAGTACATCAAAAGACACAAGTCAAGAACACGAACCCATTGATTCATGTCATGATTAAGATACAACACATATGATTATTTAAAGTGAATTGATTTAAACAAACAGAATTCTTAATCAAATAAATTCACTTTTATTCCTGATCCAATATATCGTCACCTATAATATACCAATGTTTCTACTCACGAAGTCTTACTCCAATGACCAAGACAAGTCATCTCTCATTAGGGATGTAAACAACATAGCAATCTTAACATGAATGAAGTGCCCAACTTTATTCCCTTGATTGCGGACCTTATCATTTAGACTATCACCTTTAATATTCATGTCTTCTGCATAATTTGTCCATTATATGCACGGTCTTAAAGTTTAAACTAATAGTCTCAGACTTTTATTCACTTGTCATATATTCAACATAAATGAAGATAAAGAGGACAATATTTGATACATGAAGATAAATTACAAACTCTTTATTGATTAAATGTCTCAAAAAGCTATTACATCATTTAATACTTATGGCACAAAGTCTAACATGGCAGCCACTATTTTGGCCTGTGTAGATGTTGGATCATAATCAAATATAAATAGCATTAATACAAATTGTTGTGCTTCTTATTAACAAATTTGGGCCCTCAAATCACCGTTATTAGATCTGTTATCTTCAAAGCAAATGCGTTAGATTGAATTGCAAAGAACAATGGATTGGAATCAAACAAAATGAAATAATGCTGTAAAAATAAAAATACCACATGTAGGATTTATAGTGGTTCACTCTTTTAAAAGAGCTACATCCACTGTTCTTCACTATAATACGAACTTAGAGTATAGATTACAAGAGAACACAGATAAAAAATGAGTAGTAGATTTGACAGAGTTTTTGTATGTTCTGCTTTTCTATGTGTCAAAGTTATCTCTGTATATAAGCAGTAGGGATGAGTCATGGACTCCAACTATCTGGCGAAGTGGAGTAGTGCATTAGAAGTAACCGTAATAGTGGGACACGCGTCAATCTCTAATAGGCTAAAAGAATCATATTTCCCACCTTTCAGCTTATGGTCGAACGTGCTAATAACTGTCAATTCATGCTAATAGTAATTGGTTCGTAATAATCGATCCAATCGAACAAAATCATAAGAAATTGACCTAAATGTAATCTAAATACATTCGTTATGGATAGGTTTGAATTGATCAATCTAATCGTAGTCGCAATTTGATTCGTACTTCTCACGACGATTAATTAAGTCACTTCACTCTACTTGACTCTTTTTATTTGTAATAGTGGGCTGTCATTTTAGGCCCATGGACAAATTGGGCCTAACCAAATTGTACCCCAACAGTTAGCCCGCCACTCCTTAGTCGATGTAATCGACTATAGGAGTGATCAGATATTAAATTCTAGTTCGACAACACGTCACTTTAATTGAGATTTCGCATTCATATTTGAATCATCACCCTTCCTCAGGAAACTGCAGTACTCAACTACCTTTAACACGCGTCACAACAGGATTGGAAGGCTTCAAAATATCTATGTTGCGCTGACGTATGCACCTGATTCGAAAAGACACAGCCTCAGTTTGAGTAGGAATTCAAACAGATGCAAAATCTTAGCCCTTAGATCATTTTGTTCAGCAGCAATCTTAGCCATTGATTGGACTCCTTCAAATAGTATATAACATACATTTTCTCTCTCCTCTTCATTTTGCTTCCTCTTCTTCGAACCCCAGGCGATTCTACTCCGCTTTCTTGAGTTTTCCCAACAATTTTCAGGCAAGATTTCTCTCTTTTCCTGTGATTTTCTTTCCATAATCTTATTTCTCTTTCAATTTTGAGCATTTTGATACCATCTCCATACCATTTTTTGAGAAAATCCATGATCTCCTGGCCTGTTTAGCTTTTGTAAGTTTAGAATTTTATGAACCATTGAGGTTCTTTAGATTTTAGGATTCTTTAGCCCTTAGATCTTTGGAGCCCTAGATCTCCTTTGAAAAACTTGTTTCTGTACAAATGTCGACAGCAAACTCCATTGATTCGAGCACAAGCAGTGGTAAGGACCCTTGGTCGAGTAGCGACAAAAGAGAAATTGATGAAATGATTCTTCACAATCCATAATTGAATCAAGTTTAAGAGTTGGTGACGCCGGGACCAGCCAGGAGGCGGCGAACCTAAGGGAAGAAAGAAACCAGTTAGCGGGTCCAACTAGAATTGATCAAATTGAATCGTTCGAAAAGAGGAAGTACATTTCTCCCACTAAGGGAGTGTCCTTCTATACAAAAAATCTGAAGTCCATCTTAACTGAGGGGGAATTGCTAACTATAAGGTCGAAGTATGGGATCCTGTCCTCAGTAGAGATTTGACTACCGTATCTAGAGGAATGAGCAGATATGCAAAACGACAACTGGTTTTGTATATACATGAAGTGGTTCAAACTTGGTCTTTGACTGCCAATCCAAAGTTCATGATAGAGATCATTAATCACTTTGATATCTCCATGACTCAACTTATGCCCAACGCAATTTGGCTACTAATCACTTTGATGGTGCTCGTTGAAGAAGCTGGCATCGACTTTGACATCTACGACTTCCTCCAATGTTATTTCTTATATACAAGTAGTCAAAGCAACTTATTACCAAATTTGTTAATGTGGATAGACATTGAGAAGAGAGATATTTCTTCATGTCAATCAACTGTGACTCTTTCGAACTAACTACTTGACTACCCTTCCCATTGGCATTTGGTCACATTGGTAAGCACTGACATTTCAAGTAGTAATTCCAACTAATCCTTAAACATTTGTCTTCTTGTATATTATGAGCTGAATCATCCAAGCCCCATTGGTGAAAGGTTTTAAGTGAGGTTGGATGCATTGCTCGCATTATAGGGACAGACCTAGGCTGAGATCTCTCACCCCAATCGACTCGAAAAGTCATCAATTTGGAAGCGTTTCAGAGAAATCCCAACAAGTATTCCTATTCAATTTCTAAAATGAGTCGATTGGGTTTTTATCTACCGCGATGCACTTCAGCGACTATACAATCCATCGAAATATATTACTCCTCTGTCTGACGAAGACACTATTCTCTCAGACACTACACTATTAGCAATGAGGGTCACACTCCCTTCGGTTGGTGAGATAAGAAAAAAAGGAAGCTACTGAGAGAGCAGCATAGAAAAAGAAGTCCAACGCTAGGGAGCCTTCAATCCAAAAAGAGGAAGTTCCTCTAGCCGATTCATGTGAAGTCCCTCCACCACCTCCGTTTGACATTCATTCCCCAATGTCGAAGAAAAGAAAAAGAGCAAAGCCTTCTACGCCAGTCATAGATGTCAAAGCAAAGGGTCTCGATAAAACCCTCAATGTCCCAAAGGATGTCAGCATCATCCAAGATAAAGAGGCAGCAACAAAAGTGGCTGTAAGCTTTAACTTCACCAAGGATGAAGACACTCTTGGTGGGAAGCCATTTTCTTGGCTATATAACGAATCGGCTGCAGCTATGGGACAGGTAAACCATGGAATCATTTTTGAACTGATTGAGTTTGTTTAATTCGATTCGTTTAATTTGATTTATACCAATCTTTCATGTCATACAGGCTCTTCAACTCCATAACATCTTTGCGAACAAAGCTACTTACAAGTACGAGTAGGAAGTCCTAAAACAAAGGGAGCTTGAAGAAGAGCTTAAGAACATTAATTCTAAGAGGGATGATAAAAAGAGAGAGCTTGACAATGCGATCATTGCCCTCACCAGGTCAAATGAGAGGGTGCTAAACTTGGGCAGCAAGCTTCGCCTAGAAGAGGAAAAGGTCGCCACTCTAACAAAGTCGGTGTAGGTGAAAGATAAAGATATCGAGGACATCAAGGAGAAACTTCTTGAATTCCATGGCACTTCTTTCTTCAAAGCATGACTCAAAGCTCTAATGGAATTCAAGTCGAGCAAACTTAGCACAAAGGCCATTGATGAAGAGATTAAAGAACTAAACGAGCTGCTATCCCCTAACGACTCTAATGTCTAGGTAGTCAATGTTAGCGAAGCTGTTTGTGAAGAAGTGTGGACTGAGCTTGCTGCTCAAGACTCTGGCATCAGTAGGTCAACTACAGACTAACCAGTTGTCAAGCTTCCATCTGTCCAGGCCACTGAAACGGAGGCAATCAAATGGTAGATGGAGGATCCGCCTAAACATTTCTAATTTCATTCATTTCTTCTAATTTGAACAATATATCATCTTTTACTTTAATAATTTATACCTTTACTCAAACAGTTTGCATTGAACAACTTTTATCATTTCAAATATAAAGCATAATTTTATTTTGCATGAGTCCAACTTTGGGTTACTCATGCTCTGTAATATGTGATTGACAATTATGCACTAAATACAGACTTGATAGAACATTTAAACCATCATGCCATTGATTGGATTGATTGGCGTCCTAACAAGAAGCCGTGAGAATGGTGAACTGTGGTGATAATATTTGACTGAGTTTGAAAAGGTCGATCATGTATCGAATCGAGCCATTATGATAGCATAGATCAAACTAGGTTGATCAAGTCTGAAGTTTGGACTGAGCAATTAAGATAGCATTTCAAGATCAAACTCGAATCGAGTTGATCGGCCTAAAGTATTAGCCTAGATAGTGATGTAGGCTCAAACTCAGGGTGAGTTGATTAAGTCCACTATTGGGAATTGGCCATTATAATGATGTTGTGGGATCAAACTAGAGGAGTTGATCGGTTCTACTGTCAAACTGAGCCACAAAAATAGGGATATAGGATCAAACTCAAAAGCAAGTTGTTTGAATCCTTAGTTTATCGAATCCACAGATGGTGATATACCATGCCATGAAGATGGCAGTGTGAGATCGAACTCTAGGAGAGTTGATCAAGTATACTTTCAAAGCTGAGCCATGAAGATGGCGTTGGCATGTGTTCGAATCGAGTTGATTAATTCTATGTATGTACTGAACTATGAAGATGGCTAGAAGTCAAGCAAAGTTGATCCAAGAACCTGTTGATTGTAAATCCTGGGAAAATAACATTTGAAATAATGAAGCTGTTGTATTCGTTTATAGCTCATAAGTTGCCTACATACCCCTTGTGTAGGGATCAAGTCGAATGTAATTCAATAACATCAAATCAAATTGAAACATGTAAAGTAAAGTTTCAAGTGTGAGTCAGACGTAAAACTTCTGCAGGTGGTATGCATTCTAGCTTTTGTTTATGATCGAACCATCAAGTTTCTTCAACTTGTAGACTCTTCTAGAACAGTACACCGAATCTAATAGGGACCTTCCTAGTTGGCCGCTAATTTTTTAGCGTAAGCTTACTTTGTATTCTAGAAGACTTTTATCAGTACGAGTTCATCCTCCTCAAAGTTTCTAACTTTTACCTTCTGGTTATAATATCTAGCACCTGCTTGCTGGTAACTTCCAAGGCGATAGAAGGCGTTATGCCTTTTTTCGTCTATCAAATCCAAAGCATCCCACATCATTTCATCATGCTTTGCTTTGTTTAAGAGTGAGTAATCGACCTGAAGATCTTGAGCGACTATCTCTGCAGGAATGACAGCCTCTATTCTGTATACAAGAGAAAAGGGGGATTCGTTAGTCACCCTTCTTGGAGTCGTTTGATAGACCCCCAACACCATGGGGAGCTCCTCTACCCAATGCCCTTACCTAACCTCCAACTTCTTTTTCAGGTTCTCTACAGTTGTCATGTTTGCTGCTTCCACTAGCCCATTTCCTTGTGAGTACCTTGGTGTAGAGAAGCTTAGAACAATTTCCCATTTCCTTGGGTACCTTGGTGTAGAACTTCTTGAAGGACGTAGAAATGAATTGGGAGCCATTGTCAGTGACAATATCCCTTGGCAGCCCAAACTGACAGATAATATTCCTCCAAATGAATCTTTCGACATCTCGCTCTTTAACGTCCACAAATGCTTCAACTTTGACCAACTTGGAGAAATAATCTGCAAGGACGATGAGATACTTGGCTTGCTCATGAGCAAGAGGGAAAGGTCCAACCACATCCATCTATTACTTCATAAAAGGGTATGGCAAAATGATTGAAGAGAGTTCCTCAATAGGTCGATAAATGGTTAGCGTATGTTTTTGGCAGTTGTCGCATTTCTTAGCGAAGTTTTCACAATCGCTCTGCATGGTTGGCCAATAGAAACCTTGCCTTTTGACTTTGCTGCATAAAGATCTACCCTCTGAGTGGTTGCTGCACGAACCCTCATGTACTTCCCTAATAACCTTCTCAACCTCATCTTCCCCCAAACAATAGAGGTAGGGACCCATGACGAAATGCCTATAGAGTTTTTCATCAATCAAACAGTATCTTGCAGCTTGAACTTTGATCTCTCTTGCCATTTGCTTATCATCGGGTGTCCATTCATCGTGAATGTACATCTCGATGAGGGTCCTTCAATCATCCCTTGGGTCCACATAGTTCATCTCCTCGACTAACTCGCTCTCAGGTGATCGATACATTCCAAAGGAATTATTCTTCTCTCGTTGACTTTGACTGAAGATCCCAAACTGGCAAGTGCGTCTACTCTAGCGTTCTATTTTTGCAAGACATGCTTTACCTCAAAGTGATCGAACTGGGCCTTGAGCTTGCTAATTAGCTTCAAGTAAAAGAGCATCTTCTAATCCCAGGCTTTGTGATCTCCATTTGTCAAGTTAACAACCAAAGTAGAATCGCTTTTCACAACAATTTTGGAAGCCCCCAATGCAGCAGCAAACCTCATACCAGCAACCACAACCTCATATTCGGCTTCATTATTTGTAGCTTTGAATCCTAGTCGAAAACTCTGCTCGATTTCTTTGCTAGTTGGTGATTTTAATAGCACTCCTACTCCTTATCCTTTCTCATTGCTAGATCCATCGACTTGCACAGTCCATTTCTTTGGTCCCTGCTCATCTTGCTCGTAAGTCATCTTGGCCACAAAATCACTTTTCAAAGTGGAATCGCTTTTCACAACAATTTTGGAAGCCCCCAACGCAGCAGCAAGCCTTATACCAGCAACCACAACCTCATATTCAGCTTCATTATTTGTAGCTTTGAATCCCAATTGAAAACTCTGCTCGATTTCTTTGCTAGTTGGTGATTTCAATAGCACTCCTGCTCCTAATCCTTTCTCATTGCTAGATCTGTTGACTTCCATAGTCCATTTCTTTGGTCCCTGCTCGTCTTGCTCGTACATCATCTCGGCCACAAAATCTATGAGCACCTGTTCCTTTAATGTTGTCTGAGCTCTGAATTTGATATCGAACTCTGTCAACTCAACGGGCCATTTCGTCGATCTCCCGAAGACGTCAAGTTTACGTAAATTGCTCGCATCGGGTAAGATGATAATACCATGATGGTGTGACCCTAGAAATATGGACGGAGTTTTTGAGCTGACATAATGAGTGCGAGAGCAAGTTTTTCAACAACATAATACCTTATTTTAGCATCCAACATAGTGTGGCTAACGAAAAAGACCGACTTCTGAATAGCATCCTCCTCTTTAACCAATGCCTAACTCACTACAGTTTCTGAAATTGCTAAGTAGAGATAAAGTGGCAATCCACCTTTGGGCTTCGATAGAATTGATGGTGTATTCAGGTATCTCTTCAATTCTTGAAACGTTTCCTCGCATCATTCGCTCCACTCAAACTTTGTATTCTTCTTTAACAATTAGAAAAATGGTAGGCATCTGTATACGAAACGGGCTATGCATTGACTCAGTGTTGCGGCCTGGCCAGCGAGCTTCTGTATCTCATGCTTGCTTCTTGGTGATGGCATCATTCAGAAAGCTTTGATTTGGTCTGGGTTTGCCTCGATTCCCCGCTTCATAAAAAGGTAGCCCAAGAGCATTCTGCTCACCACTCCAAACGTGCACTTCTTTGGATTCAACTTTATATTGTATTTTCAGAAACATTAAAACACTCTTGCAGATGTTGAACATGGAGGTTAGCCTACAAAGATTTTACCAACATATCATCAATCTAAACTTTCATGTTTTTACCAATCTGCTGTTCAAACATCATGATGACCAGCCTCCGGTAAGTGGCTCCTACATTCTTCAACCTGAAAGGCATAACTTTGAAGTAGAAAATCCCTTGCTCAGTAATGAAAGCGGACTTCTCTTGGTCTTTTGGATGCAAGAGAATCTAGTTATAACTAGAAAAAGCATCGAGAAAGCTTAAGATTTCATGGCTAGCTATCACATCAACGAGGAGATCCATATGCAGCAATGGATAGCTATCTTTTGGGCAAGTTTTGTTCAAATCTGTGAAGTCTACATACATCCACCACTTCCCATTCTTCTTCTTGATGATCACCACATTCACAAGCCAATCTAGGTACTGTATAGGATGAATGAACTCAGCTTCAAGTAGTCTTCAAACTTCATCCTATACAATGTTGTTCCGCACAATTCCAAGTTTTCTTATTTTCTGTCACATTGGTTTTTGGTCAAGATCAATGTTAAGTCGATGTGAAATAATGCTTGGATCGATTCATGGCATATCTGTATGAGACCACACGAAACAATCACTATTTGCTTTTAAAAAGTTAATTATTTCATATTTTATCTAGGCATCTAGTTGTGACTCGATTGTCACTGTTCATCTCTCATCTTGTGGATCGATTTGTACTTCATCAAGTTTCTCCAACATTGATTTAATGCTCTCCTAATTGTTTGATCCGTTCGTCTGTCGTGTCTATAATTGCTATAAAGCAGCCTTTTGCTTCATAGCCGTAACATAGCAACTCCTTGCTACTTCTTGATTTCCAAGGATTTCTCTTACTCCCTGCTTCATAGGGAACCAGATCCGCTAATGGTAAGTTGATGGGACTGCCCTCATAAAGTGTATCCAAGGTCACCCAAGGATGATGTTGTACCTTGATGGGCAATCCATGACTAGAAAACTTGTTATCTTGTTTTCCCTTGAGGCATAGACAGGGAGCTTTATCTTACCATTGGTTGTGCTTGCCTCGCCATTGAACCCTACCAAAGCAGTTGCTGACCTCTCGATCTCCTCTTTGCTAATTTCCATCTCCTTCAGCGTTGAGAGGAACAAGATGTTGGTAGAACTTCCATTGTCAACTAATATTCTGCTAACTTCACAATTCACAATATTAAGTCTTATAACCAAGGCATCATCATGTGGAGTGTCGAGTCGGTATGCCTCGTCACTCCAAAATGAAATAATGTGCCCACTATATTCATCAGTTATTGAACTGACAATAGCTTGACTCGCTCTTTGTTGTTGAGCCTTCATCTAGTTGGCGGAATCGCCATTGAGAACAAAGCCTCCACAAATGGCTCCAATGACTTTTCTGACTAGTGGTGGTGATGGTGTCTTCTCCTTGGCTCAACGATCCTTCTGCCCTCCATGCTCCTTGTTGAGCCTGTAAATTCCTTCCTCATTTGGAGATATACTCCCTCAAATGCCCTTTCTTGAGTAATTCCACGATCTCATATCACAAAGCATTACATTAGATTGTTAAATGTCTTGTATCCTTATAAAACTTGCAGTACTTAGTGTTGTCACAAGATCGGCTTGGGCCCATCTTGTTTGGCCATCTAACATAGTCTTTCCCCTCAAGCTATATGACGAGTTCAGTTGGGGACATGCTCAAGGCATATTTTGGAGGCGATAATGCCCTGTTCCTAGGCCATGACTTCTCTTCCTTTCTCCTCTATTCCATTCTTGGTGGTGTCCTCGTTCATCTTCGTCGATCTGCTTGTGCTTTTTTTGCTTTCTCGTCCCATCTATTTAGATTTCTATGTATGGCAATCTCCCGCTTGCATCTTTTGTTTTCCTCTTCATGATCTATCCATCCCTTGGCTCTGTTCAAGACTTCTTGGATGGTCTGAGGATAAAAAACATATATTGTTCTTAAAGGAAGACTTGCACAAGAGTCCCTTCTTCAACGCTTCTCGAGCTGTTCCATCTTCTAGATCTAAAATCTTAGAAAGTGTCTTATTGAACCTCTTGATGTATCCTCGTATTAATTCACCCAGGTTCTGCATAACTAACCAAAGGTCCTTGGTCGTCTTGTAGGTCTTTATGTGCACAAAGTAAGCTTTGACGAATGAATCTGCCAAATCTTCAAAGCTATCGATTGATCCAGTTGACAAGTTATTAAACCATCGAAATGCAAGGCCTTTGAGGCTTTGGGCAAATAGCTTACACATCATCTTGTCAAGGATCAAGTCTGGGATACTTGTTGCACTCACTACGTTCTTGTATTGCAATGAGTGGTCTTTAGGATTTGATGTCCCATCAAAGCGAGTGAACACAAGATTTCCATACTTAGGAGGGACTACGGACGTAATTCTTCTAGTGAACAGGGTTTCTCAAATGTTCTTCGAGATATCATCAAGTGTTGGGGTCTTGCTCGTTGCCTTTGAGACTTTTTGACTGATCTTTTCCTCCATGAGTTTGGTGTTCTACTCCAGCATCTCCTTTATCATCTGCTGAATCAACTAAGGAGTTAGTAGAGTCAGTGCTATTGTTTCTTCAAATCAAAAAATTTGTTCTACTGTTCTTACAGCTTCATTCATTTTGCTATGCTGTCAGATCGATTTTGCCTAAACATTTGGCGACATTGTAGTCGTTACCATAGCTGGCGTTACTGGGTTTGTTGCGTCTGTTGAAGTTTTTGTGACCATTATAGCTTGTGCAAGAGTTGAGGGTGTATAGAATGGCTACATCCTCCCAATAGGGCTGTAAGAGGATGGCTATCTGATTGATTGTGGCATCTGAAACTGCCACTGTGCTGTTGTTGATACTAGGAGAGTTGAGTACCCATAGTATGGGTAATAATAGGATAGATACACCATCTGGGAATTCTAGTAACTAATCTGACTCCTCAGAGATGAGTTCTCATTGTTAAGCTGCTCTAATCTCCTGTCGCGTTCTTGAAAGCGTGTAGCTTGCTCCTATAGCACTTTCTTCAAAGCCTCCACTTCAGCCATGAGGGCTTCCATCTGTTGATTTGTTTGAGTTTCTTCTATCTATTCATTTGGAATTTCTAGAATTTTAGATGCGTGTTGGTTGCCATTGTCTGCCATTTGTAGTTAAGCTAGAGATCCTGGAGTTGATGATCTAAAGACCCCACGATGGGCGCCAAACTATAGACTTTGGATCTACAATCAAATATAAATAGCATTAATACAAATTGTTATGTTTCTTATTAATAGATGTAGGCCCTTAAATCACCATTATTAGATCTGTTAACTTCAAACCAAATGCCTTAGAATGAATTACAAAGAACAACGGATTGGAATCAAACAAGATGAAATAATGCTGTAAAAATAAAAATACTACATGCAGGATTTATAGTTGTTCACTCCATTAAAAGAGCTACATCCACTGTTCTTCACTATAATATGAATTGGAGCATAGATTACAAGAGAATGTAGAGAAAAAAAAATGAGCAGTAGATTTGACAGAGTTTCTATATATTCTATTTTTTCGTGTTTCTACAATGAAAAAGTTATCTCCTTATATAGGCAATAGGGATGAGTCATGGTCTCCAACCATCTGGCAAAGTGGAGAAGTGCATTAGGAGTAACCGTAATAGTGGGACACGTGTCAATCTCTAATAGGCTGAAAGAATCATGATTTCCCCACATTTTAACTTATGGTTGGACATGCTAATAACCTTCAGTTCATGCTAATAGCAATCGGTTCATAATGATCGATCCAATCAAACGAAAGCATGGGAAACCAATTTGAACGTAATCTGAATACATTCATTATGGACAGGTTTGAATCGATCGATCCAATTGTAGTCTCAATTCAACTCGTACTTTTCATAACAATTTGTTAAGTCGCTTTGCTCTACTCGACTCCTTTTATTTGTAATAGTGGGCTGTCATTTTGGACTCGTGGACAAATTGTCCCCGACCAAATTGTACCCCAACAACTGGTTTGACAATTAAAGACAACTGCCTGTTTTTAAAATTGTTTTTAACTGGTAAAAACAATTTTTGATTTTAACAAAAACGACCTCCAAAAAGTCCAAATCATAATTTTTGTAAAATATGAAAGTTTTTGTTTTCATGAAACAAAGAACATTTATGAAGAACATTTTATAAGAATCTATCTCTAAACTAGACTTAAAATTTGATTAAAAAAACACAGTCAAAACTTTTAGAAAAGTGTTTACTCGATAAAGTTTGCAAAAATCACCCAAAATAGGTATGCTAAAGACAAAATATGGAATTTGATCAACATGAAAGTGTTTAGACCTCATAAATTAAAAAAATAAAAACTTTCATTAAGAAAAATGTTAAAGGAAAACTATTTTTAACATATAGTTTTACGGTAACTTTTAAAACTAGCTATAAAGTATCTCTTATTACTAGTTTTACAAGCAAACGACCATTTAGCGACAAAACTCAATTTTATGAATAGCAAAGAAATTGTAACACAAGAAAAACTATACGAGTATACAATTTACTGTTTTATCAAATCCAAAAGCTATTTTAAAATAACAAATTTTAAATACGAAACTTTAATTATATGAATATAATTTTTTTATAAACTTTAACAATTTTCAAATGAATGTTTGAAAGGACATTATAAAAGCCCAATACACTAGATTCTTAGTATTACGACGCTAGACACAGGCCCAATACCCATACCAGTCTAAGAGCTCTCTCGAGTCAAAGTTTCGATAATATAAAATTAGGAACATCTTAGGAATGTTTTAGGGCTTAATGGGCCTTAACTCAATTACGAGTTCAATAAGTATAATAAGAAAATGGTTATTTAGAACTTAGTTCATGGACCATAAAGGTATGTAGCTTTTAAAGTAGTTAATTGCAATTATTTAGACTTAGTTAATGATAAGATAATTAATTAATTTATAAATTAATTAATTATCAATATTAACATGAATTAATAAAGGCAATTAAGGAAAACTAAACTTATGAGGATTTAATCAATTAATCCTTGTAATAAAAATAGTGGTTTTACATCCTTTGATAGAGGAATAATACATTCTAAGAAAGAATCAAAATCCTTACAATTATGATAAAATTTAAATAGCATAAGATAAGTTTTTCTTACACTCTCAACGAGTGTTTTTATATAGAATTTGTCCAGGATAAGAAATTCTTGACAAGTAAAGAACCTTACTTTGGGAAACAGGCAAGTAAAAATCTCACCTACACTATGAATAGTTTTCAAATAAAATGTTTTTACATGATTTCTAAAATTATGTAATGCAAGTTCAATGTTTTGCCCTGCCATATTCGGTTAGGTCATATTTACTTAGTTAAGATATGCTATGTTTGTATCTTATTATGTCATATATGATATGTGATGTATGTTGTATCAAAATATACTGTTTGCTCACTTTGGTCAAACATGTTTATAATATATGGTATAGGGAGTAACATGTCGTACCAACCTATCGACCTACGAAGATGCTTCAATTTAGTTCAGTACAGTCTAAGACCTTGGTGTCGTTAGAGACCTCGTGAACCCTAACTTTCTGAGGATCACAAGCAACTAGTACGAATATCTGGGCCCAATTAATATGACAAGATAAGGCTTAAATATAAGAATAAAATAAGTCAAAAAACAAGCGTAAAATTTTCGTACATATCTTATTAAATGATTTTCAATTCTGCTTTGAGAGTTTAATTTCTTACTTCCTGAGCAATGAATCATTTAAGTATGTTCATGCTATAGGTAATAAATCTATCAGCAACACTTGATGAGCAGTGGTGAGCGACGGACGAATAGTAGAGATGAGAAATGGATGTCGCTTATGCAAAAATGTATTTTCCACGATATGTTTTTTTATAAATTATGTATGTATGAATAATTTAGTAGTATTATGTAAATATGTTCTAGAAACCAAGTTTGTAGTCATGCAACCTTAGTTTAAAAGGTTTAAGATTTTTACAAAAACATGTTACAACAAAAAATGCAACAAATATACATAAATTATCTAGAGAGAAATTATAACGATACTTAGTTTTAGAAATGTTTTTAAAGTTTTATTTTAAATTAAAAAAGATATTAAAAGAATGGTTTTTGAGAAATTATTACGCTAGTTTTGAGGCGTGTTTACTGATTAGGAATTGTAATTTAAGAACAGGAGTTGAGTTTCCCGTTTTAAATTCTAGTGTTTATTTTTATTGTCAAATGTGGGCCCTACTTATAAATAAAGAATCTAGTTCATGAATATAAGAGAACCTATCTCGCTCCTCAGACTCAAGGAATTAAATTCCTCGCCTTCCCAAATAAAACGTAACTATCCCTTTTATCAAAACTAACCCTACTTTGTTTTATGCACGTCATCACTCTTTACCCACTATGCTTTTCTTCACGCATACATCTTTCACGCCGCACAGAGAAAAGAACCTGCAAAAAACCTTTTCCTCTGTCCATAAAAAAAAAAAAGTACGTGACCATTATGTTTTTTTTTTTTGGTGAAATTAACTGATAAGGCCACCTATTATGTTATTTGTTTTATAATTTTTTATTATTTTTTGTACGTACATGATCATTATGTTATTGCTTTCATTATGTTTTTTTTTAATTTTTCATCTCCAGGTTTGTTGAATATTATGGTTTTATAGGATGTTGTTGCTGTTGTTTTTTTTTATGACTATATGCATTTATCCCAAATTATGACTATATGTATAATTTGATTGTAAATCAGATTTGATTATTATAGAACCCAAATGAGTGTTAGAGGCCAGGTTTTTAGTTCATCTTTTGAGGGTTTTATTGTTGTATATGCTTAATTGGGCTTATACTACTGGAATTAAGTCGTAGATTTATAAGTTTATTAAGTAGTTTATTTTTTGTCCCCATCGATTCAATAATAAAAAACCTTTCTCTTTTTTTTATATTATTGTATACCATAAAATCATAACTATAGTATTTAGTAAAAGAAATATATTTCAAATATATTTATTAAAATAATATATAAAAAATATAGAATATAAATTTGTAGTCAAAACTAATCGGTTGTTGAAACTAATTAATTAAGTTTAAGATGTGTTTTTGTAACGTCTCAAAATTAATCAAGTGTTATTAGTGTATAAAATTATGAAATAGTATGCCATGATGTATTTTAAAGCCTAATTTGACTATTTTGTTATATCTCTAAATTACTCTTGATTATTTTTATTTGTTATTTTGAATTTTAAAATAAAACAATTTGTCAAATACCAAACACGTCTTATTTGAAACTTGCGTCCTACACACAGTTTTCTTGTTGAAAACCATCTCTCTTTCTCTCTATTTATTCCCTCTCTCTCCCTCTTTCTTCCTCACTCCCGTTCTCTCTCTTTCTCTCCCTCTCACTTGCTACCCCTCTCTCTTCTCTCCCTTTTATTCAAAATTTGAGCTTAAGTCTTGCTCCTCAGCTAGATTGGAAGCTTGGAAACGTAATTGAGCAATCACAAACTTGATTCAAAGATTAAATCAAGGTTAGTTTTCAAAAATTTCAAACTTTTTCTAATTTTTCTATTTTCTTCGGATTTTAAAATCCGAGCTTCTTTGAGTTTAGAAAACCTTGAATATAAGTTAGTGGAACTCAAAACATCTAGAATCTATGCTTGGTTTGATGAAAAACGGATTTAAATCAAGTTTTTCTATTTTTCACAATTTTTTCCATTTTTGGATTTAATCAGAATTTTCTATGCAAATCTTGTTTAAACTAGTTTAAATGTGTTCTACTATGTCTTGTTGGCTCCAAGGTTTCACAAAGCTACTTTATTTTTTTTTATGATAACAAATATAATTTTTTTATATGTGCGAAATACATTTTTAAACTAATAGTTATCTTAAGTGTCACAAAGCTTACATTTCGAGAAATCAAGTGAAAGCGGTTCAAGAAAGCTTGTGGAAGTAGAGGTTTAAAAGGAACTCAAGTGGACTTGCAGATTACAAGTTTTTATTTAGATTCTATAGTCCAAAAGTGTAAGTGAGCAATTCTCAACTTGAATGATCAAAAGAAAGCTCAAGAGCACACACTCACATTGCATTCATCATGCATACTTGCATTTGATATTGTTTGAACTTGTATTGTATGTGAAAATTTGACATAAACTGTTTTAGAAGTGTTTAAACAGGATGTTGTAAAAAAAGTTTCAAAAATAGGTCTCACGGACAATTTTGGCCCACAGCAAATCGACCTGCCGACCAAGTCTGGTCGGCCTACCGAAGATGATCGGCCTGCCAATCTGGGGGTTTTTAACCCCTCTTTTGCAAAGGCTTTGGCAGCCTACCGTAGGTATCTTCGGCCTACCGAAGTTTCAAAGATCGACATGCTGAACACCCTGCTTCAGCCTGTCGATCTAAGGGTTTTCAAAACCTGTCCTACAGAGGTTCAATCGGCCTGCCGAGGGTTTGGCTTCAACCTGTCGATGGTTCAAAGTTTAGCCTATCAAACTGTGAACCAAATTACCGATCTGGTGACCGTTGAGAACTTGATTTTTAGTGCCTCAAACTTTGGCCTACCGAACCTAGTTTTTGGCCTGCCGAACTATCTGTAACGGCTAGTTTTTTTACCGTTGGAGCTCTAATTGCAACAGCTAGTTTGTCTAAAAATTGATATTTTCATATGTCTCTAAGCACTAGGGAACTATAAATACCCATCCATTCAATGTGTAATAAATGATGAAGGAACACAAGTGAAATTTTGACATTATTCTACATTGTTCTTCTCAAGCATTCATTACACACACATTCTCTTGAGCTAAACTAGTTTCATATTCTCTTTGAGAATTACTCATACCTCCAAACACGTACCATACTTTTATTTTCATCTCTTTTGTTTTGGAGTGTATATTTATGAGTGTACCAAAGTTACAACCACATTATTTACATAGTTAGGTTTCCAAAGCCTTGTAAATTTGGGGAATTCTTGGTTAGAAAATCTCCGGGAAAATTGTCACTTTATAAGAAGGTATGGTGAGCCTCGGGTTAGCAAGTCACTAGTTGTATAAAGGAGTGCTTGTGCTGAAAAGATAATCTAATAGTGCAAGAGGTCAAGCAAAGGAGTCTAGCTTGGCGACAGTGGACATAGGCATATTTGCCGAACCACTATAAATAGCGTTTGCATTTCTTCTCCTTACTCTTTACTTAATTGCTATTTAATTGTTGCTTTGTTGTGCTTATATTATCTCATTCTCATATTTACTTCTTAAGCATTTTACTTTAGAAAATTTTCAATAATTGTAAAAGTTTTCAAAAACCCAATTCACCCCCCTCTTGGGTAGTTATTCTTAGGCTAACATGTATGAATGTTTTGTATGCTCGAGGAGGCTGAGACCCGAGTCTAGAAATTTCTAAAATTTTCCCAGTTCGGCAGGCCAAACTTCGAGTTCAATAGGCCGAATTCATGAGTTCGACAGGCCAGATTCATATCATCGGCAGGCCAAACTCTGAGTGGGTTCGGCAGGCCAAACCTAGATGGTCGATAGGCCGAACTGTGTAGTTCAGCAGGCCAGACAGGGCAACCAACAGGCCGACCGGGCTCTGTAAAAATTTGTTGTTTTTTACTCATTTTTCTTCTTTTAAACCTAGATTGAGATTTTAACCTTATAATGTGATTTTACAAACATAAATGGCACACTAGGACACCATGAGATTGGTAGTAGGGTAGAATATCTTAAGCCAGATATTGACAAACTTAGTTTATATTTAAGGTTGTTTATGGCTCCGTGGAGCTAACATATAGCAGAGCAGGACTGCGTTGCTGAGTTGCGGTGTCAAGTATTGTGGTAGACTTCTACCCCTTTCTTTTGTAGCCAGGTTTTAAATGGTTTTGGCCCTAAAGATTCTTTCAAAATGTTTTCAATAAATGACAAAATGTTTTAAATATTTTCAAAGGGGGCCTTTGGCCACAAAATGATTTCTCTCAATTTGATTTTTAAGGAATGATTAAAATGAATTTCTGAGTATTTTTCATTCCTTGTCTAAGAATGAATGCTCATAATGATTCAAATAATGAATGTAATTGGGAATACTAGATAACATGGGATTTAAATAATGATAAATTCATATAAGGACATGATGCCATATTCGAAGATCTGGTCGTGTAAAGTGCAACCTTGGGGGCAGGTCCCGAAACCCAGCTGGGCTACTACGGTGGTGATACTTATAGTTTACCAAAGAAAAGATAATAATATCCTTTCTGGTTGAACAATATACAATTTTTGGTAAGATTGATTTTACCGAATTTGTTTATTCAATTATTTATTTAATTCTGGTTTCTAAATGATTTCTTGAAGGATGAATTTTATATTCAAATTAAATGTTTTTATAACCTAGTCCTACTAAGCCTTTCGCTCACTTTAATTTGTTTTCAAACCTTTTTTCCTTAGGCGGAAAATAGCTTAGGACCGATTGGGAGGCTACCGATCTAACTTGAGAGCAGTAGAAGACTTGAATAGGTCACTTGTATTAATTAATCAAAGCATGTATTATTTTAATTTCTTTTTCATTAGACTATGGTTGTAGATTTAATTAATGTCACTACTATGTGTGAGCACAAGTTGTGGGTCGGTAGGACCCAACACGTATTTCTTTTTGTTTATTTTATTTTACTTTCTGCTTGTCTGTTTTATTATTTTAATAATCGTTTAAAGAGTTTTAGATTTATCACATTTTTCATAATTAACTAAATTCTTTAATTTGTGATTTTAATTAAAATTTGACTTAATTAACCTAATTAATCCGTCACGTCACCTCCTCGGTCTTGGGGCGTGACAGTTTTATAACTTTATAAACCATTCTTTCTATTATATGCATATATCCTAAATTATGAGTACATGTATAATTTGATTGTAAATTAGATTTGGTTATTATAGAACCCAAATGAGTGTTGGAGGCCAGGTTTCTATTTAGGTTGAGTTCATCTTTTGAGGGTTTTATTATTGTGTATGCTTAATTGGACTTATACTGTTGGAATTAAGTCGTAGATTTATAAGTTTATTAAGTAGTTTGCTTATTTAGGAGAAAATTTATGGAATTTCTCAATTTTTTTATCTTTTTTAATGAGTAAATAAATTGAAATTGATTTTTTTTGGTGCAATATGTCATTGATTGTTTCGAAATTGGCCTAGTACAACTGGATTGTTAAAAAAATAATTAATTTTTTTAGGAAGATGGCACGATTAAGTTTGTCAAGAAGGAGAAGAAAATTGCTTCTTATTCTAAAAACATTACTCATAACCTTTAGAATTATATATGTTGTTTGTGCTATTAGCTATGCCTACCTATGGCTGAGTTATCGAAGACGACTTAATTATCAACCATCTGTAATGAGAATTTTTAGTCAAATGGAACACTTGAAAGTGATAGAACATGTGTATCACAAATGCATATGGATAGGCAGACATTTAGACGATTGTGTGATTTGCTTAGTTTGAGAGGCAACTAAGAAGAACATGTAATATATCTGTAAAGAAAATGGTTGTCATATTTTTGAACATTCTAGGCCACCATCCTAAAAATCATGTTGTATCTAGTAGTAAGTACTTTATGCAAGCTTAAGAGCAATGACACGATCCAAAAAGAATTTTGTAAAGTTTCTAAGCTAGTACTCGACAACTCTATGGATCCTAAATGTAAGTAGTTTAAGGTATGCCTTATTATAATAATATTAATTACTTATAAACATGTAAAAAAAATTGTAAAATATTTCTTAAAGAATACTTATTTGTATTTATTTACTATGTTTTAGGATGTTTAGGAGCTGTAGATGGAACATATATTAGTGTGCATGTGCTAGAAGCAGACAGGGCAAAGTATAGGACAAGAAAAAAACCAAATTGCTACCAATGTGCTAGGAGTTGGCTTGCAAGACATGCAGTTCATATATGTTTTTGCTAGACGGGAGGGATCAGCACATGATGGTAGAGTGTTAAGAGACGCTATAACTAGGAGAAATGGATTAAAAGTCTCTCACAGTAATGAGAGCCTACTAACTCAAAACTTTCAACAACTATTAGTTGTGATATTAATTAGGTAATGTTTTTAATTAATAACTTTACTTTATGTGTAAATTAGGTTATCATGCTGGCTACACCAATTGTCAAGGTTTTCTTGCCCTATTTAGACGTCAAAGTTACCATCTTAGTGCATGGAAAGATGGACGACAACCAAGGACAGCCCTTGAATTTTTCAATATGAAACATTTAAGTGCTAGGAATGTTATTGAAAGAGCGTTTGGTTTATTAAAAATGTATTGGCCTATTCTTAGGAGTCTTGCAGTTTATGACCTGAAAATGCAACGTCAAATAATATCAGTATGTTGTATGCTCCATAACTTTATCAGAAGAGAGAGGTCTATTGATCCCATGGAACATTTATTAGACGAAACTCAATCACATCATGAGCTAGATCACAAGCTCGATTAGGAGTAGCAAACAAAGATGAAGAGCAAAGTAGAGAAGAGAGTGAATAAGAGAGTGGAGATGAGTATACCTTAAATATCCAATCTTCAGATGAGTGGAATACATGAAGAGAACACCTTGCAAGTGAAATGTTTAATAGATGGGAAAATAGAGAAGGAGAAAATAACTACCAAATATAGTAGAATAGGTTGCTTTATTTGTTTTGAATTTCTATAATTCTAGTGAAGATATATTGTGTATTTGGTTTTTTTTTATTTGCTAAGATATTGTGCATTTGGTTTAATATTAATTAAGAGTTTAATTAATATCTTATCGCGTGAGAGGGAGCTAACTGAAATGCAGGGAAATCTTAAAAGTGTGTTGGACAATATAGATTTAACTCGACAAGATTATTATAAGACCACCAATATTTTAGCTCAAAATGACTTGTTACGAGTATTCTTTAAAATGTAAGATGAAGGAAAGAAGAACTATGTTTTCGATCTTTTATAGTATGGAGTGTGGTTCATTTAGTTATTTATTTATTGGATTTCTAGTTAAACTTTTATGGTTTCTTTAATATATTCAGATATGCTTTGATGTTCTAGGAACTTTAAAACTTCTTCATTTTTCATTATTTTAAGCTATGAATAATGTGTAATGCAATTTATGCCAATTTATATTATGTTTTTTTTTTATTTGTGTAATTGTTTATGCAACGCAATTTACATTACAATATTGTATTTTTGTTTATATTATTGCAAGTTAATAATAATTATATTATTTAAGGGTAATATTGGAATAACATATATTGTTAATCTAATTCCTTCAATAGAATAGGAATTTAATTTGTCCGGTAACTTAATTCTTGATGTGTTAGTAAACACCTTAATAAAAGTCAGGAATCTATTTCCAAGGAATTAAATTCCTTCTTTTTTGGAACTTATATCCATATATCTGTTTTCTTGGTAAGTAAACAAGCCCTAAATGAATAAGATTTAACAAGTTAATCTTATGTTACTTTTAAAAAGAATAGGATTCAAGAAATTATATTGTGTTTTAAATTTAATCAAAACAAAAATTATGATAAAAAAAATTTTTATGCTAAAAAATCTAAGTACCTTATCTTAAAATATGTTTAAGTTTAAGATTATGTAGTTAAGCAATAGCCGCGTAGTTAAGGTCGTTACAGGTGGTATCAAAGCTAGTATCCTATAGTCCAAGTGAGTTAAATTTAGTTTATGTTAATTAAATTATGTTAGCTAATAAGTAATATATTTTACACAATGATACAGCCAGACGATAGAAATGCCAACACGAAGCAGGACATCCGGTTAGAAAAATAGTACGCAGCGAAAATTTAATAATTTTTATTCCATAGTATTTTCAAAACACAAGTTTGACACACTATATGCATAAATTAACTAAATCAACGTTCCAAAAGAGCATCAACCAACTATTCTTCTTTGCTATTCTCTATCCACGATCGGAGTGCCTGTAGGCACACGTCATACAGCTCTTCCCGGGTGACTCTTCTTCTAACTAATTAAGAGATACCCAGAACTACCGTTCGTGATTTGCAAACAATAGCTCTTCAGGGGAGCTTCAGAGACCCATAGAATAGAGTGCTCACTCTTGATCTCTCAACTAAATAACCTTTGAGTCTTACTCCCTATTTATAGGGGTCATCCACTTGGTTGGTCCTTATGAGATAAGGCCTCAAAAATTTGAATATAGATCAATATCTAATACAATCGCTTAAAAATGAGTGATTAGATTATTGTTAGATCGACAAGCTGAACTGATAGATCAGCTTGTTGAACTTACTCCATCTGTAGGCCGAACCTAAAGACTAGCCTGCCAAACTTATGATAAATGATCCCTGCGAATCTTTTATTTTTCACCCGAGATTATTTGGATAAAGCCTCAGTTTAATTCAAATAACCTAATAGAAAAGTTATCTGATTAAAACAACCATATCTAGGTAATCTCTAGGAAAATAAATATTCTGAATAATTCAACAAGTTTATCTTGAATTAATTTTTCACAAATTAATTCAACCCATAAACAGACATGAATTATCTGATCCTATCGAATTTCAGCCAATCTGATAATTTAATATAAGTCACTAATTTATTGAAAAAGCATGCTGTACGTTATAGAATTTATTATGAGCTAGCAAAAGGGATCTGATGGACCTATATAGTTCAAGCTCCCGATAATTATAAAACCCAATATCTAAGATATACATTTCATAATTATCAACTATAACGCTACTCCACTAAAAGCTTAGAGCTGTATTCTCGAACTACATAGAATTACAAAGCCTAAATAGCTAAGTCTCCATGACATATCATAATGTGTTGTATCCCAACAGGATTATCCAAAATCAGCTTAAGGATAAATTCTATCTTACCTTCCTTATTTTTTTCTCTTACATTCCATTATATCACCATCAAAAAACTTACCATCCAAAGACAGTATACCATTCGGTTACACCTATGTATCCAAATGGTTGAGCACTCCATTATTCCAATTACAGGATAACACATATAAGAGGATATCAATGATTTTTAAAGAGAAGCTATAGATTTCGTATCTATGAATAACAAGTCTACGCTATCAAGAGTCATGTCTCCAACGTACTAGTATCATACCATCATAAATTGTGGATGTCACTTTTTAGTACATCAAAAGACATAAGTGAAGACAACAGGCCCACTATTCCCCTCAAGATTAAGATACAACACATATGATTGTCTAAAGTGAATTGATTTGCTAAGACAGAATTATTAATCCAAATCAATTACAATTTATGTCCCGATCTAATACATCGTCACCTATGACAATGTACCAATGTTTCTATTCGTGGAGTCCACTCTGATGGCCAAGACAAACTATCTCCCATTAGGAATATAGACAACATAACAATCTTTACATAAATAAAGTGCCTAACTTTATTTTTTTAACTACAAATCTTATGATTTAGACCGTCACCTATAGAATCATGTCTTTCACATAATCTGTCCATCATATGCCTTATTCTAAAAGCTTAGACTGACAATCTTAGACTTTTGTTTGCTTATCCTACATTCAACAAATATGAATGTAAAAAGGACAACAATATGGTATATGAATAATAAATAAATTCTATATTAATAAAAATGTCTCTAAAAGCATATTACATTTTTACTTTTTAGGGCATACATGTCAACAGTATCCCCATAGGATAGCCATAATCGGCTTAAGGATAAGTTCTGTCTTACCTTCTCAATTTTTTTCTCTTATGTTCCATTCTCTCACCATCAGAAAACTTACCATCTAAAGACAATATACCGTTTAGTTACACCTATGTATCTAAATAGTTGAGTGCTCCAGTTTTCTAATTACAGAATAACACATATAAGAAGATATCAACAACTTCTAAAGAGGAGCTATGGATTCCGTATCTATGAATAACAAGCCTACACTATCTAGAGTCCTGTCTCCATCATACCGGTATATGTGCCAACATAAATTGTGGATGTCACCTTTTGGTACATCAAAATACATAAGTCAAGACAACAAGCTCACTATTCATCTTAAGATTAAGATACAACGCATATGACTGTTTAAAGTGAATTGATTTACCGAGACAAAATTATTAATCCAAATGAATTACACTTTATGTCCCGATTTGATGCATCGTCACCTATGACAATGCACCAATGTTTCTATTAGCGGAGTCCACCTCCGATGGCCAAGACAAACCATCTCCTATTAGGGATATAGATAACATAACAATCTTTACATGGATAAAGCGCCCAACTTTATTCTCTCGATTGTGGATCTTGTGATTTAGACTGTCACCTTTAGAATCATGTCTTCCGTATAATCTGTCCATCATATGCTTGATTCTAAAGGTTTAGACTAACAATCTCAGACTTTTGTTTGCTTATCATACATCCAACAAATAAGATCGTAAAGAGGACAATAATTTGGTATACAAATAATAAATAAATTCTTATTAATAAAAATATCTCCAAAAACATATTACATTTTTACTCCTTATGGTATACATGTTTAACAATCTCCCACTTGCACTAAGTGAGTAAATATGACAAATCCTGCATCCTCATAGCTTCCACATGCCTCTCGAAAACTCTCGCAGTTAGTGTCTTCGTGAATGGATCAGCATCCTCGGATGCGATTTTACATATAGCAACATGCCCGCCCTTTACGAAGTCCTTTATCACATGATACTTTTGATCAATATGCTTACTCTTCTTATCAAATCTTGGTTATCACCGTACTGTTATCACAATACAGCGATGCTACCTTATCCATACCAGGAACTACCTCAATATCCCAAGGAACTTACGAAACCATACTGCTTCTTTAGAAGTATCATTAGCTACCACATACTCGGCCTCCATTGTTGAATCTGAAGTGCAATCATGCTTGACACTTCTCCAAACAATGGCACCACTGCCCAAAGTAAACATAAAGCCAGTAGTCGATCTTCTCAATTCCAGATAGGATTGCAAATCTAAGTCGGTGTATCCTAGATGTGTTAAATCCTCACCTTAATACATAAGCATATACCCTCGAGTCCTTCTCAGGTACTTGAAAATATGCTTGACTGCAACCCAGTGGTTTAGTCTTCGATCCGACTGAAATCGACTTACAAAATCCCGAACGCATAACTAATATCCGGTCATGTGCAAAGCATGGCATATATGAAACTACCCACTGCTAAAGCATAAGGCACCTTCTTCATGTATTATCTTTCCTCATCAGACTTTGGTGAGTCTTTCCTTAAAAGAGTAATTTCAGACCTATATGATTGCCCACCTTTGTTAAAATCCTATATTGCATACCTTTTGAGAATTTTATCTATGTAGCCCGCTTAAGACAAAGCTATCATTTTGTACTTCCTATCCCAAAAGATCTAGATACGGAGAACAAAATTACCTTCACCTAAATCTTTCATGTCAAACTGTTTGGTCACCCATAATTTGACCGATGACAATGCCCCAATGTCATTACCAATTGACAGACGTCATCTACATAGAGTAGTAGAAAAACCACCTTTCTATCCTTAATGTGTTTGTAAACACATGGTTCATCCACATTTTGTGCAAACCTATAAGTCTTAATCACTTGATCAAATCTTAAGTTTGAAGAACATGAAGCTTGCTTAAGTCTATAAATTGACTTTAGTAGCTTACAAACCTTACCTTCCTAACCCTTAGCCTTGAACCCACCTGGTTGTTTCATATAAATGAACTCATCAAGACTGCCATTTTGAAAAGCCATCTTGACATCCATTGCCAAATCTCATACTCAAGAGCAGTAGCTATGGACAAGAGAATGCAAATGGACTTAAGCATAGTTACAAACAAAAAGGTTTCCTCGTAATCGATTCCTTTCTTTTTCGTATATCCCTTAGTTACAAGTCTAGCCCTATAGGTTTTGACTTTTCCATCCACTCTTCTCTTTCTCTTGTAGATCCACTTACACCTTATGGGTTTTACCCTTTCAGGAAGATCTACAAGCTCCCAAACTCGATTAGTCTCTATAGACTTCATTTCTGTGCTCATGGCCTCTATCTAGAGTTTCAAATCAACATCCTCCATGGCCTCTTTGTAAGTGTAAGGATCCCTATCATGTTTAACTAGTTCAGCAAAAAAGGCCTCACCATTGAACATATACCTCTCGGGTTGACGCTCAATTCTCTTACTACGTCGAAGCCCCTTAAGTTGTTGTTTCGGTTCAGTTGGTTTTTCTACACTAATTGGAATGGTTTCATTAGAAACCCCTAGAGTGATGATTCACTCGCTAACTCCTCGAGTACCACTTTGCTTCAAGGCTCAAAGTCGTCCATGTAACTTTCCTTAAGGAAGGTTGCATTAGTTGAAACCACAACTTTATTTTCCTTTGGGTTATAAAAATAACCCCTTTAGTCCCTTTTGGATATCCCACAAACACACAAACTTTCGAACATGCTTCCAACTTATTTGCTTCCTTAAACAAGACATGAGCCAAACATCCCCATATGCGAATATGGTTTAAGGATGTCATTTTTCCCATCCACAACTCATGAGGAGTTTTAGGAACTGATTTTGAAGGCACATTGTTCAAAAGATAACATACGGTTTGTAGTGTATATCCTCAAAAGGATAAAGGCAATGATGAATAACTCATCATAGACCTAATCATGTCTAACAAAACCCTATCCCTTCTCTCAGCTACGTCATTCTGCTATGGTGTGCTTGGCGTAGTCAAATAGGATAGAATCCCATTCTCTAATAAGTGTACCAAGAATTCATCATAAATGTATTCTCTGCCTCGAACGAATCAAAGTACCTTTATGGGTCTACCCAATTGCTTTTCCACTTTAGCCTGAAACTCCCTGAACTTGTCATAAGTTTTGCTTTTGTGGTGCATTAGGTATACATACCCATACCTTGAGTAATCATCAATAAAAGTGACGAAGTACTCATACCTTTCTCGCGCCCAGATGTTCATAGGTCCACAAACATCGCTACGCACAAGTTCTAGGACTCCTTCAGCCCTATTACCTTTAGACCCAAATGCTCTTTCGGTCATTTTGCCCTCCAAACAAGATTCATATTATAGTATAGATTCCACCTTTAAGTGACTTAAAGGTCCATCTCTTACCAACCTTTGAATCCTATTCAGGTTAATATGACCTAGTCACAAATCCCAAAGATAAGTCTTATTAAAGTAAGAAAGGTAACCTCGTGGGTTACAAAGGTAAAGGGAAATGTAACTTGGTGGGTTACAAAGTTAAGAGCAAAGTAAACCGATGGTTTACAAAGTTAAGAGAAAGGTAACCCAGTGGGTTACAAAGTTAAGTAAAGATAAAGGTAACCTGGTGGGTTACAAAGTTAAGTAAATGAAAAGGGTAAACCAATGGGATACAAAGTAAAGGGAAAGGTAATCGATAGGGTATCAAGTGAAGTAAAAAGGAAAGAACATATAATGTTTAAGTTTCATTATCAACCGAGTAGATTGATAAAAAGGAATTAGCTAATAAGTCGGGCATCATTTGATTAGGACACAGAAGCTGACTAACCAAAGGAAAAGGAATGGAATAAGGAATGCTAAAGCTAGTCCAAGTAAGTGTTAAACCTCACCTACAGCATGAAGACAATGATTCTTCATTGCTTTATATACATTTGCAAATGTGTTTACGAATGATACGTAAGTTGTTTTTAAAATATGTTTGCATATGTTATGCATCAAAGGTTTTAAAATTCAAGTCAAATTTTTCAAAGTGTCCACAACTATTATGTTTAAAGCATGTTTGCATTTGTTCTGCAAAGTTTTAAAGCACAAGTTAAGACTTCCAATGTATGTGCAAATGTTATGTTTGAAGTATGAGTGCATGTGTTATGCATAATGTTTAAAGTATGGTTAAGTTATGTTTTACAATATGTTTACACATGATATGATAGCATTTGATATGCTCATTAAAGTTAAAATTTGTCAATCCTTGATAGAAACTTGATTAGAAGTTAGCAAAAATACCCAAAATGAAGGCTTGAAGACAGGACCTTCGAATTTCAAAATCGCACAGAACGTTTCAACCACTTCAAGACTCCAAAATCATCCTTAGAGGATATTCATCAAGAAAAGACAAGTAACAAACCCCCCGAAGGACTATATAACACGCCTGATCTGAGCTCCATCTGGGGAATTTCAAATCTTATTTATGTGTTGAAGTCTTTTCAAATCATCTGAAAACTTAATGGCAGGGAAATTGTAGGAGGCATTGTAGGCGTGACTTTTTAGGTCTGTGGTTTAGCTTTATTACAGGGGCTTGAGGTAATTGGTAGGGTCTCCTAAATTAAGGTCTTTTAGTCATTCTATTATTTAATAAATGTGGACCGGTCTATTTATTAACCTATCTTGCACTTTCACCCATTAATTCTCATTCCACCTTTAATTCCGCCTATCTTACTCATTGTCCTATATATATATATATATATATATATATACAAACTTGATTAAAAAAGAGAAGTAAAGAAAAGAAAAGATACGTCTTTTATGTTTTGGTCAATTGATGTTTACGCTTATAACAAATTGTTCAAGGATACCTCATTGTCTTAAACAATTTTACTGACATTAAGCAAAGTTTAATGGTAAATCTATACCCGAATTTAAATCTCCGCCCTAAGTTATTAAAAAAAAAAAAAGGAACCAACTAATGCAAAGATATTGCTTAGATTTTACAGTTTATTTTCAAGGCTTCACACTACAAACGCGACCGCCCACAAAAAAGTAGGATACAGAAGCTTTGCCGTTAGGAGAAACTATACGCTCGATAAAACATAATACACCAACGATATACCAACAAATTGACAGAACAAAAATGTCAATGAGAAATCTCTGCTTTCTTTCTTTTGATTTTCATTTTAATAAGTTCTCATTTGCTGGAATCAAGAAATCCAGGTTGCCATGGACAGTTTTGTTTTTTCTCCTCCAGAAATAAATACAGCAAACAAGCAGTTGGCATGCGTAATTGCTCTCCTACTTTCTATCTAGTCATGGCCTATTCTTAGACATTGCAATCATCGCATTCATACATTTTTAGGAGTCGACCATGCTGGTAGGACTCGCCCACCATTCTGATTGGTGTTCATCACCAAGCCATTATTTTCAAAATCATAATTCTCAAAGTCTAGGTCATCATCTATGTACTGATTGCAATAGTCTTGCTCCATGTAAATACGGTTACTTGCCTCGTTAACTTTGTTCTGCTTCTTTGATGCCATTTTCTTTGATCGACCAGTGCTGTTAAATTCAAAGTCCTCTAAATTTGGACTTGAATCTCCACCTCTTCTTCTCTTAATGGAATCGCTACTCTCATTGCTACAGCTGCTGTTTTTGTCTTTCATATAGTGCTCTTTTACGATAGATTCAATGGTTTCAAGTACTCGACCGCCATACTTGCTTATCTTAAACCTTAATTTAGAAACATACAAGATGATCATTAAGATGTTGGATTCGGTAAACAGCGTAAACATTTAATAGTATTAACCTGAAAACTTACTTGCCAATTCCATGTATCTCAAGCAGTTCTTCGTTTGTTCTTGGAACCTTTATGCTAATCTGCTGAAGTGTAGCGTTCCTGTAGAAAGAAGTGATGTCAACGTGTACCACAAAAAGGATAGGAAAAGAAAAGGAAAACAGTGAAATGCAGCTTACGGAAAAATGTGGTGTGCCATGACCCCCTCTTCAGCTTCTTTAAGGATAACAGTTCGAAGCTTCCGCAAAGCAGAATATAATTTAGCTGAGAGGTCCTTTAATTGCATAGCCACAAAGAAACAAGAAAAGGAAGTTAATTTAGTGTTCAGGGTATTTGGACAAAAAAAAATGAAACCTAACACTCATGCTACATCAGGCATAGATAAACAAGTACATTCTGTTTTCCACACATGATACATGCAAACACCAGTATGATTTTAGTACCAAGTCTGCTTCAGACTGAGGTTGAGCGGGATTGTCAGCTTGTGGACGAAGATTCTCGTGGAGCAATAAGCCCTTGGCTGGAGTAATATCGGATTTACTCTGCTTAAGAACTTTTACAGAAGAAGGAAACCTACAAGGTAAAGGAATAAAAATCCAGCGTCAAAATTGCAGCTGTGGAAAGATACAGAATTTGGTCAAGACAAGAAAATGTGAATTCATCTAATTGTGAGAAGCTTTGGCTATAAAAAGAATATACACTTTGCTCAAGCGCTACGCAGAAATTTTTGAACTCTAAAAGTTTCAGACTGACAAAAAAGGGCACATTCAGCAATATTACACGCTGAAAGATCCATTACATAATTCATAGACACATATTTATTTTTAATAAATAATACAGAAAAGAAATTTCATTGAAAAAAGTGACCTAGATAGCAAGTTTATAATTGGGTAACGTTGACCACAGGACCTAGAAAGATAAGCCAAGAAATCCAATTGCTGAGACCGAAACTTGTATACTGGAATCAGTGAGTTTGGTGCAGAGATTATATTATAAGATACAAGCCAGTTGTTTCCGCTCCTCAAAAATTTCTTTTTTTAGACCAAATAGGATCATATCCAAATATCTTCAATCACTGACATTAAATTGGTGTTGTATCGCTATTTAATAACTCGTCACGGCAAAAAGAAAAGAAAAGTACACCATTCCACATGGCTTCTTTTACCCAGTTGAGAGGCATGGATTTTGCTGGTAAGTGTAGACAAAATGAATATGCATCACTGATTCAGAGACTTTACCTTTGACATGTGAACGCAATATTGATTCAAAACAAAGCAAAAGGAGTACCAAAATTTAGAAGTTTGAGAAAGCAAGCAGCAGTAGAGAGTCAACCTTAACATAATTGTCCTCCTACCAGAGAAGAGATCATATGCTTTGGACTGGTTCACCTGTCAGCAAATGTGAACCATCAACATGGATAAAATGATTACCAAGGACAGGACAAGCACAAGAACCAATTCCTTGCTCTTACAGATATTATATGTTAAGTACAAAAGGAATTATATGTACCTTTAGTACTGAGGATACAGATCCATAAACATCACTTTTCCTAACTTCCTCCACAAGAATATCCTCAGTAACAAGATGACGCAAAATACGGGAAGCTTCTCCCTTGGCTAGATGTTTTCCAGCCCCATGGAGTCTTATAGTTTCATGTTTATGTTTCTTGACCTATTTTTTGACATTTGATATAGACGATTAAAAACAAAAACAAAAAAATTAGTGACAGTACACGGAAAGCATCATACATCTCTAACAAGAACTTACAAATTGGCTCAAGGAGCCCCTGTAGACTTCTAAAATATGAGATGATGAATGCTGCTGCCCTGTTAACTGCACTAGTTCAACCTATAAGAACAACACATTAAAAGTAGCCAATAAAAGATACAAGAAATGTAATATGTTAATTCGAAGCAACAGAAATCAATACAAGGAGTAAGTAGTGACATTGTGAAAAGTAATCCAACAAGGTTACAAACCAATTGCTTTGCCATCTCAGTGACATCCTTATCAACAAAATTTTTGACTTTCAAACAATTGTCGCATGTTTTTTTGCAGGCTGAAGAATCAAACTTCTCTCCAAAATGGATAAGTTGTAGAAGACGTCGACAGTCAACATCATTTTCACAGTAACTGACCTGAAATAGGTCATATCACTTTATTTAGAACATTTGGATTCTTTGTATAAAGGTGAATATAAAAGGAGGGAATGGCAAAAACTATAGCATGAAACATGCATCAGTTACCATTCGCAAAAGATTTTCAGTATTAGTTTCTAGTATTCCTCCTGAGTTGGTTGCATTAACACCATTTTTTCGAGATGTGAAAGGACTTTGCTCTATGACACCTTGGCTAATCATATGTTTGACTCGTATCTGCAACGAAATAAAAAAAAATAAACGCAAACATAAATAATCATTAAAAAAAAAAGAACAAGAACAAGATGCTAGTTAGTCAGGGTAACAATTATGTATACATGTAGCAATTTTGCTAGAACAACTTACGTAGTCACTGTAACTGTAATACAACACACAAGATGAACGTTGACCATCTCTACCAGCTCGACCACATTCCTGATCAACAACAGTCCAATAAGCTAACAAAATACATCTATAATCCTCACTCGGTTAAAATCAAGCAATAAGCTAATAAATTCATTACCAAAACATGAAAATGGGAAGTTGCATTCAAAGGACTATGATTCAATCTAAAATAAAAAGCATCAACTATTTTTTCTTTCAGTACCTGATGATAGCCTTCAATAGATTTTGGGAGAGAATGGTGAATTACAAAGCGGACATCCGGTTTGTTGATACCTGGAAGTCTTAGTGTTAGTTAATGGTCAAGTTAAATTAATCAAAAGCTGAAATCAGCAAGTACCCATTCCAAATGCCACTGTGGCACAAATAATGTTAACTTCATCTTTGCTCCATTGATTTTGTACAAAGGCACGTTGCGAGGGATCCATACTACCATGGTAAAAAGCTGCTTTATGCCCACATTCCTGCACAAGAAATAAATGAACTCTAAATGAAACATAACTCATTACGTTTGATGCTCTAGTGAAACAACAGATTGTTATCTACCCATCGCTTGGTTTTCTATCGGTTCAAAATTTTGATCCCGTAATCTTCAAGGTCAGCCTTGAATAATCCCTCACAGACAAAGGCTACCATGGGAAAAGTGTAAACACACACACAACTGACAGAATTTAACATATTTTGATTGGACCAATGATGAACAGATTTTCTACAAGTAGCTTAAAAGAAAGGAAGTAATCATTATGAAGTATGAAATTCTAAACGCGTCTTTGAAATACATCAAATCCTCCCGTTCAACAACAAAGATGGTGCTCACACCTCCATGGCTGAATGCAGAACAGAAAATTTTTAAGTATCATGATATCACACATTTGAAAATCGAAATATATAGAAGCCCTAATTCAACTATAAAGTGATTACAGTAAAGTCACCTGTAATTTTTCAGCAACTTTTTCACAGTCCATTCTTGAAAGACAATAAACTATCCCACATTCATCAAAATGGTTTTCTTTAATGAACTTGCCGATGTCATCCAAACACTTTTTAGTCTTTGGAATGACAGAGTACCTGTGACACACAGAACAGACTGTTTTCACTTTTGAATCACAGCTTAAATTAAAGTAGTTCTACTACACTGAAAAAGAATTTAACAGCATTCAATACTTGCCATAAGTTTGGACGGTTAAAACTTTGCCGGAAAACAATGCAGTTTTCAAGACCAAGAGCTTGCACAACATCTTCCTTCACACTGGCAGTTGCAGTAGCTGTTAAAGCTAATACTGGTGTTTTTCGGAACTTTTGTTTCAAGATACCAAGACCCTGGACATTTTATAGTATTCATTGAATATATAATATACATATATATTTAAAGCGCAAGCACAAATACATATATATATATATATACACACACAGTTATATAGAAAGAGAGAATGTAGTACAATGCAAAGAAAACTCAAAAGTCAAAGGAGGCCACAACCTGATAATCTGGTCTAAAATCATGCCCCCACTGACTCACACAATGAGCTTCATCTATAACAATCCTAGCAAGCAACTCCCGAGAATGTAAACTCTCAAGGTGCCGCAAAAGAACGTCACTTCTGCAGTCAAGAGAAAAGTTCTTCAGCACTTATGCGTTATTTGCGCTTAAGCATTCATTTCAATCTGCAATCACCTAAAGTGAATGACATCCAACAGAGTATGCGAGAATGCTCACATTGAAAATAACACTTACTTGGCAACTTTCTCTGGCGTGACATATAACAGCTTGTATTTACAATAATCAGAAGTTAGTTCTCTAAGGATCTCCTGTTGCTGTGTCCATTCCATGTTGGCACTCAAGTATGCAGCAGGAATATTTGCCTAGAAAAATACTCAAAAAGAAAGACACATATGTATATCAATGACATAAGACTGCTAGAAATAAAAATAAATTGAAAACCACACCGAAAACTAGACATACAGCTGATTGAAAAAGATAAAAAATAAATATATAAATAAATAAATAAAACACTTAAACGACTACCTGTAATAAATGCATTATTTGATCTTGAATGAGTGACACAAGTGGACAAACTACCAATGTGATGCCTGGACATATAAGAGCAGGGAGCTGCAAAAATAACCAATCCCACAGAAAGCCTTTAGTTAAAGGTATAAAAAAAAAAATCCTTTAAAAAAAGAAAGAAAATTGAAAGAAAAACAAGATTTGTTCCTTGGTATCACAATAGAATGAACTCTTGAAAAAAAAATGATTGTTGAGAAGCAAGTCTCCTTGGCTAAAATAAAATAAATGAAAAAAGAATGTTGCATCACACAAAATATCCGACAATAAACTGAACCAACAACCACGTATATCCAAACAAGTATGTGTGTGTTGGTGTGTAACCAAATGGAGAAACAATACCTAACAGGTGAAAGGACAATAACAAAAGGACCACAAAAAAAAAATTACCTGATATGTGAGGCTTTTACCCCCTCCAGTTGGCATTAGAACGAAAACATCATAGCCACTCATTGTAGCATTAATTACCTCTCTTTGGTTGGGCCGGAAGGAATGATTTCCAAACACTTTCTTGTTATTGGCCTGAAAGTGGTTGTCTTGTATCAGACAACAGTCATGACATAACAAAAGTACTGCAATTATCAAATTTGATAATAATTCAGTTGAGCACCTCCAATTTCTTTGTCCACGGGAAATTCCCACTACTCCACTTTTTGTCATTAGAACCTTCAATATAGCTAACTTCAACAAACTTTGGGATGTACGGTTCCCTTTCCACAGTGCCAGAGAGGACGCCAAACCTATCTAGGGAAGAAAACGAAACTGATGATGGATTATCATTCTCATACGCTCCTGGCTCATTATGTAGATGAACCTGGACACTAAATCTCAAGGGATCAATACAAGATGATGCAGCCTGAGGTGTCTCATACTGGAATGATCTGAGAGTTGTTGATGCAGAAAAATGTGATTTTTGTCTTTCTTCAACTAATGAATTGGGGCGAAGATATCGCTCAAGCTGCTGAATTTGTTTATTTAGATCCAACCTAAGGATGAAAAAGTTCACTCTTAACTCATTTTTGACAACATGATCTGATGTCTACAGAATTTTTCCAACAAAAATAGCAAATACCAATATAAGCAATAGGACATAATCCATAAAGATTTCAGTATTTCAACCATTTTTTCCTTTACTTGTTAATTCCTTGTATTTGGTTTTGTTTAGTGACGAATAGCCTGTTTGGGAACATAGGTTTGAACCAAAAGTTTGAAACTAAGACATTGTAGCAATTTAAATTTTATGAGAGAAAACACTATAGTAATTTGGTTCAAACCAACATTCCTATGTTCCCAAATGGGCTCAAAATATACTTGTGAAAAAGGGTGGAACACAAACCTGTCTTGGCGAAGCTTCTCCATGCGTGCTGGACTCAAGTCATTGATATTATCAATTAGTTCATTCGATATGGTTATAAGCATGTCCTTCATTTCCTGCAAATGACATGCAGCTTCTGGGCAAGTCCCTAGCTATATGAAGATTAACGAATTAGGCGCATCAAGGAAGGTCAAGATGAGATGGCACCGGTGCAGATTATACACATACCTTAAAGCCATGACTGCAAATTGAGCTCAATTCTGGAGGCAAACAAGACTCATCAAGTCTCACAAAATTACTTTTATCTACAGATGGAGTAATCGGAGGAAGCTTTGACATTGATAGTTGAGGAGTGCAGGTTGCTTGGTATTGTTCCACTATTTGGTCCACATCAATATTCTGTAATTGAATGAATGTGACAGATAAATGTAGAAACTAATACTCATGTGAGGAAATAGTACTAATAATAATAGTAGTAACAACGGCAATAATAGCAATATGAAACTGCTTTGACAGACAACTCTAATGTATTATCACCATGTCGCAAGTACTTAGCATTAAACACCCGACTGCAATGTCTTATTCTACATGGTTACAGCATTAATAGCATAGCAATTAGCAAAAACCACATTGAGATCTTATGACTAATTTAAGCGAATGAAAAGATCAGACACTCTACTTGGTTACAGCATTAATAGCACAGTGTAGAAAAAAATCACGATAAATTGAGATCATAATAAAAGAATAAGAATAGAAGATGAAATAACATAACATAAATACACCCAAAACTTAACTACTAAATTAACTCAACTAACCAATTGCTATTTAATCCCAAAGGCAGAACAAATGTCTGAGGTGCCCTAAAGACTTGTCAAAAAGAAATTACCTTAAGTATGTCATCGTCATCCATGTCAGTGACCAAACTTTTTACAAATTGTTTTGTTTGGCTGGTATGAACACTATGATTGCTGACAGATCCATGGTGATGAGAATTGTGGACCATTGATGCTCTGCTCTGACCCTGCCCTCCAACACTTTTTCCTGCTTCTGCAGCTTTAGCATTACTTGATGGGAAATAACTGCTTGCACAACTCATAGGTTCACTAACACTGGCATTTGCTGCACCAAAATATCGGTGTGTTTGTGTACGTCCGAAACTTCTATCAATGCCATATGAACATTGCAAGGTAGTTTTACCAACATCCGGAGAGTAGTCAGTATTCATATCCTTTACATGTATAGTTTTCCCCGGTTTAACATAATTCCTGCGAGAAATCTGCATGCTGGAAAGAACACGCCAAGCCTGCAAAATTTTTATGAATAAGCTGCGGTGCTAAATCGGAAGAACTTGTCTCTAAATGAACATTAACCGGAGAAACATGTTGAGAAACATTTCAAGAAGCAAGAGAGAGAGCAAAGAGCTAGTGAAATAAATAAGCAAAATGACACAAATTATTTCTAATTAAAGGGAGGGAAAACAAAGAAAGAAAGTAAGGACGAGGGTAACAACTGTGACTTTACAAGCAAGTGAGGAATGAAAACTATATATATATACCTATATATATACATATATGTGTATGTATATATATATATATATATATCAGAAGCAATAATTTAACTAAATGCCAACTAATTGTTGTTTTTCTTAAATGTTTTTCATAATCTTGCTCCCTGTGGGGAGTTTTAGAAATTATTAAATGGAAACGACACCGTTTGAATTAGTAGAAGATGAAGAGGCTAAAAAGGGATTGAAATGACATCATCTGCCTAAAGCAAACAGCACCGTTTCAAGGATCTAGACAACAAGAAGTCAGCGTCAGAAGGATTGAGGGAAGCTTCAGAGCAAAAGCTTTAAACTGACTTAATAAAATGCCATGTCAAATGAGGAATTGAACAGGTGAGAATTAATGAAAAGAATCTAATGGCATACAATCAAAGATTGAAGAGCTACCAACATCTATAAATAGAAGAATTGGGGGGATGAAAAGGGACTTTTAGCCATTTGAAATAGTTCTAGAGAGACAAATTCTATAATTTGAGAGAGTTGAATTTCTATCTTTAGACTAAAGATTTTTCTAGAATTCTAGACCTTGATTCGTTTGGATAAACTGAAAAATCACCCAAAATACTCCCCAACAAACACAGCCATTTTATTGCATCCTTCACTGATAGTAAATCTAGAACTTGTTGAATACATAACAACATAATAATAGAATGGAATGAACATCAAAATACTACCTTTTCAAGTTGTGCTCGTTGAATATTCTGACTCTGGCGCGCTGCTAAACTGAAACTCACAAATGCGGTGTTTATGAGAGCGAAAAAAGCACACAGCTTCAACTTTCAAAATTAATAAACTTTCACCTTCAACATCAGATAATAGTTTGATAGATGTACATATATCCATGATTATCAACAAAAGGAAACTTAGAAGCATAAATAACTGCAGCCAGAAGAAAATAGCTAGACTAAAGAGCTTTAAACAGTGATCAATTTATACAATGAAACTTGAAAGGGACTCAGGAAATCGAAAATTTTTTAAGGTCTTTAAGCACATGAAATTGTGTCTGCCCTTTACTAATAAATAGCATAATAAACTAACAAAATAACCACCCGATTACTTGTCAATGTAGAGATACATTAATATTTCACCTCCCTTAATAAGAAAAATCCACCTGGACACCCCAATATAAAACTCCATCCCATAATAAATTCTTTTTCAAAAACTAATACAATGGCAAAAAGTTCTCATCCTGCAACAGATAATTGTATTCAAAAGAGTTTTGAGTAAGAATCAAACCTTGTAGCCATAGGGTCTTGGCCCTGAATAGGTGGCTTTTGAGTTGCTAAAGAGAAAAGAAAATTGGAGCTGAGAAATTTATTTGGGTTTAGGAAATGTTCATGTGCCTCAACATGTTGAGACAAATTGACTTTTGGAAGCTGCACGGTTTCCACACCTCCCTTTCCCCGACTGCTTCTTCCAGACCTAAGTAAGCGCCGCAAAAAAATCAAAAATCAAAAGGCAACTCAAAGGAGATATGGCCAAAATAAACAATAAATGTTTAATGCCTATAGAGAGTTATCAATCATTGCTCATAATAATTATAATAGTGATGCAGTTCCGACCAAGATTACTATAGTATTTTTTTCTCACAAAATTTGAACTAAAAATTGGTTGAAATTGCGTTTTGTAATTCCAACAGCATTTGAAACGCCGCATATAACAAACATATTATTACCACCTATCAAAATTTAAAATAAAAACAAAAAATGAAACCCAACAGAGATATAATCCACAAAAACATGGAAGAGAGAAGTGGAATCATTACTCTTGCACCATCACTGAATCAGTAATTATTTCATTACTCCGCTGCGCCTAAACTGTTTTCCTTCAAAAAAGCATCACAAAAATTTCTACAAACAGTGAAAATTGGAACAAAACTTCGAACTTGTTTATGGACCAAGCAAACACTGAGTAGAAAAGATGAAGCGAGTACCTTCCAAATGCGAAATGAGACGTATTTCAGATTCGCTTTAAGCAAATGATTCCAGTACACCCAAAGCAGTGAAACCCTAGAAGAAAGAATCGATTCGGGTTTGTGAGCTTTTAAATTATTCGATTTCGCAGTTGTTCGGAACGACGAGCCGCCGCGGAGGGGGAAAGACTGTCGTGAGGAGAGTGAAAGAGGTCCTCAAAACGGAGCGCGATGCTGGAAATGGCGGGACATTTTGCTTCGAATTTCGTTCCAAAAATATTAAACTCGCTGTCACCGTCGATAACACCTCCGCCTGTGACTGGACCTAATTACGTGTCAGATGTTTGGAAGTACACGTAACGCTAACAATGCTGGGATTTTCATTTATTCTTGCTATTGAGAAGGGTTTTTCTTCACGTTTTATGATGCAAAGATAAATAAAATATTTATATATATATATATATATATATCTTATAAATTTAGTTTTATTTTAGTACTCTCGTGAAGAAAAGTTAATTTGAGAGTATTTAAAAGGAAAAAATTTGTTAAACCGAAAAATTTAGAAGGAAAGAAAAAAAATACAAAAAACAAAAAAATATTAAAGCAAAAGTAAAAAAATGAATAAATAAATAAACAAAAGTCAGAAGTCAAAAAAATAAGAAAATTAAGGAAACTTCATACCACGTGTTAATTTTATGTACAAAAGCACATTTTTATAGATGCTTTTATGATTGTTTGGTTTAGTTAAAAAGAAAGTAGTAAATAATACATTTTTAAAACTAATTACAATAAATAGTAAGTTTTGAAAATATTTATAGTAAACAATAATTTTATGGCATAAATAATTAACTCCTTATTTACAATGTAAATAATTATTATTTACATACAAAATAAGTTATTTACATTATAAATTTGCTTTTTAGTATAAATATTTTTAAACATGCTATTTAATTTAAAAAGTTTCAAAAATATGTTATTTCCCTTATTCAGTAATGAAAAAGTTGAAGAGATAATATTTAAAGGAAAAAAGTTGTTAATAGGAAAATTTAAGAGGAAAGCAAAAAAAAACACAAAAATGAGAAAAATAAATGACTTAGCATACAAATTGGAAAAAAGAAGACAAAAAACCAAATAAATGAAGCAAAGTGTACACGTTGAATAAATAAAAAATAAGCAAATGACAAAAAAAAATGAGGGAGGAGAAAAGAAAGCATGTCACATGTCAACCTCATGTGCAGAAGCACATTCACACACACACATATATATAGGGTCCATTTGGTAAATGGATTCAAATTAATAATTTAATTTAAGTTAGTGTGATTTGAATTAGGATTTGACTTAGTGATTTGAATTGTTATTCGAATTGACGTTTAAATGTGCATTTAAGTTTTAATTTGAGTATGGAATAAAATTGGAATTTGTGTTTGCAAAGATAGTGAATATATTTTTTAATTTATTAATAAATCTAATAAAATCTTTAATGTTACTGATCTTAAAAAAATGCAATATGAATCTTGATTTATTCCTCTCTTCATTAGGAACACAGTGAAAAAAGAAACATCTCAATTGGATATCAAATGAAGAAGTTATGATTTTTTTTCCCTCAAATATAGGAGAGAGAATTTTAGTTTTTACTGTAGTAAAAATATCTGAGTATCAAAAGTTTAAGGAGTGATAAGAACTCTGAAAACTTTGATTCTTGATACTCAAATGATTCGGATTTTGGGGGAAACAAATACGTATCCGAAAAATTCTTGATACTCGAATCTAAATTTAAGTCCATTGAGTTTAAAGAATGCATGAAACAAACATACCCATAGTAAAGATGTGCCATGTGCTTTAAATTTAGGATTTATTTGATAAATAGTCTCTAAAGTTTATCTTTAGTTTGAGTTTAGCCCCTAACGTTTAAAAAGTGTCATTTTGGTTCTTAAATTTTTACTTTGTTTTAGTTTTGATCATCAGTTGATCGTCAAACATTTAACAGAATATTCTTAAAGTATCTCACTTTTGTCATAATCTATTACTTTGTTTCACTTTTAGTTTCCAATATGTTACTTTGTTTTATTTTTATTCATCCGTTAGCAATGAATTATTAAGTATCATAATTTAAAAAAAAAAAAAAAACTACAGTGAGAAACTAAATATAACATTTTTTAATTCATGTAACTAATATAAAAAATTAATTTATCATATTATTTTTTAGATGAGCTTTAATTTTTTTTTTAAAAAAAGGTAAAGTTGAATACTTATATACTAGTATTAAAAATTCTTATTTTCCATTACATGCATCAAAATTATTATATTTGGTTTTTCACATCAAAATTATTATATTTGGTTTTTCACTTTAGATTTTTCAAATTTAAGTCATAATAACTCTTAGCTATAACAGAGAGATCAAAAGTAAACAAAGTAATAGATTAAGAACTAAAAAGGACATTTTAAAAGTTTTACATTAAATATTTAACATGTAACTAACGAAGGGACCGAATCTTAAAAAGAGTAAGAGATTAAGGACCAAAATGAGACTTTTTAAGCGTTGCGGACTAAACTAGGACTAAGGGTAAACTTCAAAGACCATTTATGAAATTAACCCTTAAATTTATTCAGAAATTATATTTTTGATTTTTAATCTTATTAAAGATATACCTTCATTTAAATTTAATACATAAATTTTATCTTTTCATTGTCAATCTGTAGACGTTGGGTCTATAGTTAAACTTAATTGGGTTAAAATAAGATTTACAGATAAATTAAGAACGATTGGGATCTCAAATCACTGTTATTAGGTCCTAGCAAACTCACGAACAAGGTTAGATCATCGATAAAGATTATAATAAATCAACAAAGTAAAAAATGAAATGCAATAAAGATAAAGATACAACACACGAGTTTATAGTGATTTACTTTTAATAGAGCTAGGTCTATTGTTGTTTGCTTCACTATTGGTAAGATATGGTATAAATTACAATAGCCCTTTTTTTATGAAATGTAAAAGAACTTAAAATAAAGGCTAATATTGTGAAAGTAAAATTTCTGCAACATTTTTGATATGTGTGAGAGTTCGGGATGCCTCCAAATGATGCTTTCCTCCACTGTTTATAAAGGTTTCCTTGAGATCGTGGTCTTCACCTGGTGAAGAGTGGACGACAATAGTGCTTGAAATAGTACGACATGTTTTAGTCTCTCATTAGGCGCAAGTTTCAGACCATTTTCTCTTGATCTGCTACATGAGTTAGTAGATCTTCCCCGGTCACTTTTGAGCCCAAATACAACACGTCAATCCAAATGAGCAAAAAAAATGTATTGTAATTTTCTTTTTAACCCTTAACCATCTTCGACCATCTATATCGAGCACATCAAACATAGTATACCCATCAAATTAAACAACATCAATTTGTCAAAATTGGACACATCGAACCCTTCTTCAGTGCAATACAATAATTACTTCTGATGGGCTCCATCAAACACTCCAAATGGACTCAATTTGTTTGACTTGCATACTAGGCCATTCCTATTGCGCTGTCACTCTTTGATTTGGGCTAGTCCAAATCATACCCTAACACAACTCAATATTTTGACTTAAAAATCCCAATTAATACCCTCAAATAAAAAAATAAAAAAAATCAAATAAATTAAAAAATTTTCATTTTATGATTTTAACCTCAAAATGGTGTTTTGTGTGTTTTTGTATTTTTCTTATAAGTTTTGAAATTTTTAGTTTTATTTTTTCTCTTTTACTTAGAGATAATTTTGTCATTTTAAATGAAATCAACTATTGACTAATATAAGATATAGTTTTGTATATTAAATTTAATCTGAAATTTACATTAGATATAAAAAATTAAAGGTATAACTCTTAAATCAGCCAAACACTTAGTATAAAAAGATAAGTGTTCCTTATTTATATAACTAAATAATCATTATAAAACAAAGGATTAACGATGAAAATTCCCCCTTGATTACAACCATTTTTAACACTATGCCCTTAAGCTTCAAAACATAACATGTGTTTCCTAATCTATGAAATATTAACCTAAAACTCCCTTTATTATAATTTTTACCATAAATGAATCAATATCAGACAAAATAACGAGGCTTGTTGAAAGTTTAATGAACCATTACAGTATTAATTTACCCTAGTATAGTCACATGAAAGTGAAAGAAGATTTTTTTTTTAAGAAATTTAATTTTGTCAGTTATTTTGTTTAACAATTAAAATTTCTAAATTATATCAACTTTTAAATTCAAATTAGCTTTAGACAAATAGAGTTGTCAAAATGCTTCCATGTTATGTACAAAATCTTAAATATGCATCAATTTTTATTAATTTTTCTATAAAAAAAGGAGTTTTTTCATTAATATTTCATAGATAGAAGGACACATATTACGTTTTAAAGTTTAGGGGCGCATTATTGCAAGTGTTATTTTGACAACCAAAAGAGGACAAACAGTTTGGACTCTTTCCCATGGATAGTTCAGGAATTAAAGGGTCGTTTTGGTCAATATGGAGAATTAACGAAGAAAAGGTAAACAATTACCCATCAAGTTCAATTAACAATATACATTTGTAGCAATCGAGAATATAAGACATACTTTTTTTTTGAATGACTATACAACGTAGAATGAAATTACTTGAAAAGGAAAAAATGACCATGAGGAAGGCTCTCTTTTCTCATCGATGAGGCATTTTATTATTCACTAGATCTTCATCAAACTGTTAAAGAAGAAACAAACTCATCATCACTTAGGTGAGCTCACACACACTTGATTTCTTTAAAACTAAAAAATGCAAAAAAAAAAAAAAAACAAAGGAGGACAAGTCTCTTCTCCTCCTTAGGTCACCGGTGTGCGGTCGCTGGTTAGGTTTAGAATAACCCAATGGAAGCGACCAACCCTCATGTTGCGATAGGTTGCCACCCACCCTTGGGTCTTGATGGGGTTGCGAAACCATCACAGTTGTGGCCCTGCTCAGTGTGAAATCTTTCGCAGCCTTTGGTCGTGATTCCATCGTGGTGGCTCCTTGCTAGAGACGGAATCTATCACAACCTAGGTTGAGTTTCCGTAGCAACCTTGGTCGCGGTCTATTGTCACCACCCATGAGGTGGGGATCCCCGTGCCTCTGCCTACATGGGTTTGCTTCCGGCTGTCAGATTGCCTCCTCAACACTCGAGTTTTTTTTTTAATGGTTTTTTCATTATTTATATGTAACATAAAATTGTTAAGATTTCCCTAAAAAAAATGCTGATTAAATGAAGCCGCGCGTATTTTTCCTTCTATGGGAGAGCAATTTCATACCATGGACCGCTACCAAAAAATGTGCCTCACCGATGAGGAATTTTGTCCTCCCTCATTATGATCATTAAAAATTACCATTTCACTTGACTTTTGGGTCCTCTTAAAAAAGTGTCCCCGCTAGAAGGTTTCCCCTTCTGTTCCTGCTGTTTTCCTGGCTATTAAAGAGAAACTCAAACCTGTCTGAACAAGCTATTAATTCCACCACGCTGAACATATACAATGCATGATAAGAAATACACCCCTATATCCATTTGGAGCACTCAAAACCAAACAGGCAGCACCACTAGATTCCTTCAGTTGCATAATCCCCCAACGATTTTTTTCCATCAAAATTATATATATCCCATCACATGTTTACGGACAAATTTGTCAACTGGGAGGCTTCTTTGCCCGGACTTGTAAAACACCTACCATAATTTGCATTTCTTAATGTCAGTTGTCACAAAAGAATAACAATAAATAAAAAAAGATCATATAAGCAAATAACAAAGGTACAATTGATTATCGAATCAAAACAGTCCCTTCAAGCCGACGGAAATTAATTGCATACCACATAAGGCAGTACAATCTCCTTCAAAGATACCCACGCTCTGTTACAAAACCTAGACACAGCAAAACCACTCTTTTTTAATGGCTAATGTAGCAATACAAGGACCCAAACTCACATAACATAACTTAGAATCCTAAAACTGCAAATGTAAAGTAGCACACGGACTATATACAGTTGGAACAATATCATAAACAGAACATAATAATTTACAAACATTTATTGAACCCCATTCAGGAAGGGAACTGAATTTTACACACACACGGCAACATTCTGAAGTAGACAGACATTGCAAAACCCAAATTTCTCGCTTTCTAGTAACTAAGGTTGGACAGCTTGGTACTTAGCTGACATTCACTTCTCCACTTGCATGTGCCCGTTTGACCGTCTTTTCATACTCATCTTCTTCTTCTCCTTCCTCCTCTCCTTCCTCCTCGCCTTCTGCTTGTTCCTTGGCATCACCATCTTCTTCTCCACCCCAACCAAAACCTCCAATTGATTGGGAAGCTGGAGGAGGAGTTTTGGCTTCTTCCACTATCTTCATGATGTCATCTTTGCTTTGGAGGGAAAAGCTTGGGTTTTCACGCCTGTAGTACATGGCTTGAGCTGCTTCTGTTAGTTCCCTAGGCAAGTTCTTTAAAAACCATGGGTGGCTCTTGATTTCTTTAATGGTGATCCTCTGAAACATAAAAAACGCTGCTAAGTTCATATGATGAATATGCTGATGGCAAAAAACAGTCATCTGAAAATGATCAAAATGAATCCTCAAGAGACCCTTGCAAGTATCAAAAGAAATCCCCAAAGATATGCCACACAACCCAAAACGGCATCATAGTGAAAATCTCGTATAATTCTCATCATTTGAACCATTTTCAATAGTAAGTGGGAAGGCAAGATAACATAGTTTAATCTTCAACCAAAACAAGCATAAGCATCTAGGTAGCATAGCATGATGCTGGAGAAGAAGGCAGCACTAGAGCAAATAAGCATGCTTCGTGCATGCAATTCCCATTGCAATTTACCCATAATTCATTATTTAACTTGCATGCTTTATAATATTATATGCTTCCCTAAGCTCCTCTTGAGATAGCAATAATTGGATAAAACAATAAGAACACATCAAGGTGAACAGAATAGACCCAACAACAAAAACACATCAAGGCGAACAGAATATATACATGAGAAAGGGACTGTATAAATAAGAATCTATATCATAGGTGAATAAACAATCTACAAGAAATCAAGAATGTAAGACCATCTCCAATGCAAATGCCAATGTCAAATACTATCTTTGCCCCTAAAAAAACATGAAAATAGCATATTTGATGTGTTATTCCATTTTGTGCTACAATGCATAATGCAATTTCAAATGCTAGATCTACTTTTTGTCATAATTATTAAGCTTTAAAATTTATGAAAGTAAAATTTTTATATTAAAATAACTTGAAAAGCACTGTTGAAAGAGTTCATGCATCAACTAATAGCAATCAAATGCCAAATTTGCCATGTGCTATGCTTGGCGGCATATTTGGCATAAAAAATAGTACTGTATTGAAGAGTTTTTTTAAACACTAAAATACCAAAATTTAGCATTCACAAGTCAACTTAGCATTGCATTGTATTATATGCTCTAAGACAACAAAACTTCCGGAGCAAATAAAGAAACAATAGCAAGAAACTTTTAGTTTGAATGCAATTGTTTCCTCTCAACCGTTTACATTGCCAAAATAGAAGACTTATCTTACTTAAGTGAAAGCACTAAAGTCAAAAATTCATCCCTATATAAGCACAATAACCTGAACTTGAAGTCATCCCTATATGTTATGTATCAATAAAGGTCAAGAACTTATTATCATAAGTACCTTTGCAGGATTTGCAACAAATATGCGAGAAATGACATGCCTACAGTCTTGAGATATGTGAACATATTCTGGGATCTTGTACTGAACACTCATAATTCGCTGCAGAAGAAAGCAGATTGTATAGTTAAAAGATGGAAATGGTTAATTTAAGAGGCTTGTAAGAATGTTACTACTATACATTAATCGTTTTCCTGAAATTCTTTGGGTCTTCTTGGTCTTCAAAGGGGTAAGCTCCCACCAGCATGACATATAGAGTCACTCCACATGACCATACATCAGCCAACTAAAAAGCACCGATCAAACAAAAATTAAAGCATCCATAAATATTATGCACAAACTTTGCACAGATTAGTTAACAAACAAGAACAAGAATATAACTTGAAAACTTCAATACTGTTATCAAGTTGAGACTTTTCTTCCCTAAGTGCCTTACAAGAAATAGGCAATACAAACAGCAAAACCCGTTAGCATATCTACTGTCAATTGTTTTACGTTATTTTCAGAAACTTATTTACAGTTTACTACAAACACAGAGGTTGAACTAAACCAATGAAGTTAAATGAAAGTAAAGGGAGGAATAAAGAGAACACATAAGAAGCAGTAGAAATTAAGAAATGAATGCAATTACAAGCATAGGAATTGTAGACATTTGGTGGGAGAACCTAAATACTTTTATACCACTTCCTAGAATGCCTAGAATACAGTAAAAACATGATGAGAGTAATAAATAAATAAATAAAGGGATCTTCTAATTTCAAATTAAAAAACAAAAACACCAATGACCATTCATAATAACACAAACTCATCTCTAACGAATAAAATAGATGGACGGTAAGAGCTCAAATAAATGTAACTTTTATACATATCAATAGCCTGTTTACCACAGATAATTAAAAGAGAAAAAGGGCATCCATATTTGATTCCGAACGATTATAACATCTAAATGGAATCTAGAGCTTAATACCAATTCTGTCCCAATTCTTTTCAGTTGTTAGCATGGTCGAACTCATAAAATTACTTGTTTAATAAAAGTCGTAACACAGAGCATGGGTCCAATAGCGTAAATAATAAGCTACCTTGCCATCATATTCTCTTCGAGAAAGAACCTCAGGTGCAATATATGCTGGAGTTCCCACGGTTGATTTGGGTCTTGAATGTAGCAGGGATGACTACATCAAGTAAAACTTACCAGAATTAGAGCATTCCACATCTACCTCAATACATTAAAATAATGATTTCAATGCTACGTTGAATCTATGATAAAACCTTGGAATAGCCAAAATCACAAATTTTAAGGCGTGGAGCAGGGCTTCCATCCAGTAAAGTATTCTCCAACTTTAAATCGCGATGGCATATTTGCTGTAGAAATAGACCATTAACAGGAAATATGTCAGTAAATAAAAAGGTCAGATTAATATAGACTTGTTCAATATATCTTTCCTTACCATAGAATGACAATAATTAACTCCTGAGATAAGCTGCTGGAAAAAATATCTTGCCTGCAAAATTTCAAAGAAAAACATCAAAACATCAAAACTTCAGAAAAATTTGTCCATATTCGGGCAACCAATAAAGCAGTGCAAAAGAAAACACAGTTGCGCTCGTCTTCTCAAGGAGTTTAAGAAACAAAAAGAAACTAGCCATAGTAGATTTTCCATGTTAGGTTTCCCTTATATATATTTGAGTGATACCAGACTAAAAAATAGTGATATCCGACCTCATCTTCACTGAATCTTCCTGCGCTGCAGATACGCTCAAAGAGCTCTCCACCTGCTGCATACTCCATGACAATAGCAAGATGTGTAGGGGTCAAAACCACCTGCAACTCCAACACCCAAGTAAGAATTCTACAATGCACAGAATTTTCTTTGCTCTTCCCGTGGAACATAATAATCTTGTATAGCAACACACTTACATACCTCTTTGAACCGGATTATGTTCGGATGTCGAAGTGATCTGTGATTTATAATTTCCCTAGCCACATTTTCATCAATCTGTGAACCAAAATAGATCAGTTTATACATATAAATAAATGAAACAGATACCAAAATTGCCCTCTCTTGCTTCGCCTAGAAGAAAAAAGAAAGTTTGAAACCTAATAAATAAAGAGGAAATCCCTCAACTGCAATATTGATAAAACCGTGAACCCAGTAAATCCAAAGCAGACAATATTAATACAAGGGTATGAATTGGTATTGGAGCTAATCTCACAGATCTTACACAAAGGTGAGAGATGAATGGAATCTCATGAGGAAACATATCCTCTTAAGGTGTTTTGGAGTTACATCACACACAAAAAGGGGGAAGGCCATATCTGTATGGTTTGAAGGACCGGTCACACACGTGAAACTTATAAAAGTTGGGGAATAACACATTTATTCTATGTAACAATAATTTTGAGGTGTAACACCAGTATGAAATAAACAAATACTTACGGTGCATTTGTTTCGTGGTTCGAATCACGGTTTGAATCATTTTGCTACAGTATTTTCTCTCACAAAAATTTAAATCTTCATTCAAATACTCTATTCAAATACTCGAACCAAACGGGCTCTAATGTCACCCTTTTTTAATGTCATTATCACAATTCACATAGGCAAAATATCTTGCTAGAGCTCAAATTCAAGGTGTCACACGCGAAGGACCGGTCTTTACCACATATACATAATAACAGACACATACAGACCCAAATTTCAACCTTTTTTCTGAGCTACAAGTCCATAATTTAACTCTGGATTTGCCAAAATAACTAGCTTTTTCCCAATTCTAAACTCAATTGTGTATTTAATATTTGTCTACATACATTCTATATGAACAATAACTCTTTCGTCAACTTTCTAGCTAACTATGAAAAAAATTTAGTGTCTTTCTGGTTCAAAATCCAACCCTCCAAATTCAATTCAATTGGTAGCATTATCAAATAATTTAAAAATCCCTAATTCAAAAATTATGAGAAAAAGAGAAAAAAACTCAATGGAAATTAAAAAAGCCCAAAATAATAAATAATAAAAAAGAAAAAAAAAAGTTGAAGTACGGACCCTGTGACCGCGCTCGATGTATTTCATGGCGACGAGCTCTTTGGTGTCCTTGTTCCTCATGAGCCTGGCCACACCGAAATTCCCAGATCCTATGTCCTTCACTAGCTCATATTTCTCCATTTTTTTTTGAATTTCTTCGAATTATATAAACAATGACTTCTGATTTCCTTCACCTTATGTTAAAGAAGAAATCAAAGTCGGCCCTCAAAACTCGAAGGATTCCCCGATAAATTGAAGGCTCCAAATTTCCTGTCCTGGGTTTCGAAGCTCAAAGTAAGAGAGAGAGAATCGAGCAAAATCGGAATTCCAGATGGGGAAATTGGGATGCTTGCTAGGAATTTTGAAAAAGCTTGCTTTTATTTATTCGTAGAGAAAGAAAGCGATTTGAACAGTGGAATTTGGCGAATAATAGAAATTCTTCCGTTTTGGAAGGGAAAGCAAAGCAAAGAATCTGATAATTTTGTGTGCATATATAAGCAAAATAATACCATTTTTTTTAGAGAGAGAGAGTTCAGAATTTGATACCAAAAGAATTAAAGAGAAGAAAAAGAATCTTCCCGCAAGACAGTACTGCTCTGGGAATTCCCTTCCTTTCTCTCCGTTTTTTTTTTTTTAATTTGTTATTGTTATTATTATTATTTTTTACGAAGACAGAAGCTTTTAAGATGAGAGAAAACGGCAGTCTGGCGAATGACTGATCTTCGTAAAGTATGATTTATGAGGTCAAAGTTGGTATAATAGGATTCTTTATCTCACTGTAAAAGACATAACGAGAGAATACAAGGAAATATTATTAATTGTGCTTACGAGTCGTCTCTTTCCCATGGTCCTCCAATAATCTCACGCCAAACAAAACAGGGCAATCAACTAAAGAGCACTTCAGTAAAGAGAAAAGACTTTGTCATACGAATTCTCTCTCCCATCAAACTCTACCGTATCTTAGGCCCGTTTGTTTTAATTTTCAATATTTTTAAAAATATTTTTACATATTTTTTAAGTTAAAAATTTTAAAAACACTTTAAGTATAATTTTTAAAAAATTTTTATTTTTCAACAAAATTTTTTTTAATCTATTTTAAAAACAATACCAAACAGTTTCTTAGGTTTTTAGCAAGTGTCGCCCTCCCCCTTTACATCCAAAGTCCGCGTTGCCTTTGGGCTGGCCATTGAGCCTTTGATCTGAGAAAAGTGGGTGGTGCACAATGATTGGGGCAGGGAGATACCCCCGACTATTGTTGAGAACGAAAGCTACTCGATTGGTGGTGGACCATCCAATGGTGGTGGACCATATGGTAAGGATGGCAACGAGACAATGCAGGGTTAAAAAATGCTTTCTAAATCCCAAAACCCATCCCAAAACCCATTCCCATCCCCATCCCCATCCCCTCCCCTCCCCTCCCCTCCCCTATGCCCGCCAAATAAAGGCGGCTGACAAAGTTGAGGAATCCCTATTGAGGAAGCCTTTCCCATACTCACCCCAATCCCCACATGATGTCTATTGTTGACAAAAATTAATAATAATAAACAAAAAAATATGTTCAAATTTATACTAAATTCAGTCCAAATTCAATGTTTTAAGAAGACAAACCAAACTTCAACAAAATATAGATGTTAAGAACAAATTCATATTAAGAATAAAAAATATATATTTATGATAAATTGATAAAATGTATATATATTTGACTTATATGTATATCAAGGTGGAGGCGGGATGGGGAGTGTTTCCCCGTCCCTGGCCTGGTCCCTTCCCTTTTTCACCCCAATCCTTGAATATTATCTATCATCCCTGCTTATTTCGGGGGAGAGGGGTATTTGCATGGTTCTGTCCTTGTGGGGAATAATGTCATCCTTACCATTAGGATTAGTAGGGAATGAGGCAAAGGCATGTTGCACAAGGTTGTTGTGGTCGAAGATGTTAGACCGGGGAAAAGGGATAGGGGTGACGAAGGTAGCAATTTTTAGTGCCGATGAGAGTAGTAACAAAGCCAATATTTGATTTTAGTGAGGGCAAAAATTTCACAAAAAAGTTAAAATTTAAAAAAAGAGATAAACTTCTAACAGTCTAATTAAGCACTATACGTTATACTATGTTTGATGGGTTCAATAATTTATTGTGCATATTCTATTACAATACTATCAGTTTTCGTACCCACACTAGGCAAATGGCTTATTTTTGTAGTCGATATCTGAGGAAGAAATAAACTTTTGATAAAATTAATAAAATGTAAAACGTATTCAGAAGTGAAAGGCAAAAGAAAGTGAAAAGAAGAAGAGGAATGCAAAGAAATAATTATATCTACTGGTAAGACAAAGGGTGAGAGGTAATGAAGGAAACATTAATGTTGAAAAAGGGGGGAAAAAAGAAAGAAAAAGTAACAAAATTGAACAATTCTGTTGGTAAGTATTTTAACTAAAAAAAATGAAATTTAAAAATAAAAGAACAGAAAAGAAAAGAAAAGAAGAAGGTGAATGGTGTCATCTATTCTCTAATAAAGTTAAAATTATATTGAAAGAGAGAAATGAGTTCAAAGATTTGAAGTAAAAAAAGGCAATTTTTTTTGGTGGCAGCGAAAAAAAACCCATTAAAAGTGGGTATCCCTCTTTCAGTAATTAAATTTGTAAAAGACAAATGATTTTGACTATATTTAACAGCTTTAAAATGTATACAATTGATAAGATTTCTCTTTAAAAAGTTCTCTAGTAGAAAATTGAGAGAGAGAGAGAGAGAATAGAATTAGAAACAAGAAGAGTTGAAGTCATTCAATTTGACCCCAAAAAAAAAAAAAGAAAGAAAGAAAAGTGTGAGTACTTAAATAGTTTTTGGGAAGTGAAAAAGTTATGCAAAAAAAATAAAGAAAAAAAAAGAAAAAAAGAGATAACAAGAACTCTGCTTAAAATTAAAAGGTACCAGTTAACACTTAACATACATGTGAAAGAAAGTTTTATTTTATAGTGGGAGCACGTGCCCCCATTGTTTAGGTCTAAAAATGTAAGTCCGATATAACCTCAAGTATAAAGTTATCTAAGTAATAAAACTCGATGAATTCAAGGTCGATCTCAAAGGGAAAAGGTATTGCAAAGGTCCAATATATTAGTTATCTTAGATTTAGCCGAAAATTTTGAGAATTAAAGTTAGTTACTTACAATTTATTTACAATATTTATTTATTTATTACTTTTTTTTATTTTTAGATTTTTTTTTTGTGATTTATAAAACTTTGACAACAAGAAATGTGATTTAAATTAGAATAGTAAATGGAACTTTAATGATAAGTGCAAATTTAACTTGGTAGAAACAACAATTTTAACAGCGTTGAGGCTTAAAGATTCTACTCTGGTAATTAACTTAAATATGTTTTAGTTTTTCTAAAATTATTTATTAAAATGGTTTAAGTGTAATGACCGAGTAAATGTCATCAATGAAACCTAATATTTAATTGGGTTTAATTAATGAATTTATTCTTAAAAATGTGAAATTTTGTAAAAATAGTATTTTTTGTGAAAATTACAATAAAATATGAATGAATGACATTGATTGTAAATTTTATGGCATATGTAATGCAATGGTGGATATTGTAAAATACAAATTTTATGAGTTTGATGACTCAGAGATTTGTGCATAAATATCTATAAAATGAATTTCATGTCACAATTAATTGTGAAATTGTGATATAAACAAATGGATTATTAGAATGTAAATAGGACATAGAGGTTGTCCAAACCCTAATCGGGGGTAGAAAGGAGGCCAGAGCAGTATAAGAATACTGTTAAATAAAAACGCAAATACGAAAAATGTTATGATTGGCCTCCAAAAGTGAATGAAAAGTAAGTTAAATATTTTTATACAGTCTAAGGATAGAAAGTACACTGATTTGACTACGGCAGTATTGGAAAAATACTGTGTGATGAAAAATTTTATAACATAAATTTTTAATTCCACAAAGTGGACACTCCTTGATTTTCTATTGGGCCACATGTCTAGAAAAGTGGCCCAATCACCTTGTGACACCTAGTGGTATACTCATGGGTTACCATGAGTCACCAAATGGATAAGGAAGCATTAATTACAAAGTTATCACAACTTTTCTTTTCCTTTCTTTTCCTCCAAGATCCGGCAGCCATAACCAAGCTTCAAAAAAAATTTGCACAGCCCCCAAACTTTGAAAAATAACCCCAAACAAGTTTTATAAGCAAGTACAAGGATTTTCCACAAGTTTTGAGGTAAAATCCTAAACTTTTTAATGAGTTTTCAAGGGATTTTTCATGGGTTGAAGAGAGAAATTAATCCATGGTATTTTTTGTATGGAAAGGAAGCTTAGGAGGGAGTTCAAAGGGATTTTGAAGGTTTGAAACCAAAAGGGTGTTGTTTTGGTAAGTTTAAAGTTTTAAAGTTTTGAAATTTTATGGATTTTATTTTGATTTCTATTCTTTCAAACCCATGTGGGTTCTTAAGCATGTATTTGCTGAAATTTTATGCATATGTGAAGTATGGCATGTTTAAGTTGTAAAATTTTGATTTATGGTGCAAAATAGTAATTTTTGCAAAAAGTGTTATTGTTGTAAATTTAATGTTAGTTTTAGTAAAAGTGATGTTTGAGCATGAGAATGCTTTGATTAAGGCATGGAATGGTTTCTGCAGGGGTAGAATTGCAAGTTTGAAACGGATTTTTGTAAACATGCCATAGGGACTAAATTGAAAGAAAAAGATTTCTCTCGGCAGAATTGAAAAATGGCCAAAGATACCCTTGTTCAGTGAGATTTTGGGAAAAGTTAAAACATAAAAGTTGTAGATCTCAAAGAAACTGTTAGGCATCGCGAACGGTTCATCAAAAAACTCAGTCGTTTGTAAGATTTTGATTTTTCAAAGAATTTACAGAAATTGTAAAAAAAATTTAAAAGGGCAAAAACATCATTTCCCAAAGGATTTTGAATATGGTACTTTGAGCAAAAATGATCCTTGAGAAAAATAGAAAATTTTGATGCAAAGAAGTAAATTTTAGTTCCGGGGGTAAAATCGTCAAAATCTTCAGTTCAGGGACTAAATCGCAAAGTTGTATGAAAATAGGGCATAATTGAGAAATAAAGAGATTTGACCCACTAGGGTGTTACTTTGAAATTAATATGTGGTTATTTTCATAAGAATAACGAAATCAAGCTCGGGTGGGTTAGTGGACCCACGGAGGGCAAAATTATCATTTTTGTCCAAATAACCCGAACCGCTTTGAAATGTTTTCAATGCGATAAGAAAACGACTAGAAAGGTTCCCGCCCTTCATTAGAAATGATAGGGTAAAGTTAGATAGAAATAAGAAAAATCAGTAGTTTTTAGAGTTGTACATAGTAATGCAACTCAATTTATTAACTATCAGATGTTTCGTATCAAAACATAGTGAAATTTGGCTAATAGTTTTGTAATTGGCCAACAGGATCCTAGGAGTCTAGGAGAAGGGAAATCGAGGTTAAGTTGCCCGACATTCGCATTAAGTAAGTACCCTTCCCACCTACAGTATAAAATATAGGTTTAGAAAGAAATGTATGTATATGTATACCTGTGCGTATAATTAAGTGTAAACTTGTATGTTTGCCATGATATAATACCTAGGAGTATAGTCATGTATAAATAACTGTAAGTATACGAAGGGATACCTGTGTATATTTTATGTTAAGTACCTGTGAGTACATTATGCTATATACTTGTGTGTATATTAATGTGTGCCAGTGTGTATATAAAGTATGTACCTGTGTGTACAATAATGAAAATGAACATGTGTACCATGATTTCGTACCTGTGTGTACAATGATAAATACTTGAGTATGTATAAAGTAGGTATCCATGTGTACTATACTATGCAAGAGAATTTATGTTTCAAGGATAATATGTGATTATCACTTCATGCATGGTATGTCAATCATAATAAATGGACTGGTAAATGTAACACCAGAAAGTAAAAAGAGTGTCGTATCGACTCCTGATTCAAGGGGAGTTTAAAGGATATGTTATGGTTATGGTGTTACGTAGACCTAAATGAAATTGCGCAATGGTACGAACACTCGGGCCCTAGTAAAAATAAGAAATAATGAGTATAAGGAAAGTTTATGAGAAAGCATAATTGATTCATGCATTTAATTGAATATCCATGTGGGATTTATGGGACTTACTGGGCGTTAGCTCATTAAGTATTTCATGCTGTAGATATTCCGATGAGAAGGTCAGAATAAGTTCAAATGGTGAGCTGGCGGAGGGGTAGATGATGTGCAGATTGGGTATGGAGTCCGCTGTTGTAATGTTTTCCGCTATGTATGTTTAAAGTTATTTTGATATGAAATGTTTAAAAGAAAGATGTTATGAAAGTAAAAGTATTAATATGTAAATACAAGTATGTGAAAGTAATTTAGGAGTTACCAAAGTTAATGTAAGTAAATTATTTATTTCTGTTTTTTTTTAAATAATCTTCCTAAATTTTTGCCCTTAAGAACGTAAGAAAGAGTTTTATCATAGCACAAAAAGACGGGTTGTGACAGTTGGTATTGTTGGAAACAAAGTGCGCAGCGGAATTTTTAAAAATTTTTCATCAGAGTAATTTCCAAAACACAAGTTTGACATGTTATATGTATAAATTAAACAGATCTTACTAACCTCAGTATGCCGAAGAACCTCCGCGACCTGTGTAGAGAAGTAACGTTCCAGAAGAGCCTCAACCAACTGGTCTTCTTTGCTATTCTCTATCCACAACCGGAGTGAGTGTGGGCTCACACGTACAGCTCTTCCACCGGTGACTCTCCTTCCAACCAATAGAGAGAACCCAAAGCTAGTGTTCGTAATTTGTGAACAAAAGCTCTCAGGGAGTTTTCAGATGCTCACTAGAAGAGTATCACTCTTAATCTCTCAAATTGATCTGAGTAAATCATTAGACTCACTCCCTTTTTATACCTATTGGTCCTTGGGGTCAGTCCATATCAGATTAGGTCTCAAAAATCGAAACAGAATCAAGTTCGGATCAATATCTGATAAGATACGCGTGAAAAACGCGTAATCTTAACTGTCGCGGTCGGCATGCCGAACTGTGTGATAGGCAGGCCGAACTGACCAGTTCGGCAGGCCGAACTTTCTGATCGGCAGGCCGAACTGCCGAGAAAAAATCTCCGCGAATCTTTTATTTTCCACCCGAGATTCTAAAGGATAAAGTCTCAGTTTTGATTCAAATAGCCCAATAGAAAAGATATCTGATCAAAACAAACTTTATCAAGATAATCTCTAAGAAAATAAATCAATTCACAATAATTCTACAAGTTTATCTTGTTCTAATTGTCCAAAATTAAAACAACCGATAAACAGACAAGAATTATCCGAACGCCATAATTCAACAAGTTCATCTTGAACTAATTTCTTACATAATTAATTCAACCGATAAACAGACATGAATTATTTGATTCTTATAATTTTTAAACCAATCTGATAAATCCGACATAAGTCACCAATTATTGGAAAAGCACGCCGTGTCGTTACAGGATTTTGTGAGCTAGCAAAGGGGACCAAAATGGACCTATAAAGTTCAAGCTCATGATAATTATGAAACCCAATATCCCAGATATACATTTCACAATTATTAACTCCAACGCTACTCCACTAAAAGCTTGGAGCTGCACTCTCGAACTTTATAGAATTACGAAGCTCGTGTAGCTAAGTCTCCATGACATATCATAGTGTATCGCATCCCCATATGATCATCCATAATCGGCTTAAGGACAAGTTCTGTCTTACCTTCCCGATTATTTTTATCTTACGTTCCATTGTCTCACCATTAGAAAACTTACCATCCAAAGATAGTATACCATTCGGTTACACCTATGTATCCAAATGGTTGAGCGCTCCAGTTTTCCAATTACAGGACAACGCATATAAGAGGATATCATTACTCCTAAAGAGGAGCTATGGATTCCATATCTATGAATAACAAGTCTACGCTACCAAGAGTCATGCCTCCAACATACCGGCATGCATGCCATTATAGAGATGTGGGAGTCACCCATTGGTACATCAAAAGACACAAATCGAGACAACGGGCCCATTATTCATCTCAGGATTAAGATACAATACAAATGATTGTCTAAAGTGAATCGATTTGCCAAGACAGAATTATTAATCCAAATCAATTCACTTTATGTCCTGATCCAACACATCGTCACCTATGACAACGCGCCAATGTTTCTATTCACGGAGTCCAACTCCGATGGCCAAGACAAACCATCTCCCAAAAGGGATATAGACAACATAACAATCTTTACATGAATAAAGCGCCCAACTTTATTCCCTCGATTGCGGATCATATATTTTAGACCATCACCTTAAGAGTCGTGTCTACCGCATAATCATCCCATCATATGCCCAACTCTTAAGGTTTAGACTGACAGTCTCAGACTACTGTTTGCTTATCATACATTCAACAAATATGAACGTAAAGAGGACAATATTTGGTATATATAAATGAATAAATTCTTTATTGATAAAAATGTCTCCAAAAACGTATTACATTTTTACTCCTTAGAGCATACATGTCTAACAGGTATCAGAGCGAAAATCTTGCCATCCTTCTATACATCGCTGTCTACTCCATTGCCATAGCTCAAGTAAGATAGTTTGATTTTAAGTATAAGAATGTTCAGTACTACTTTATATGACACTGTTATGTTAATTACGACAATAAATATAGTATATGGCGGAGCCGCATCATGATCGTGATATAGAAGCTGATCGAAGAGCCAATATTGCTTTTCAAGATGTGATGTCACCGCGGTATTATGAGAGTCGGCAGCCTATGGTGTAGACCGAATGGCTTCATATAGTTGAAGTGATTTTTAACGCTTATCATATGCCACCGCATCTCCAGGTTTTATTGGCCTCAGGATTGTTGATGAGGGAAGCTTTAGTATGGTGGTTAAGGATTGAACCTGACAAGCAACCACGGGATTGGTAAGGTTTTAGAGGACAAATTCTAGCTGAGTTGCACCCATACCACTAGCAAACGTTATTCCAGTCTAGGTGATTCCGATGTTATGGGCGGATGGGAGACATCGATTGTACCTACGAGTAGAATTGGTATAAGGAAGATACGTAGGCGAACCGGTAGATCATTACATTCTTAAATTTCGCCGTACTATGGTACCACTGATTCTGCCATAATTACCCTTATGGTGCATTTACGATCTGGTTTGGAGAGATCTTCCCAATGTGGTCCAGCAGCAAATGCAGTATCCAGGAAATTACCTTAGTATCCATGATTCTCTTATGGCGGCATTACATGCAGACCAGAATGTAGCCGCGCCATTAGAAGATCCTCCAGTAGGTATGGATGATGATGATGATGATGACGATGATGATGCTGATGATGATGATGATGATGATGATAATAATGATAACATTGATGAAGAGCCTGTGCCTCTAGAGCCTATAATCACAAGTGATGATAAGTCGACTGATTCGGATATGGAGGAAGAAGAGGAATCCTAAGAAGGGTTCCGAACATAGTGAAATGTCTAGAGTCGAGTCCGACAAAAAAAAATTCATAAGAAAATCTTTGTGTATTATGACGTACATAGATGAGAGATTAGTACAGTTTTGGGCTTTGATGCCTTTGTATATGTATGTATGTTCGGCTAGTGGTGTCTTTCTCAGCAAGAAGGTATATGTAGCCGGAAGTGATAATTGCTCTCGGAAATGATATAAATAGTTATGTATGAAAGGAAAGTATGTATATATGTATGTATGTTAGTTATGCATGTAATGTTATGAAGAATGTAAAAAGGAAATGAAAGAGGTTCATGAAATGAAATGCACGAAAGGAAATGAAATGAAATATACGAAAGGAAATGAAATGAAATGTAAGAATGCTTATGAAATGAAATGTATGAAGGTAAAGGAAATGAAATGTATGAATGCTTATGAAATGAAATGAAATGTATGAAGGTAAAGGAAATGTATGAATGCTTATGAAAAGAAATGTATGAAGGTAAAGGAAAAGAAATGTATGGAGCAAGATATTGAGTTCATGTAATTGTGTATGTTTGCATGTATTTATGTTGTTTGAATACATGCAATTATTGATTGGATACTATTAAGTTAATAGTATGTACTAACATAGTAACAAAAATATATGATAAGTATATAACGATTGATAACAAAGGCGGATATACCCGGATGACTGAGGAATCCGAATTTAATGGCCATGATTATGGAATTGCAATAGAAGCTCCAAGCTCAAAAGTATGAAATGCAAGGTTTAAGGAAATAGTTAGCTAACCAGAATTCTGCATCACCAATATCTATAGATACGCCACCCCCAGTACCGCCGCCACAACAAGCGAAACTAGTAGTCCTAGCTGTTCCGGTAGCATCCACTACCGAATTTTATAAAAGATTCTGGAGAATGAAGGCCCCATAATTTGATGGATCTACAGACCCCTTAAAGGACGACGATTGGCTTATAGGCATAGAAAGGGTTCCGAAATTTATGGGACTTAGCGACTATGAAAAAGTCCTATGCGCTTTGTTTTCTCTCACTAAAGATGCTAGAGACGGTGGGAGTCGGTAGAGAGTAAAAGGAATGTAGACAAAATGACAGGGCCAGATTTCGTTGAAGAATTTGGTAGGGCTTATTTTAATGTAGAAACCATGGCAGCCCAACAAGAAGAATTTAATAATTTTAAGCAAGGCAATATGTCAGTAGCTGACGCTGTAAAGAGGTTTAATCAGCTAGCACGGCTTTGTCCCAAGTTAGTACCCACTGATCGGGAACGAATAAGACGGTTAATGAGAATGTTCAAAACCGACATTGCCCTTGTGGTCGATATTGGAGGGCAAACTCCCAAGGATGTAGAGAATTGCATCAAACGGGGGACCAAAGCTGAGTTTAGAATTGCCTGTGATAAGGAGGAAAGAACAAGGATTTTTAAAGCATAGAAGGAGGAGAAAGCTTTAGCCAAGCAAAGTCAGGTTGTACAAGTAAAAGGACAAGGAAGTGTTCCAAGTCAAAGGCCGTCCTAGAACGTTCAAACGGGACACAACTGCACTGCTAACAGCAAGAGGAAATGGAACGTGAATAATGCAAAGAATCCAAAAGGTCAACCCCATAAGAGGATTAACGATGTAGGAAACAACAAACCCCTTTGCAGTCAATGTGGGAAAAGACATGGAAGGGAATGCAAGGCTGGCACGAACAAGTGCTATATTTGTGGGAAAGAAGGGCATTATGCTAGGAATTGTTTTTCTAATTCCCAAAGTCAGAACAGTCAGGCTCAGCAGAGGTCTCAAGGAAACCAATTGCGTACGGTTCAAGTTCAGGTACAAATTGAAGGCCCTAGTGTCAGTCAAGGGCGACTAGAAGCTCCGGAACTAAGTGGGCGAATTTATGCCTCCATGAAGAAGGAACAAGATGCAGGAACCTCATCGGTGGTGACAGGTCAGTTTTCTGTTGCCAGTACTGATGTATATATTTTATTTGATTCTAGAGCAACACATTCATTTGTATTACTTAAGTTTGCGAAACGAATAGGAAGTAAAAAAAAAAAAAAGATAGGATAAAGCAAACCTTTAGAATTGCATTACCCTCTAGGGAGGTATTAGGTGTTGATTATTGGTTACGTCATGTACCGATAGTCATATGTGGAAGGGAATTGTATATTGATTTGATAATAATCGATATACAAGATTATGACGTCATCCTAGGAACGGATTTCCTAGGAAAATACACAGCTAAGATTAGTCGTCGACACCGCAAGGTTACGTTTCAACCTTCCGGAAGTGAGAAGTTTGTGTATTCAGGGAAAGTTTCCCCAAAGCTCCTAAGGCGTTGACTTCAGCATTAAAGGCAAGGAAGATGTTGGAAAATGGATGTACCGGTTACCTGGTGAATTTAAAAAGGAAAGATAAAGAAGCATGTTAGGACCAGAGAAAGTCCCCATAGTAAAGGAATTTATTGATGTGTTTCCGGACGAGTTGCCAGGCTTGCCGCCGGAACAGAAAATTTCGTTTGAAATCGAATTGACGCCCGAAACAGCCACGATTTTAAGGCGCCATATCAAATGACTCCAGGGAAACTCAAGGAACTTCAGGTGCAACTAAAGGAAATATTAGACAAGGGGTTCATTTGACCAAGTTATTCCCTATGGGGAGCACCTGTTCTATTTGTTAAGAAGAAGGATGGAATGTTACGAATGTGTTTTAACCACCGGGAACTAAACAAGGTCACAATTAAGAACAAGTATCCACTTCCAACAATCGATGATTTGTTTAATCAATGGAAAGGAGCGTCAATATTCTCAAAGATTGATCTACGCTCAGGATATCATCACCTTCGAATTAAAGAAGAAGATATACCGAGAACAGCGTTCTGAACACATTATGGGCATTATAAATTCCGCGTCATGCCTTTTAGACTGACCAATGCCCTAACAGCTTTCATGGATCTCATGAATCGAAGAATACCTCGATAAGTTCATTATTGTCTTCATCGATGATATTTTCAAATACTCAAGAACGCCAAAGGAACATGAAAAGTACTTGAGGATTGCACTATAATTATTGAGAAGGCATCAATTGTACGCCAAGTTCTCAAAATGTGAGTTTTAGCTGGAGAAGATTCAATTCCACGGACACATGGTGACACGAGAAGGAGTATTCATCGATCCTTCTGAAGTTGAGCAGTGAATAAGTGGCCTACACCGAAAAGTGTGTGAGAAATTAGAAGTTTCTTTGGTTTAGCAGGCTACTGTCGACGTTTTGTAGAAGGATTTTCCTGACTTGCAGCACCATTCACTGCACTTACGTGAAAAGCAGCGAAGTATGAATAGACTAGGAAATGTAAAGAAAGTTTCCAAGGATTAAAAAGGGCAACTTACAAGTACACTAGTACTGACAATACCAGATCTGAACCATGGAACGTTTGTGATCTATAGTGATGCATCAAAAACAGGATTGGGAGCCGTATTGATGCAAAATGAAAAAGTGATTGCTTACGCATCCCAACAATTAAAGGATTATGAAAGGAATTATCCGACGTATGACTTAGAGTTAGCGACGGTTGTATGTGTTGAAGATATGGCGTCACTACCTGTATGGAGCAAGATGTGAGATTTACACAGACCATCAAAGTCCAAAGTATATCTTCACGCAGAAAAAGCTCAACATGAGACAGCGAAGGTGGCTTGAGTTGGTCAAAGACTACGACTGTGAGATTTTATATCACCTGAGAAAGGCTAATCGAGTAGCCAATGCCCTTAGTCGTAGAACAATGTCCTTGCTAGTAATCGTATAGATGTTACCAAAACCTCTCCAAAAGGACTTGATGGAAGCAGGAATAGAGCTAATCACTGGAAGATTGGCCCATTTGTCGTTCCGACCAGTTATCTTGGAGAACTTAAAAGAGTGACAAGAAGCAGATCCGTCACTACTTAAAGCTAAGAACAAGATTCTTGAGAACAAACAAACCAAATTTAGCATCTTAGACGATGGCATTCTCCCTTATAAAGGCAGAATCTACATCCCCAATGAAGAAGAATTAAAGAAGCAAGTATTAGAAGAAACTCATGAAGCACCATATGTGGCTCGTTCAGGAGCTACTAAAATGTACCAAGATTTGAAGGAACACTATTTGTCACGCCCCGGGGTACGGGAGGTGACGTGGTAGATTATTTAAATTAATAAAAGAGGATTTAATTGAAAGTAATGGTTTAAGATTCAAATTACATGGGAAATAAGGAGTTTTTCCACCACATTTGATAAAAGAATTTATAAATATTAAGCAAATAATAACAATTAAATAAAAACCGCAAGTATGGGTTCCACAACCCACAACTTGTACAAACACATGGTTCTGACAACATCATAAATACAATTACAGTCCAAGTACAAATAAAGTTAAACCTTACATGCCTTGATCAAATAATACAAAAGATAAAATAATCCTCCTATTGCTCCTGAGTTCGGTCCGAAGAATCCTCTCCAAACCTAAATGGGAAACCACCTAGAGGGGGGGAAATTTAAAAACAGATAAAACGTAAGCGAAAGGCTCAGTAGGACTAAATTTTATAAAATAATCCAATGCAAAGAAACATGTCATTGTTTAGGAGTTACTTAAAGGAAAACTTAAATAAATAAATGAATAAATAAATAGTTTGAATAGAACCGTCCTGACACAGAACAGTCTACTCGTCAAATCAAAACACCATTTAACTTTTACCTAGGCAAACCATGATATCACCACCGTAATGGCCCAGCTGGGTTTCGTGACCTGCCCCCAAGGTCGATCGCTACACGACCCGATCTCTGATATGGCATCATGCCCATGTGTTTATTATCATTATCACTCAAAACCCAATTACCGAGTGTTGTCAGTTACATTTATTATGAAGTTCATTTCATAATCACGGTATATTAAAATATAACCGATAAAACCATTTTCAAACAACCGTTGAAAACATTTTGATAGAAATTCTTTTCAAAGCCAAATCATTTCAAAACCAGGCTACCAAAGAAATAGGATAGAAGTCCTACCTCAGTACTCGTGCCGGTGTCTCACACCGTAATCCCGGTCCGCTATATGTTAGCTCCACGGAACCACGAACGATCCTAGTTATCAACTAAATCAATCAATATCTAGTTCGAGACATTCTATGTTACCAAATCATTTCATGATGTCCTAGTGTGCCATTTGTACCTTTAAAATCATTCTATAAGGTTGGGATTTAAATCACGGTTCAAAACAGTAAAAACGGGTAAAAATCACAAAATTTTCCATGCGTCGGCCGGCCTGCCGGAAGCCCTGCTTCGGCCGGCCGAACTGCACAGTTTGGCCTGCCGGAAGCAAAGTTCGGTCGGCCGAACACTTCCCCAGGTTCGGCCTGTCGGTCGGAAGAACACCGGCCTGCCGATCATCACTCCGGCCTGCCGAACACACAGTTCGGCCTGCCGAACTGGGAAAATCCAGAAATCCCAGCCACGGGTTTCTCGATCCCCAAAATTCAAATCTTGATTCTAACCTGTTTTTCTCAAATCCCTGGCATGAAAAACAATTATAGTTAATAGAAAAACATATTAGAACATGTTTGGACTCATTTAAACAAGATTTATACTCGAAATCCTCAAAAATCCGAAAATGAGAAGAAAAATGAAAAATCTTGAATCCAATCCGTTTTTCTTCAATCTAAGCTTAGATTCTAGTTGTTCTAAGTTCATTTAACTCAAATCCATGGTTTTCCAAGCTTAAACAACCCTAGATTTCAAAAATGCACAAAATTGAAAATTTTGTAAAAAGTTTAGAAATTTTGAATCTAACCTCGAATCGAAGCTTCAATTTGCGATCTCGGTAGCTAAATCACGTCCCCGAGCCTCCTCCTTGCTATCCCGAAGCTTGGATTCGAAATGGAGTTCAAAAATTTTTGAGAGAGAATAGAGAGAGAGAGAGCTGCCAAGAGAGATCAAGAGGAAGGAAGAGAGAGAGATGCGTGGGAGTGAGGAGAGAGAGAGAGAGGAAGGAAATAAATAGAGAAAATCGATAGGCGGTTTTACTGTGCGAAAATCATGTGCCGCCCACGGTTTTGCAAAACGGAGTATTTTTAACATTTTACAAATTGTTGGGTTTTCAAACTCAAAACATCATTTTAAAATAATAAGAAATTATTTGGATTCATCAAATTTAACAAAACAACCAAAAATTTAAAATCCAACCAAAAATCTAATTAATGTTAAAATGTTAATCATGGCACACTAATTCATCATTTACATTACATTAACGTTAAATAAATTTCAGGGCGTTACAACTCTCCACCCCTAAAAAGAAATTTCGCCCTCGAAATTTACAACTCATTTCAAAAACAAAACAAATGCGGATACAATTCCCGCATACTCGATTCTAGTTCCCAAGTGGCTTCATCAACCCCATGATACTGCCACACGACTTTCACCAATGGTATCTCACGACGACGTAAGCTAATCACCTTCCGGTCGATAATCTGAATCGGCACTTCTTCGTACGTCGTATCCTCCTGAACCTGCACATCACGGAATGAAACTATCTTACCCTGCTCAGGTGGACACTTCCTAAGCATCGACACATGAACACATCGTGAACATGAGATAGTTCGGACGAAAGATCAAGCCGATAAGCAACCACACCAACACGCTGAGTGATCTCGAACAGCCCAATATACCTCGATGCGAGCTTTCCACTCACTCCGAACCGCATAGTTCCCTTACGAGGCGATACCCTCAAGAGAACGAAATCTCTAACCGCGAACTCTAAAGGCCTACGTCTCCTATCCGCGTAGCTCTTCTGTCGACTCTGAGCTGCTCTCAACCGATCTCGAATCACCGCGACTTTCTCGTTGCTATCACGAATCTCATCCGGCCCAAGAATAACTCTATCTCCGGCTCGGCCCAACACACAGGTGACCGACACGGTCGCCCATACAATGCCTCAAATGGTGCCATACCGATACTCGCCTGATAACTATTGTTGTACGCGAACTCTACCAAATGCAAACATTGCTTCCAATTCCCGCCAAAGTCCAACGCACAAGCACGCAACATATCCTCGAGAACCTGAATAACCCGCTCATACTGCCCATCAGTCTGAGGATGAAACGCCGTACTGAAGTTCAAATCCGTACCCAAAGCCTCCTGAAAACTCCTCCAGTACTTAGCATTAAACCTGGTGTCTTGATCAGAGGTGATGGACAAGGGAACTCCATGCAACCTCACAATATTCTGCATATACAACTCCCCGAGAATCTTCCTAGAACACATCGACCTAAACGGAATGAAATGCGCCGATTTCGTCAACCTGTCGACTACAACCCAAACTGCATCGTGCCGTTGCTCTGTCCTCGGCAAACCTGAGAGGAAATCCATCGTCACATGCTCTCATTTCCACCCTGGAATAGGAAGCGACTGAAGCTGACCTGCAGGCTTCTGATGCTCAGCTTTCACCTGAAGACACGTCGAACACTTGGCCACGTAGTCGCGAACATCTTTCTTCATACCTCTCCACCAATACTGCCTTTTCAAATCACGATACATCTTGGTGCTCCCCGGATGAATAGCGAACTGAGACCTATGGGCTTCGTCTAGAACGGCTTTCGTCACCTCGGCGATAACTGGAACTGCAAGACGCTCCTGGAAGTACAACGATCCGTCTGCATGCACACTCCATTCCTCGAACTGCTCCCCGTTCTGAATCCGCGACCAAATCCCCTGCAAATGCCGATCCTGCCACTGGCTTTGCATCACCATCCGAACAAGAGCTGGAGTCGCTTCCACATGATATAACGAAACTCGATCACCGTCTTCATGATACAGTAGCCGATACTCACTCACTGTCGCATCCCTGCTCCAGTCCTCAAAAATCAAACAAGCGAGAATCCCTGAAGAATTCCTGCTAAGCGCGTCCGCAACCACATTAGCTTTCCCGGGATGATACTGCAACGCAAAATCATAATCCTCTATGTACTCTATCCATCTGCGCTGCCTCAGATTAAGATCCCTCTGAGTGAACAAATATCTCAAACTCTTGTGATCGGAGAAGACCTGAAATGATGCTCCATACAAGTAACACTTCTAAATCTTCAGCGCGTAAATCACCGCCGCAAGCTCTAAATCATGAGTAGGATAATTCTGCTCGTGAGGTCGTAGCTGTCTCGATCCGTACGCAACCACACGTCCATGCTGCATCAACACACATCCAAGTCCGCGCCCTGAAGCATCCGCATAAACCTCATACGGCTCGTCACTGCTGGGAATAACTAACACTGGAGCTGAAGTCAACCGGTTCTTCAATTCCTGAAAAGCAAGCTCACAGTCTTCATTCCACTCAAACCTGACATTTTTCTTGATCAATCTCGTCAACGGAGCTGCAATCTTCGAAAAATCCTTTACAAATTTCCTGTAATATCCAGCAAGACCTAAGAAGCTGCGAATCTCCGCTACATTCCTTGGTCGTTCCCATTCCAATATAGCTTCAATCTTAGATGGATCCACTGAAATACCATGCTCCGAGATAACATGGCCCAGAAATTTGACCTCAGTCAACCAAAACTCACACTTTTCCCTCTTAGCATACAACTGGTGCTCCCGCAGAGTCTGAAGCACGATCCGGAGATGCTGTTCATGCTCCTCCCAAGTCTTAGAATACACAAGAATATCATCGATGAACACGATCACAAACTGATCCAGATACGGCCTAAATATCCTATTCATCAAATCCATAAAAGCTGCCGGAGCATTCGTCAACCCAAACAACATAACCAAAAACTCGAAGTGCCCATACCGAGTCCTAAAAGCTGTCTTAGAAATATCCTCTTCCTTGATCTTGAGCTGATGATAACCTAAACGCAAATCAATCTTCGAGAAGTACCGCGAACCTCCCAACTGATCAAACAACTCATCAATCCTAGGCAAGGGATACTTGTTCTTCACCGTGACACGATTTAGCTGCCGATAATTCACACATAACCTGAGAGTCCCATCGTGCTTCTTAGCAAACAAAACTGGTGCTCCCCACGGAGATGTGCTATTCCGAATATATCCTTTATCAGCAAGCTCCTGAAGTTGCTTCCTCAATTCCTTCATTTCTGCCGGCGCCATTCGATAAGGTGCCATAGAAATCGGTGATGTCCCTGGAAACAACTAGAAACCAAACTCAATCTCCTGATACGGTGGTAACCCTGGCAACTCATCGGGGAAGACATCCTCAAACTCATCAACCACCGAAATCGCTAAACTGCTACTCGAAACACAGGGCTCACAACCCAGGTTGGCAAGAAAAGCACAACAACCTAGATTCCTTCGCCCTCCTAGACACGACTTCATAAGACGCTCACTCATTAGCCAATCACCACCACCCTGGTAAGTGATTACCGTCCCCCTATCAGACACTAGGGTCACTTTTCTAAGTTGGCAGTCCACGACTGCACTATACCTAGACAACCAGTCCATCCCTAGAATTACATCATAGGAACTCATGGGGAGTATAATCAAATCACTTTTCAAAATCTCATCCCCAATCTTTATTTTACAGGATTTACACATACAATTTACACACACCCGCCCCAAGGGAGAAGTTATGACTAGGGGTTCATTAAACTCTTCTATCTCTAATCCCAAGGCATGTACAAAAGAACTCGAAATGAGAGAATGAGAGGCACCGGTATCAAATAAAACGCGAGCTAGAGATCTAGAAACCAATATCATACCATCGACAACCGCGTTACTAGTATGAGAATCTGACCCTCCAGATGCCATTGCATGAACCTGCACTGGCGCCTTCCCTTTTCCTCTACCGACATTGCTGGGTCCTGGATTACTCGGTCGATGCTGCTGAGATGGAGACGACTGCACACTACCTGCACTCAGCGCTCTATACTGAGGAACACTGCGTTGAAAATACTGCGGTTGCTGCCCCCGTGCCAGATATGAGAATTGCTGAGGAGAAAACTGCGGATACTGCAACTGCGGGTACTGCGGAGGCGGAGGTAGGGTCTGAGGCTGAGGCTGAGACGAACGACTGGCATCCTCCCCGGTCTGAGATCCAAGACGAGCATTCCTGATTGGGCAATTCCTCTTGATGTGTCCGGGCTGCTGATAGAAATGACAATGAAAGCTGTAGGGATTGCTGCACCCGTTGCCAGACGAACTGCTGCTGCCACTGGTCGCACCGCCTTGCTTGCCTTTCCCCGAAGTTGGACGACTACTGGTACTCTTTCTGCCACTCCTCTGCGGTCCTCTTGAAGTCTTGGCTCGGTCCTCACAATACTGCACATAATCATTCTCCACGGAGATAGCCGACGACACAAGCTCTCCGAAACTCCTAAGCCGTAGAGCAACCAACTGCCGCCGAATAGGAGCCTTGAGTCCCTCCTGAAACTCAATACACTTTTCATGCTCCGATGCCACCGCTGATGGAGCAAACCTAGCCAACTCAGTAAACTTTGCCTCATACTCCCGAACTGACATATCACCCTGCTGCAACCTGTAGAACTCAGCTGCCTTCTGATCTCTATACCCCTGCGGAAAATACCGATCATAAAACAGCTCCTCGAACTTGTCCCAACTGATATCGCCACCGCGCTCCAGACGCTTAGTCTGCTTCCACCAAGTGTTAGCGCCACCCTCGAGCTTATACGCCGCGAATTCCACACGATACTCCTCAGGCACACCAAGAGTATCCAAGTGCTTCAAGATCGAATCCAACCAATATTTAGCTAACTGCGGGTCCCCATTGCCGTTGAAAGTCAGAATAGACGCCCGTCGAAATTCCTTAAAGTACGCATGTCGACTACCAACACTGGAGTCTTTCGGTCTAGCCCTGGCTGCCATCTGCCGGAAAGCCGCAAACATAGACCTCATCAAGCTCTCATCATTTCTGAACTCGACGTCAGCAATCGAACGACGTCTAGGTGCCATTCTCTCACTTCTGAAAAGAAAATTTGGACTGTCAGAGGTATTTTATTGTCAAACCTATGTGTGCACAATTCCCAAGGTTCATAACCTTGAGCTCTGATACCATTCTGTCACGCCCTAGGGTACGGGAGGTGACGTGGAAGATTATTTAGATTAATTAAAAGAGGATTTAATTGAAAGTAATGGTTTAAGATTCAAATTACATGGGAAATAAGGAGTTTTTCCACCATATTTGATAAAAGAATTTATAAATATTAAGCAAATAATAACAATTAAATAAAAATCGCGAGTATGGGTTCCACAACCCACAACTTGTGCACACACATGGTTCTGACAACATCATAAATACAATTACTGTCCAAGTACAAATAAAGTTAAACCTTACATGCCTTGATCAAATAATACAAAAGATAAAATAATCCTCCTATTGCTCCTGAGTTCGGTCCGAAGAATCCTCTCCAAACCTAAATGGGAAACCACCTAGAGGGGGGGGGGGGGGGGAGAATTTAAAAACAGATAAAACGTGAGCGAAAGGCTCAGTAGGACTAAATTTTATAAAATAATCCAATGCAAAGAAACATGTCATTGTTTAGGAGTTACTTAAAGGAAAACTTAAATAAATAAATGAATAAATAAATAGTTTGAATAGAATCGTCCTGACACAGAACAGTCTACTCGTCAAATCAAAATACCATTTAACTTTTACCTAGGCAAACCATGATATCACCACCGTAATGACCCAGCTGGGTTTCGGGACCTGCCCCCAAGGTCGATCGCTACACGACCCGATCTCTGATATGGCATCATGCCCATGTGTTTATTATCATTATCACTCAAAACCCAATTACCGAGTGTTGTCAGTTACATTTATTATGAAGTTCATTTCATAATCACGGTATATTAAAATATAACCGATAAAACCATTTTCAAACAACCATTGAAAACATTTTGATAGAAATCATTTTCAAAGCCAAATTATTTCAAAACCAGGCTACCAAAGAAATAGGATAGAAGTCCTACCTCAATACTCGTGCCGGTGTCTCACATCGTAATCCCGGTCTGCTATATGTTAGCTCCACGGAACCACGAACGATCCTAGTTATCAACTAAATCAATCAATATCTAGTTCGAGACATTCTATGTTACCAAATCATTTCATGATGTCCTAGTGTGCCATTTGTACCTTTAAAATCATTCTATAAGGTTGGGATTTAAATCACGGTTCAAAACAGTAAAAACGGGTAAAAATCACAAAATTTTCCATGCCTCGGTCGGCCTGCCGGATGCCCTGCTTCGGCCGACCTAACTGCATAGTTCGGCCTACCGGAAGTAAAGTTCGGTCGGCCGAACACTTCCCCAGGTTCGGCTTGCCGGTCGAAAGAACACCGACCTGCCGATCATCACTCCGCCCTGCCGAACACACAGTTCGGCCTGTCGAACTGGGAAAATCCAAAAATCCCAGCCACGGGTTTCTCGATCCCCAAAATTCAAATCTTGATTCTAACATGTTTTTCTCAAATCTCAGGCATGAAAAACAATTATAGTTGATAGAAAAACATATTAGAACATGTTTGGACTCATTTAAACAAGATTTATACTCGAAATCCTCAAAAATCCGAAAATGAGAAAATGAGGAGAAAAATGAAAAATCTTGAATTCAATCCGTTTTTCTTCAATCTAAGCTTAGATTCTAGTTGTTCTAAGTTCATTTAACTCAAATCCACGGTTTTCTGAGCTTAAACAACCCTAGATTTCAAAAATGCACAAAATTGAAAATTTTGGAAAAAGTTTAGAAATTTCGAATCTAACCTCGAATCGAAGCTTCAATCCGCGATCTCGGTAGCTAAATCACGTCCCTGAACCTCCTCCTTGCTATCCCGAAGCTTGGATTCGAAATGGAGTTCAAAATTTTTTGAGAGAGAATAGAGAGAGAGGGAGCTGCCGAGAGAGATCAAGAGGAAGAGAGAGACAGATGCGTGGGAGTGAGGAGAGAGAGAGAGAGGAAGGAAATAAATAGAGAAAATCGGTGGGCGGTTTTACTGTGCGAAAACCATGTGCCGCCCACGGTTTTGTAAAACGGAATATTTTTAACAATTTACAAATTGTTGGGTTTTCAAACTCAAAACATCATTTTAAAATAATAAGAAATTATTTGGATTCATCAAATTTAACAAAACAACCAAAAATTTAAAATCCAACCAAAAATCTAATTAATGTTAAAACGTTAATCATGGCACACTAATTCATCATTTACATTACATTAACATTAAATAAATTTCAGGGCGTTACACTATTGGTGGAATGGAATGAAGAATGATATCGCATAGTGTGTTGGCAAATGCCTTACATGCCAGAAGGTGAAAGTTGAGCATCAACGACCAACAGGCGAATTACAAACGATTGAAATCCCAGAGTGGAAATAGGATCAGATAACTATGGACCTGATAACTAGGCTACCCAGAACTACTGGTGGACATAACGCTATATGGGTAATTGTTGATAGATTGACTAAATCAACTTATATCTTACCCATTAAACTCAACAATTCTGTAGAATGACTAGTTGAACTATATGTAACCCAATTAGTTAGATACCATGGAGTCCTAAAGTCTATCATTTCTGATTGTGATGGTAGATTCCCTTCCAAGTTTTAGAGAAGTGTTCATCAAGCGATGGGAACAAAGCTGACATTCAGCACAGCCTTCCACCCATAAACGGACGGTCAATCAGAAAGGACCATCCAGACTTTAGAGGATATGTTAAGAGCATGTGTGCTAGATTTCAAGGGAGGATGGGATAAAAAGCTTCCTCTGATCGAATTTGTATACAACAATAGTTATCGAAGCTCCATTGGTATGGCTCTATATGGAAGGAGATGTAGACCACCTTTATATTGGTACGAAACCCAAGAAAAGGCGTTGTCGACCATAGATTTTGTTCATAGAACAACAGAAGATGTAAAATTAATTCGTGAACGAATGAAAATGGCTTTTAATCAGCAAAAGAGTTATGCTAATCAACGACGGAGACCTTTGAAGTTTCAAGTAGGAGACTTGGTCTTTTAAAGATAATGCCCATGAAAGGAAATTGTAAGATTTGAGAAGAAAGGAAAGCTTAGTCCAAGGTATGTTGGACCATTTGAGATCTTGAAACGGATAGATAATGTAGTTTATAAGTTAGCCTTACCCTCTAATCTAGCATTGGTACACAACGTATTCCATGTGTCCATGCTAAAGAAATATGTGCCAAACCCTTCACATGTTCTTCAGCCAGAAGAAATTGATATACAGGATAATCTGTCTTATGAAGAAAAAAACTAGTTCAAATTCTGGCACGAAAAGAGAAAGAAATAAGGAACAAAAAGATACCTCTCGTAAAAGTTTTATGGCACAACCAACTAGTAGAATAAGCAACGTGGGAGTGAGAGGATGAAATGAGGAAAGACTACCCTGAATTATTTTGATTTTTGAGGACGAAAATTCTTAAAGGGGGTAGATTGTAATGACCGAGGAAATGTTATCAATGAAACTTAATATTTAATTAGGTTTAATTAATGAATTTATTCTTAAAAATGTGAAATTTTGTAAAAATAATAATTTTTGTGAAAATTACAATAAAATATGAATGAACGGCATTGATTGTAAATTTTATGGCATATGTAGTGCAATGGTGGATATTGTAAAATACAAATTTTATGAGTTTGATGACTCAGAGATTTGTGCATAATATCTATAAAATGAATTTCATGTCACAATTAATTGTGAAATTGTGATATAAACGAATGGATGATTAGAATGTAAATAGGATATAGAGGTTGTCCAAACCCTAACTAGGGTAGAAAGGAGGCCAGAGCAGTATAAGAATACTGTTAAATAAAAACGCAGATACAAAAAATGTTATGATTGGCCTCCAAAAGTGAATGAAAAGTAAGTTAAATATTTTTATACAGTCTAAGGATAGAAAGTACACTGAATTGACCATGGTAGTATAGGAAAATTACTGTGTGATGAAAAATTTTATAGTATAAATTTTTAATTCCATAAAGTGGACACTCCTTGATTTTCTATTAAGCCACATGTCCAGAAAAGTGGCCCAATCACCTTGTGACACCTAGTGGTATACTCATGGGATACCATGAGTCACCAAATGGATAAGGAAGCATTAATTACAAAGTTATCACAACTTTTCTTTTCCTTTCTTTTCCTCCAAGATCCGGCAGCCATAACCAAGCTTCAAAAAAAATTTGCTCAACCCCAAACTTTGAAAAATAACCCCAAACAAGTTTTATAAGCAAGTACAAGGATTTTCCACAAGTTTTGAGGTAAAATCCTAAACTTTTTAATGAGTTTTTAAGGGATTTTTCATGGGTTGAAGAGAGAAATTAATCCATGGTATTTTTGTATGGAAAGGAAGCTTAGGAGGGAGTTCAAAGGGATTTTGAAGGCTTGAAACCAAAAGGGTGTTATTTTGGTAAGTTTAAAGTTTTAAAGTTTTGAAATTTTATGGATTTTATTTTGATTTCTATTCTTTCAAACCCATGTGGGTTCTTAAGCATGTATTTATTGAAATTTCATGCATATGTGAAGTATGGCATGTTTCAGTTGTGAAATTTTGATTTATGGTGAAAAATGTTAGTTTTTGCAAAAAGTGTTATTGTTGTAAATTTAATGTTAGTTTTAGTAAAAGTGATGTTTGAGCATGAGAATGTTTTGATTAAGGCATGGAATGGTTTCTGCAGGGGTAGAATTGCAAGTTTGAAACGGATTTTTGTAAAAATGCCATAGGGGCTAAATTGAAAGAAAAAGATTTCTCTCGGCAAAATTTAAAAATGGCCAAAGACACCCTTGTTTAGTGAGATTTTGGGAAAATTTAAACATGAAAGTTGTAGATCTCAAAAAAACTATTAGGCATTACGAACAGTTCGTCAAAAAACTCAGTCGTTTGTGAGATTTTGATTTTTCAAAGAATTTACGGGAATTGTAAAAAATTTTAAAAAGGGCAAAAACGTCATTTCTTAAAGGATTTTTAATATGATACTTTGAGCAAAAATGATCCTTGAGAAAAATAGGAAATTTTGATGTAAAGAAGTAAATTTTAGTCTCGGAGGCAAAATCGTCAAAATCTTCAATTTAAGGACTAAACCGTAAAGTTTTATGAAAATAGGGCATAATTGAGAAAGAAAGAGATTTGACCCACTAGGGTGTTATTTTGAAATTAGTATGTGGTTATTTTCATAAAAATAACGAAATCAAGCTCGGGTAGGTTAGTGGACCCACGGAGGGCAAAATTGTCATTTTTGTCCCAATAACCCGAACCGCTTTGAAATGTTTCCAATGGGATAAGAAAACAACTAGAAAGGTTCCCGCCCTTCGTTAGAAATGATAGGGTAAAGTTAGATAGAAATAAGAAAAACTGGTGGTTTTTAGAGTTGTACATAGTAATGTAACTCAATTTATTAACTAACAGATGTTTCGTATCGAAACATAGTGGAATTTGGCTAATAGCTTTGTAATTGGCCAACTAGATCCTAGGAGTCTAGGAGAAGGGAAATCGAGATTAAGTTGCCTGACATTCGCATCAAGTAAGTACCATTCCCACCTACAGTATGAAATGTAGGTTTAGAAAGAAATTTATGTATATGTGTACCTGTGCGTATAATTAAGTATAAACTTGTATGTTTACCATGATATGAATACCTAGGAGTATAGTCATGTATGAAAAACTGTAAGTATACGAAGGGATACCTTTGTATATTTTATGTTAAGTACCTGTGAGTACATTATGCTATATACCTGTGCATATATTAATGTGTACCAGTGTGTACATAAAGTATGTACCTGTGTGTACAATAATAAAAATGAGCATGTGTACCATGATTTCGTACCTGTGTATACAATGATAAATACTTGAGTATGTATGAAGTAGGTATCCGTGTGTACTACGCTATGCAAGATAATTTATGTTTCAAGGATAATATGTGATTATCACTTCATGCATGATATGTCAACCATAATAAATGGACTGGTAAATGTAACACCAGAAAGTAAAAAGAGTGTCGTACCGACTCCTGACTCAAGAGGAGTTTAAAGGATATGTTATGGTCACAATGTTACGTAGACCTAAATGAAATTGCGCAATGGTACGAACACTCTGGCCTTAGTAAAAATAAGAAATGATGAGGATAAGGAAAGTTTATAAGAAAACATAATTGATTCAATGGTACGAACACTCTGGCCTTAGTAAAAATAAGAAATGATAAGGATAAGGAAAGTTTATAAGAAGACATAATTGATTCATGCATTTAATTGAATATCCATGTGAGATTTATGGGACTTACTGGACGTTAGCTCATTAAGTATTTCATGCTGTAGGTATTCCGACGAGAAGGTCAGAATAAGTTTAAATGGTGAGCTGGCGGAGGGGGTGGATGATGTGCAGATTGGTATGGAGTTCGTTGCTGTAATGTTTTCTGCTATGCATGTTTAAAGTTATTTTGATATGATGTGACACCCGTTATTCTCCTAACGGGTATTAAGGTAATTAAATTAATTTTTAGTGTATAAAAAAAATTTGCTTCATTTAAATTTATTTTACAATATTTATTTTTATCTGTTTTTTTTAAATTTTCTAAAATTCTCCTATATTTATTTAGTATGTTTACTAAAAAGCCTTAGAACTTCTAGTAAATCTCAAAAATGTCATATTGGCATTATGTGTGTTAAAGTCTCTAGATGAGACATAAGGATATCTTTTCCAACTACTCTTGACCCTTATTTTCTTTATTTCCTCCGTGACATGCTTCAACATGTCTCCTCCATAATTGTTTCTATCACTTATCTTCAAAGACTTCATCTTTTCTTCCTTTCTCTTCCACGGTTCCCACACTCTTGTTCTCATTTCTTTGCTGAAGCCAAATACTTAGAGAACTTCTTCAAGGCAGCCATAAAAATCAGCCACCATCACCTCCATTTGAGCAAGAATTTCAGTCATACCGAAGTAAAGGAACCTGTTTTGAAGCCATTTCAAGCTTCCAACTAACTATAATCTGAGGTTAGAATCTTATGAATAAATTTAGTTTTTCATTTATAAATTTTCTTTTATACTAAAGGATTATTCAAATTTGCGTTTTTTAAACCTAAGTATATGTTTGTTGCTATTTTGGAGCATATGTATAAAGTCTAAGTGTATATGCCCTACACAGAAAATTTATATTGTAAACTTTGTAATACCTCTATGGGTAGTGGCTATTTCTTGACATTCTGGGATTAAATTAAAATGAATTTTATAAATTGGTTTGCATATTTAAAAAGTAGCATCCTAAACTTTCTAACGAGCTATCATAAACCTAAATCGGAGTTGTATTTTATTTTCTATGAATTATTCAATTTTCGGATTGTAAACTAGTAAACCTGCTAGTTTGTTATGGCATACCAGCTGCTAACCTGAACCAAAAACCCATCTTTGCTCACCACCTAATTCTTTAATGTCTTGCAACCTTTCCAATATTATCCTAAGTGATTGATGAATCTTATTAGGGACTAAAACATATAGATTACTTGTTCACATTTTATATTGTGTTAAGAAAAAAATTGTTTACTGTGGTATTCAAAAGAGATTTACATAAAAGCTTTAATGGCATACTAGTAAGATAGGTTTACACATGATTTATTTATGAATGTAGTTGTATGTTGTGATTTAGTTTTAATTGTCCTTATGCACGCCTTAGGATCAAAGGAGTATGGAGCTAACGTTAATTGATTCCAGGATTAAAAGATTGTTGATAAGCTTGAAAGGTAGGGATTCTATTACTCATCTCTTGTGAGGTTTTTATAGAATTAAAATTGATTGTTTTACCTCAATATATATATATCTATATTGAACTGATATTATATGAGTATCACATATAAAACTATGACATGGACTCGTCTTGTATTGTACGGCAAGGAACATAATGAATTGACACATGTTATAAATTGAGAAGCATGGTTAGGAAAACTGACTCTATTAATAATGATTTAATATAGAGAAATGGTGAGACATGAAGAAGGCGGCGGTTACGTCCTTGGGCATGAATACCCTAAAAGGTAAAATAGGGGGAAGGTGATGACGCTTCCTTGGGTTGAAAGTCCCAGAACACACTGTATAGGAATCGACTTGGTGAGGACTCGGGGCTTGATGTCCCCTCACCGAAACACCCTTGGAATTTTTAGAGGGTGATCAAGCACGCCATTTTGGGTTTCGATGAGTTGAGTGATACTCTATTGAACGTGGGTACCTAGGAATAATGATGAAATATAATATTTGTATATATGTATATGTATGAAACTCGGTAATGATTAACTATGGTATCCACAGAATATGATTATAATAAATCTCATAATCTGGATAATGATAATTATTAACTAACCATGCAGGTTTTAATGTGGTAATGATGAAAACCTAAAGGTGAGTAATGGTTTTCTCTACTGAGCATAGTGTCGCTCATTCCCTTATATTTTTATCTTTTCAGGACTCACTAAGTGTGAGGTGGCTACGAGAAAAATAGTTGAGGAAGTGATGTAGCTATATTACATTGGGACTGCTTCAATTGTTGAGAATGTTCTTCATGATAATGTAAGCATCAATTGTTACTTATGTGACTGTATTACAATGCGTTGAGGGTTAAAATGATGATGACGACAGTTTAAAATATTAAATTTAAGGTGCTACATTAAACTGTGGATTATTTGTCGATTACATTTTTATTTTTGATATTGAGAGTTTTTATTTAAGCCCCGGGCAACTTATTTTTTTAATGTTTTACTTTTATTTTTTATTTTTATTTTATCTCATTAAAAACTGTTAACCCCCATATAGGGGCGTTACATATGAAATGTTTAAAAGAAAGATGTTATGAAAGTAAAAGTATTAATTATGTAAATACAAGTATGTGAAAGTATTTTGGGAGTTACCAAAGTTAATGTAAGTAAATTATTTATTTCTGTTTAAAAAAAAAATCTTCCTAAATTTTTGCCCTTAAGAAAGTAAGAAAGAGTTTTATCATAACCCGAAAAAGGCGGGTTGTGACATTAAGCATGCAATATGCTATCTTTTGTCTATAATAAATCAAGAATTGCTAAGCATTTAATATAGCAATTTATGTCTATAATGCATCAAAAACTTATTTTTAACAAATATGTATGATTTCAACACTAACTAACTAAAATTGCGAACAAAATTTACAACTAAGCATTTACCATGATATTTCCTATCTACAAATAATCAAAGTGTTTCTAAGTATTACCTGTGCCAACCTATATGTACGATAAATTAAAACTTAATTTTGTAAGAGTTTTAGCTAAATTAACATAAAAATTATAAGTTTGCACAAATAATTTTGACATTATAGCAACTTAAAAAAACATTGAAAAACTGAAAATATTTATCTTAATTTAGAAAGACATATTGAAGGTAGAAACACATATTTTTACTAAGCATAACTATTTTACATCATAGAAACTAGAAATATTTTACAAAAACATAAAACTAAAACTAAGAGAAAACTAAGCTAATAAGAGAGAAAAGAAGAGAATTAACTTCAAATTATGGAGAATGGTATGAATTACAATGCATGGAACATGAGTATTTATAGTAGAGGAAAATCTGCCATTTACAAGATTTTTTTTTACATTTTTTTATTTTTTATATTATTTTATTGGGATATTTTTAGGTTGAAAATAAGTAGGATGGCAAATTGGGGATTCTTTGAAATTTTTGAAATAAAAAAGTACTGGGGGATGAGGGATGCGTGGACGGCTGTGATTTGTTAGGCAGTTTTGATCTGATAGTTCTAAGGTTGCCACATGGCCCTTTTAAAATTTCATTTTCTTTTTTTGATTTTTGATGTATTTGAGGTATGTTTTTGCCCGTTTTCGCACCGTTTTTCTTCATTTTTCTTGCAGATTTCAAATCTAAAATAAAATAAATAAACTAGAATTAATTATTTTACGAACATAATTTTTTACATTAATTATAAATTTATCTTACAATAAAACACACAAAAATTAATAAAAATAGATAAAAACTTCTTAATTAACAAACCTTAACAGATACACTATTTAGGACTCGAGAATATTTTTAGAAATTACTAGATATTTAATAGAACACATTTATAGACTAAAAACTTATTTACAAACATTTTAAGACTCAAAATAAAATCACATAATATTATTTTTACAGTTTTGATTATTTAGAAATTAATTAATTGTAAAACACACAAAAATGATTAAAAAATACTAAAGATATTATTAAACATAAAAACACACTAAAAACATATTTTAAACATATTTTTATATAAACACACTAAAATACTAATTATCACATAAATGCTATAATTAAGAGATTTTATAAGAAACGTTCATGCAAAATGATGATATTTAGCCATAAGAAATGTGCATTTTCACAATCTCATCACCGACTAGTCACCAACTGGCTTTGTGCTAGGAAAAGACCCAACATGGGTGGGTTCAGTTGAAGGAGATCTATAGGGGTGAGAGGTTGGTGGAGGCTGGCTTTCAAGGGACAACTCGATCGACGACAAGATGGTGGCATCGGTGGTTGCTCGGATGCTGTGTTGGTAATTGGCAAGAAATGGCTAAATCCTACTTTTATTCTCAGGCTACAACTAGATCCTACTCCATCTTGATGACCAAGAAAAGATCATGTTTATCACTAAGCAGGAAATCTTTTGCTTCAAAGTCATGCCTTTTAGATTGAAGAACGCAGGGGCAACCTTCCAGAGATCAATCAACATTATGTTTGAGGAACAAATCAATAAGAAAATGGAAGTTTATATTAATGATATGTTGGTGAAATCTTTGCAGGCTCAACTTCATGCATAGCATTTGCAAGAATGTTTTGCATGTTAAAAAAGTACAATATGAAGTTGAACCCACAGAAATGCACTTTTGGAGTAGCCAATAGAATGTTCCTCGGATGGCGACAAAGCTAGGGATCAAACTAAACCTAGACCAGATCAAAGCCTTTCAACTCATGCCCTTTCCATGCAGTAAGCGGGACATTCAGAAGCTCACTGCCATGTCACCTCACTTAATAGATGCATTGCTTGTTCGTTAGACAAGTGCCTCCCTTTCTTTCAGTTCTTAAATAAGAATACCAAGTTCGACTAGAACAATCGCTACGAACAAGCTTTCCAAGATGTAAAAAGGTATTTGTCAACCCCTCTGATTCTATTAAAGCCTAAGGATAGAGAACCCTTGTATCTTTATTTTGCAGTTTCGGATACGACGATCAGTTCGATGCTCATCATAGAAGAAGATTCGATTCAAAAGCCAGTTTTCTTCGTTAGCTACACTCTACTTGATATAGAAACCATGTACTTAGTAATTGAAAAACTTGCACTCGTACTCATAACGTCTGCACATAAGTTACAACTATATTTCTAGGGACACACCATTATTATGCTCTTATCGTACTCGATGCGAGCTATCTTGCACAGGCTAGGCATCTAAGGGAGACTGACATAGTGGGTTGTTGAACTCACCGAGTTTGGTGTCAAGTATACGCTGAGAACGGTACTAAAAGCACAAGTGTTGGTACATTTTGTGGCAGAATTGACGTATGAGCCCTACGACGAGTAATAGAAGGTGTGGACAATGCAGGTAGACATATCAAGTAATAAGAAGGGCTCAGAGGTTAGAGTATTATTGTGGCCAGCAACTGGGGAGGAAATCGAGTAGAACTTCATACTGAGATTCAAGGCAATGAACAACGAGACAGAGTATAAAGCTATGATCATGGGACTAAAAATAACCAAGACACTGGGGGCTGTTGAGCTTACCGTGGAAAGTGATTCAACTTTGATTATCAACCAGGTCAATGGCAATTATGAGCCTCAAGATGAGAAAATGGTTTCATACTTGCAAGTTGTTAACAACCTCAAATCTCAGTTTGACAAGCTCGAATTGAAGCACGTGCCTTAAGAATCAAACATAAGAGCGGATGCACTAGCTAACCTTGGTTCGTCAACTAAAGTTAAGGAAAAAAAGAGTTATTTTGCTCAGATGTATTGAGCTCCCTAGTATAAAAGAATTGGAAGAGTTGCTATACATCGATCCTAAGGACGACTAGTAGACATCCATTGAGATGTACATCAACGAAGGGTGGCTCCCAGAAGATAAATAGGTTTCAAAAAAAATTAAGGTGGCGATATACTGCTTGATCGATGGAAAACTTTACAAAAGATCAATAGCAATGCCTTACCTTCAATGCTTAGGAAAAGATGAAGCAGAGCAAGCTATTCAGGAAATACATGAAGGTTCGTATGGCAATCACTTTGGGGGATGGTTTCTGTGCAACAAGATTAAGAGGCAGGGCTACTCCTTGCCTACTATGCGGAGTGACTTCAAAGATTTTATTAAGTGTGAAAGCTGCAAGAGACATGCACCAATTATCCACTAGCCCGCTAAAAAGCTATCTACGATCAGCTCCTCCTAACTATTCATGAAGTTTTCCATGGACATGGTTGGACCGCTTCCATTAACTTTTGGACAGGTGAAGTATTTACTCATTCTTACAGATTACTTGTTTTAATGGGTCAAAGCTGAGGCTTTTGCAGATATTAAGGAAAAAGATGTTAAGCGCTTCATTTGGAAGAACACTATCTGTTGATTTGGAGTGCCCAACGATATCATCACTGATAATGGCTCTTAGTTTATCTCTAGCTTTTTCAAAAAAAATTTTCAAGATTGGGCGATCATTCGAAGCTTTTCAACCCCCAGGTACTCACAAGGAAATGGATAAGCTGAAGCAATCAATCGGATGATCGTTAGGAATCTAAAGACGAAGCTCAAAGCAAGGAAAATTCGTTGGGTTGAAGAGCTTCCAATTAAGTTATGGGCCCATTGCACGAATCCTTGACAAGCAACCATTGAGTCCTTTCTCTTTCTCATTTACGAAATAGAGGCAGTGATTTTGGTTGAAGTAGTCACGCGTGATCTTTGTCTCGACTACTCTCCATTAAACGAGGCTACTAATGATGAAATGCTTAAGGATATGGTTGATTTAATCAATGAGAAGAGGGACAATGCCTTCTATCGTCCTAACAGTTTATCAATAGACCGTTGCTAGATATTATAACTCTAAGGTAAAGATCTAGGAATTTCAGAGGGAGAGCTCGTTCTACATAAGGTGTTTCAGAACACAAGGGAAGCAAATGCCAGGAAACTCGCTGCAAACTTGGAAAGCCTACATAGAGTTAGAAAGGTTGCTTAAGATAGAGTTTACAAGCTCAAAAAGCTTAATGGGTCAACCATTAGCAAGAGTTGGAACACACGCCATCTAAAGAAATATTATATGTAATTTGTTGCTTCTTTAAACTAAATAATTTTTATTTGTTTTCAAGTTTTTTATTTAGCTTGTTTTATTCGTTTCACGATAGGTTGTCAGTTGACTTAATTCCTAAGCATTAGACAAATTAGTTAAAGTTCATTAGCAGTGGTTGTAACAAATCTAGGCCTGTAAAGATGAACTACATATGGCTTGATCCCTACATATAGGTATGTAGGTAGCTCGTGTTCTATAAACAAGCCATATGCTTTGTGCTTCGATTAGTACAAGGATACCTATATGTTGAACCTACATATAGAACACGAGCTACCTACATATAGGTATGTAGGTAGCTCGTGTTCTATAAACAACCATATTATTATTAAAACAACCATTTTGCTCGATGCTTTGTGCTTCGATTAGTACTACAACAAGTTAACTCACCAACATTAGGTACGATCAATTCACCCATGTTTTGTTTGATATGCCTTTGTCAAGGCTCTTGTTCTCACCAACATCAGGTTCGATTATCTCACCCATATTTGGTCCAATATGCCTCCTTTAAGCCTCTTGTTCTCACAAACATCAGGTTTAATTGTCTTTCCTGTGTTTGTTTTGACTCGCCTCCTTTAGGGCTTTAGTATACCCAATGTTGAATTTGATTTTTGTTTTTCTTGCCTAAGATCTCCTATCTCACCAATGTTGGGTTTGATCAATTCACCTATGTTTGGTTTGATAGGCCTTCTTCAAGGTTCCCATTCTCACCAACATCGGGTTCGATTGTCTCACCCATGTTTGGTCCGATATGCCTTCTTTAAGGTTCCTATTCTTACAAAAATTTGGTTTGATTGTCTCACCTGTGTTTATTTCGACTTGCCTCTTTCAGGGTTTTAGTCTACCCAACGTTGAATTCGATTTGTTGTTTTCCTTGCCTAAGATCTCTATGGCTCGGATTATCATCAACAATGGATTCAATTTGCAAATGTTCAGCTTAATGCATAAATCATGATTAGGGCATTTTTGTGTAACTTATAAATCAATTTGTAGTTGATTTGATTTACTGCCTTAAAGTATGATCAGCTAATATATGTTATTGATCACATATGATTGATTTTGTTAATTTAGTCAACCTAAAGTATATTGCTATTAAGCACAAAGTTTCATTAATATTAGTAATATAAGAAACTTTGAGGGGGGAAAGAAGGATCAACACTTAATAACATGTAAAAGAAAAATGTATACATGGTATTTAATTTCAAAAAAAGCTTCGAAATACTTGATTACAAAAAAAAAAAAATACATGCTGAGAAATGAAGAAGTCAAGCTTCTAACAGAGGAGGATTGGCAGTAGAATCTAAGCTCACCGGTGCTTATGCATTTAGACCCAATGGGACTGTAGAGGGAGCAGTCAAGTTACCTTTTGGGTCTTCTTCGTTTACTTCGCCTTCTCTGTCAGAATCAACATCTAGGGCCAATAGATCTTCCTACTTCGCAATGTTAGCATCGACGTCCTAGACTTTTCCTTGATGCTCTTTGATTTCTTTAAAGAGCTTAAGGCTTACCCTAATGGTTGACTCATTGTGGACATTAAGAAGCTGTTCCTTTATTGCAACAACTTCACCAGTGTTAATGCTCTGCTTTATTTCGTTGATGATCGACATCACGTGCAGCTGCACACGGTGATCGGACGATCTTCCCTGCTTATCCTGGCTTCTTGAGGTAGACCTGCATAAGGCGAGGGACGCCTTGGAGATCAAGGGACACTAGTGTAGTACCAGCCAAAGGCTTTCTGACATTCAAGTCAAGTACCCATTCGACCAACTTTGGGACAAAGTTAGGAGAGAAAGGACACATTACCTTTAAGTGCAGTAAATGCGCTCAATTTATAGACCACCACTTGGACTAGGTGTTTGGTGGATTTGCCTCGTGACATGTGTGTCCCATTAGGTTATGTCAGGTTGTAGGTAACACGTGTCATGATCCCTTGGAAGGTTAGTTCTCCATCCAAAGGTTGACATAAGTTCATGTGTTGACTTATGGATGCGAGTATCTACTTGGGTGTAGGCTATATGTGGCCATCTCATGCACGTTTTCTTCTTGAGCAGACTACGTCTTGTGTCATGACCAACGATGGCCTTGTGGAGCACCTCAAGGGGAAATGCCGATTATATGGGAGTTGTAGATTTGTTTGTAAAGGCTTTCAGCCAAGTAGTGTCGCTAGAGATCCGAGGAGGGTATCTCTAAGAGGGCACGCTGAACACACCCTCAACAGTAGCCCCCAATGCACTTGGTTGGTGCTTTGCCTAATGTACTATGCCCCGAAGGGGTGCTCAACTGAAGATAGTCTTTGGATTCATCTTGAAGACCTCAAAATTTGAGAGGCCAACTGGTCAAGCCCAGCTGACACGTGTCAACCTATGATTGGTTGTTTCCCTGATACATGCAATTATTGCGTTTCCTTAACTTCTACGCTTGATCTTTGGCTATAAATAGGAATCGATTCTCACCTTTTCAAGGCACCTTGCATTTGAATTTCTGACCTTTTAAGTTTAGCTACTAAGTAGGAAACTAATTACAAGGAATTTCTTTTCTCAGACCCGAGCAACCAACCCTGAGTAGGTAATTCCTAACTAAAGCATGAGTGATTCCTTGAACTAGTTAGTAAATGTTTCTTGGTTGGACCAGAGTATTGAGACTGACTGGGCAACGTCCGAGGATGTAGATATCATGGAGATGGTGACCGAGCCGAAAGAAGCGGCTCAATTGGCCCAGATCCTCAGCTTGGGGTAAGGAATGGTCCTAAGAGGGAATTTTTGGTCATGCTTGAAGGCAGGGGTTCTATTAGGCCATGCAGGGGACAGGACCCTACATTAGGGTAGTCATTACAGGCATGTCCCAAGTTACAGCCTAGGGGCACATCTGTTGGGTGGCTACCACGAGTGGGCCGAGCTTTTCCAGCTGAGGCATTGCGGTAGAGGCTCCTATAATAGGAGAAGTAGCTATCGCCGAGGAGAGACAACTGATCCAGGGAGGCCATGTTGAGGACAAGGAATAAGTACTGCCTACTGTTATGACAAGAGTCCAAGAAGTGGTGGTTTATTAGGTACACCGACTCGGGCAGACATCAATAGCGAAATATACATTGTCAATGATACTTACCCAGTTGGAAGCCCGTCGTCAGGAATATGAGATTCCCGATGATGTCGTCTTGGTCTTACCTGGAGCTGGAGACATTCTTGTGAATCCATCAGAGGGGTATATCATACTGTACGTAGATTTCTTTGAAGCAGGGCTCCACCTTCCACTTCACCCTTTCCTTTACTAGGAGCTACACGATTTTGAATGTGTGCCATGCTCAACTCAACCTAAACTGCTACCATTCCATGATTGGCATGTAAATTTTGTGAAAAGTACTACTATGTGTCCGAGATGCTGTGGAGGCTTTCAAGCAGTCATTTAAGTTGAAAAGACTTCCTTGGTAGATCAAGTGATACTATTTCACCGAGTTCACAAAGGATTTTATCCTCGACATATATATATATATATATATATATATGTATTGTATGAGATAAGGACTTTGGATATATGGTAAGTTGTGATGGCCATACCATCAACTATTGTTTTAATAGACATATGTTGTAAATGAGAAGATGAAATTGTTGGTATGATGACATTTTATGCTTAATTATTATGAGAAGAGATTCAAAATATTAATAAATATTACTGTTCTAAAAACAAGATGATAAACAAATTTATAAATTTTATTATTTACATTTAATTTTATTTTTCAAAATTAGGAATAAAAAAATTTCTTAATAAATATTCGTATATGCAAATGGGCTTATTAAATTTACATTTTACCATGTTTATCTTGGTCATTTTAATCTCACATAGCAATTTAGCCTTAAGGTTTACCAAACATTGTTATACAACTTTTAGAACTAATGACACTTTTAAAATTGTAATAACAAATACGTAGTTGCTTAATGTCATAGTTTCTTTTTCCTCCAACATAATTGATAACAAATTTTTCAAAAGTTACAACATTATCAAATTAGCTCTAAGAACATTAGCCTTAGCTTCAGCTTCCTAGAAAGAGAAAACTCTAACAACAGAAGATGCAATCATAACAAAAATGATTTCAAGCTAGTAGTATCCAGCCATCTACATTAAGCTTAATGTTGGGGAGAAGGCTACCATTTTTCATAAGAACAAAAACATATTTCATAGTTTGAGCTTTTCTTTTAAGCTGCAAATTCTAAAAAGTGTCAAAACATTGACATTTTGATGATAAGAAATAATTGTTTATGTGTTAACTAATATTTTTATCTTGACTGTAAAGCTTAAAAAAGATCAAATCTTTACAAAAGCCCTTTTATATGTATTTCAAAGATAGATATTAAAGAAGAGTTTGAAAGGAAAGAAAGGAAAAGAAAAGAAAAGAAAAAGAGTTTAGTATTTCTGGAATGGGCAAAGAATAAACTATTGGTTTACTAATTAGACACGAAGTAAATTAGTGTAAACCAATAACTCACTTCTTTTTTTTGTTTTTCTTGAGAGGAGACTAAAAAAAAATCAACTATTGATTAACTTAATTGACTTAGAGTAAACCACTGGTTTACTAATTAAGCAACATCCTGAAAAAGTCATACAAGATGAATATAGAATGAGTGAGAATGAGAGTTAATAATTTAGACCTTTTCTTGTTGGGTCATTTTACTTTTGGTCCCCAACGAATATAAATTGTCTCACTTTAACCTCTATACTTTCAACTTACACACTAATGGTTCTTGAGCTTTCCAAATGTTATACTAGTGGTACTTATGCAATAGAAAGGTTAAAAATCGATGGATTTCATTAGGCAAGTTGCAAGTAATCCGGTTTAAAGACCCCTCATTAACGAATCACATACGTCTTACATGATGAAATTCATTACAGTTTTAATGTTTCTTTAACAAAGATGCCATTAGCATAGTATTTAAAAGGTTCAGGGAACCATTAGTGTATCAATTGAAAGTTTAGGGACCAAAATGAGACAATTATTATTTTTTAGGGTATAAAAGTAAAATTATTATTTTTTTGAAAATAAAAAATGTAGGGTTTATCTTACAAAAATGACATAAAAGAATTTATTATATAATCTTATTTTCAACTTATACCTATTTTTTTAAAGAAACTATAAAAAATTATTTGAACTATTATATTAAAAAGAAAAAATGTACACAAACCTAATTCCTAAAAAACATTTTAAACTTATAAAAATAAAAAATTCTAGGACAAAAGTCAAATAACGTATTAAAGAAAATAAATTATTTTATGTATTTTTAAAGATTTAAGATATTTTTAGACATTTTCATAACGCAAAATTATTTAATTATGTCTAAGTAATAGGGTGTTTGAAATTGATTTAAAGTATAGATAGTGTAAAGCTCTTACATATAACAATTCTCAAACTCAAACTAATGGTTTACACTATTTTTTAAAACATCTGTATTTTTGTCTTTTCTCTTGATATAGTCTTTACACAAAATGATGGATGAAATTGAATCCACTTTTAAATTCAAGTGGTAATTTTCTAATTTTTAGAAACATAATAATAAATTATAAAAAAATAAAATTAAGAGCTGTATTTATGCCTAATTATTAGTCTCATAAGACTCATACGACGGTCGGTGAAGAAGACCTTCAAAAAAATAAACCAAATAAAAACAACAACAACAATAAAATTGATTTTTTTAAAGGGTAAAACAGAACTTGTAAAATAAAGAACAAATTAAAATTTTCCATTTTCTGAAAATGTCCTCTGAAAAAAGATAAAAATAAACTAATAAAATAAATTAAAACTGCAAGAAAGAAGAATTTGATTTAATCGGCTAAATAAAAAAAGAAAGAAGGAATTAAATAAATATGAATATGAAAAAATATAAAAGCAAAGAAAAATGGAAAAACGTTCGGAAGTTGCAATTGTGAACTTTCTCGCTCTTAAAACGGAAGGCAAAGTACAAGAAACGAAAAATCTGAGCACAGAGACGGAGACGACACACTCTCATTGATCTCTGACCGTTCAGATCCGATCCTCTCCGGCGATCGCCATGTCCCCCGCCGTCCGATCTCTCTCTCTCCTCGCCTTCGTCTTTCTCCTTCTGTCCTCCGCCTTTGCCTCCGAGTCGGATCACAAGGTAATCCCATCCCTCTCTTTCTCTCTCTTCCCCAAATGCCTAAACCTAATTTTAATCGATTCTTGTCTGGTGCAACTCGTAGATCTTGTTGTTGAGCTTTATTCTGTTCGGATCTGCGGATTATTTGGTTTTCTTGCTCTTGAGCTTGATTGTTTTCTTTTCTTTGGTTCGTACTATGCGAGATTTTGTTTAGACATGGTTGCTGCTTGTTTCTTGTTTTTTGGAGCTTTATACGTGCTCTATGGCTTAATCTTTTGCAATTGTATAAAGTAGAGGATTAGATCCCAACTGGGTCTTCCTTTTTTTTTTGTTTGTTGTTGATCTTTCTCCGCTTTATGAACAAATTGAAACGTTGCCAGGCATTGCACGTGGAAATGTGATAAATATTGTGGGGATGATTGTAGGTACTGCCATTTTGGATCGTGCCCCAGACTTGTAGTACTGATTCAATAGCTGGGGATTGATGGGTTTTTTGTGTTATTAGTGAATTTGATGGTCGCAATAGTGTGCAGTTTGAGCTTGCGCACATGAAGTATCGGTCTATGATTTGACTTTTTCTTGTGTATGGTTAGAGTTTTGACCCAGTGTTTCGAGCTGGGTTTAAATCTGGTTCTGGTGGACTATGGGTAGTTTAGTTTAGAAAATCACTGCTGAAGTTCAAGGACCTGATACCTGTTCTTTGGCTTTAGGACTTGATAGATGGTTAGTAGGGATAGTTACTGTGTTTGATGTACTTCCTTTGCTCATCAATTAGGGAATTTTCAAGTTTGGTTAGAGTTTTGACCCATGCACTTTTTCTTTAATCTGGTTCTGGTGGACTATGGGTAGTTTAGTTTAGAAAATCACTGCTGGAGTTCAAGGATCTGATACCTGTTCTGTGGCTTTAGGACTTGATAGATGGTTAGTAGGGATAGTAACTGTGTTTGATGTACTCCTTTTGCTCATCAATTAGGGAATCCTCAAGTTTGGTTAGAGTTTTGACCCATGCACTTTTTCTTGTGTATGGTTAGAGTTTTGACCCAGTGTTTTGAGTTGGGCTTAAATTTGGTTCTGGTGGACTATGGGTAGTTTAGTTTAGAAAATTACTGCTGAAGTACAAGGACCTGATAACTGTTCTCTGGCTTTAGGACTTGATAGTTGGTTAGTAGGGATAGTTACGGTGTTTGATGTACTCCTTTTGCTCATCAATTAGGAAATCCTCAAGTTTGTATATGAAGTTTCGAGGGCCTTTGTTTCGTTATAGACGTTTCGGCACCCACAAGAACTCAAGTTGGTAAATTTGAAAGCCTTGTCATTGTTGCAATCGCATTGTGCTGGTTGCTAAAATTGATTCAGGTTCGCATAAAATTTGGAAACCTGAGTAATAAAATGAAGCATCCAAAGCTAGTTGATCGGATTAGATGACGTCCAAAAAAAGATTCTAGAATCTAGACATGCATGAGTAGAACTTCAGTTGGAATTTTCATTTCTTTGCCTCGTTCAGTGTCTTCATGCATTCGACTTCCAACTTTTTCGCCCATAAAATTAAGTACCATTTCACTTATCATAAATGCAAGATGGTTATTATGAGGGCTTCTAAAAAATGGTTTCTTAAGTAGGTAGTTGGTTATGCATCTTCTGTCTGATTCATTCTGAATAAGTTAGATCTGGGCTTGGGTTTTAAGTTGTGATCTCATATATGTTTTGATTGCTTCAAGTGTTACACTTAAAATCTTGTTGCCTGCTCTTTTTGGTGGATTTTTCTTTTTGAGCAGTTTTTATTTTTTCGTTTCATTTTCTACCTGTATATTGTAGTTATGTTGTCCTAAAAGCTTCTTTTTTACAGTTTCTTCCTTTTTTCCCCCTTTTTTTTTCTTTTTTAGAAAAGTATAACTTGCACTAGGATGGTTGAATGCGGATATTTTTTGATTGTTCATTGTGGAGCATGTTTGTTCTGGTTTAACTTATTGTGTATTGAATTACAGCTCTCGTATATTCATAGTTTCTTGTGAATATAAATGCAATGTAATTTTTCATCTAAAATTTAATATTATCTTCGCATGCAGTACCAAAAAGATGAAGCAGTTACCCTTTGGGTAAATAAAGTTGGCCCTTACAACAATCCACAAGAAACGTATAACTATTACAGCCTTCCTTTTTGCCATCCATCTGGAATTGCTGCTCACAAATGGGGTGGTCTTGGTGAAGTCCTAGGAGGAAATGAACTCATCGATAGCCAGATTGATATAAAGTTTCAACGTACGTAGGAATCCTTGTAATTACGTATGTCCAGTTGGTTAAAAATGCAATTTACTGGCTTTTTTTTTTCTTGCAGAAAATGTGGATAAGGCTGTAATTTGTCAACTTGAACTTGATGAGGCAAAGGTTAAACAATTCAAAGATGCAATTGAGAATAGTTACTGGTTTGAATTTTTCATGGGTAAGTCCTGTACTTCCATGGTACGTGTTTTTCACATGATGCTATTTTAGTGCACAAGTATTTGTACTGATTATTTATATTAATATGCTTCTTGGTTCTTATTGATTAATTTTCTTCATGTATATGAAGCTTTGATCCAGATTTTGAGTTGTTGCATGGATTGTATGATCTGCCTTTTAACCATTCTCACTTTTTTATGGCCAACTAACTTGGTATCTCCTTTTCATTTTATAATGGTATCTGCCTTGGTGTTGGGTTTCTGCGTACAACTCCAGATGATCTACCTTTATGGGGTATGGATTAATCTCAATTCTTACTCTTCAACTGTAATATTGGATTTCGAACATCAGTACATTTGAGTTGCAAACTTGTGATTGATCTTTTATCCTCTTCTTGCAATGTTGTTAGGCTTTGTTGGTGAGTTGCATCCGGATAAGAATAGTGACAATGGGAAGCATGTGCTTTACACACACAAGAATATTATTGTCAAGTACAATAAAGATCAGGTTTGTTCTTAAACTTCTGTATGTTTTGTAGCTAGGTTTTGAAACTGTTCTATATCATTTGTGTCATGGTAAGCTTTGTATAAATGCAGATAATTCATGTGAATCTCACTCAAGAGAGCCCAAAGCCGCTGGAAGTGGGTCGAACAGTGGACCTAACATACTCTGTCAAGTGGATTCAAACCAATGTCACCTTCGCGCGTCGATTTGATGTTTATCTGGACTACCCGTTTTTTGAGCACCAGGTAAAATTGGAAAGGCATTATTTTGCTTTGCTTCTTGTTCCTTGTGTTGCTTAATTTTTAGTTGAAACAGCCAACGTTTAAACATTGGTTCAGATTTTTATGTCATCCACATTTTTTATCAGCTCAGGCTCTATAAAGTCATCCATGTATCATCTCTGTTTGCAGATCCATTGGTTCTCAATTTTTAACTCATTCATGATGGTTATCTTCCTTACTGGTTTGGTGTCAATGATATTAATGCGTACATTGAGGAACGACTATGCAAAATATGCAAGAGAAGATGATGATCTTGAAACTTTGGTAATGATCTTTTGATCTGCTTGTATTTTTGTTTCTTGTGTTTTTCCCCTAAAGAGGAGAAACCCTAGTAGCTTGTACAATATTGTGTTAATTCCCAATATTCCTCTTTTCCAGGAAAGAGATGTTAGTGAAGAGTCTGGCTGGAAACTTGTCCATGGGGATGTTTTCCGGCCTCCTAGGAGTTTGGTGGTTCTTTCCGCAGTTGTTGGCACAGGTGCTCAGCTAGCATTGCTTATTCTCCTAGTCATCTTACTGGCAATTGTGGGAATGTTGTATGTTGGGTATGTTAAAATTTATTGCGATTATTTTGGATTTTTTATGCTTTTGCCATGTCACTTGATAATGTGGAGACCAGCTCTCATCGTTGTATTTGCTTAATGAATGTATGAGAGCATGTATATGGATTGCATCTGTACTGTCATATCTTAAACTATTCATTTTGGTCCCACAGGAGAGGAGCAATTGTCACGACTTTCATAGTATGCTATGCTCTCACATCATTCATTTCTGGTTACGTAAGTGGTGGAATGTATTCACGCCATGGTGGTATGTATTTAGTGGATTTTTTAAGTTAACATTATGTGTGTGTGTGTTTAAATTACTTTCTGTGCGCGTGTGCGCTCGCAATTCTATCTGGCCTTAATGCAGCATGGTGTTGCGTCCTAGATCTGGTTTATTACTTTTTCTTCTTTTTAACAGGCGTTGACCTTTTCAACTGTACAATTGTCGTGTTATGTTTTCAGGTAAAGGTTGGATAAAATCGATGATTCTCACAGCATCTCTATTTCCGTTCATGTGCTTTGGCATTGGGTTCATCTTAAACACAATTGCCATCTTTTATGGGTCTTTAGCTGCTATTCCCTTTGGGACAATGGTGGTTGTCTTTGTTATTTGGGCTTTCATTTCTTTTCCTTTGGCACTTCTTGGTACTGTTGTTGGAAGAAATTGGAGTGGTGTCCCTAACAATCCTTGCCGAGTGAAGACCATTCCTCGTCCTATACCTGAGAAGAAATGGTATTTGACACCATCTGTAGTCTCAATGATGGGAGGACTTCTGCCCTTTGGCAGCATATTTATTGAGATGTATTTTGTTTTCACATCATTCTGGAATTACAAGGTGCAGCTCTAATCTGCTTGCATAGTTGGTTTAATAGAACACATCTGGTAGTTAAAGTATTATCAGTTTAATTATATTGCAAAAATGCAAACTTTCATTCTTCTTTTGATAACATTGGAATTTCAATGTTTAGCTAGTCAATGAGATATATTGTTTAAGCAAAGTTGTTTTTAAGCATCCTCTTTGGCGACTGAATCAGCTCCTTTTGCATATCATGTGGCACATAGAGACATGGAGTCGCTCTAATACGATGTTAACTCTAGGCAGAGTAAAAGGATTTTGGAGTGGGTTTAATGATATGTGTCCTTCAAACATTGGTCCATAATGTTTAATGCTCTGAGGCATGTCTCAGTCTGTCTCTATGGCTTAAGTACTAAACAATATTCTACATTTCAAAACCAAAGCATTAAATGTGGCCGCACACAAAAAGAAATGAAAAAAAAAAGACCTTAGAAATTGTGAGAAAGTCTAGCGGTAATATATATTATTTTGTGCACAATTTAGTTTGATTATATTCATGTGCTTGATGTTGCGTCTTTATGCTCTGTCCTCGACAGGTGTACTATGTTTATGGCTTTATGCTGCTTGTTTTCCTAATCCTAATTATTGTCACTGTTTGTGTGACAATTGTGGGGACATATTTCTTGCTCAACGCGGAGAACTATCACTGGCAATGGACTTCTTTCTTTTCAGCTGCCTCAACAGCTGTTTATGTGTACTTGTACTCCATCTATTACTACTACGTAAAGACAAAGATGTCAGGCTTCTTCCAGACGAGCTTCTATTTTGGATACACCCTCATGTTTTGTCTTGGTTTGGGAATCCTCTGTGGTAAGTCCTTGGATAAGATCATCAAATCTTATGTCAATCTCATCACTCAGCTTGTCTTCTGGTTTCTTTATCACTGACCTTTTTCCTTTAAACAATAAAATGCAAAAGGTTCTCTCTTTTCTCCGCTTTCTATCGAGAGAATTTCGGTGCTGGTTTATTTTTTATTTTTATTCATTTTTATTTATTATAATAATAATTATTATTATTTTTCGGTTCAATCTTCTATTTCTGTGGTTAATGGGCTTAAATAACCAAAGTAGAAACTATTTACTTGAAATTTGCTACTACCTGAGTAAAACTGTAAAACATAGCAGATATTGATTTTATGTTTAGAAAGATTTTGACAATTTTTTTTTCAGTTCAGTTGAATGTTATGAAAAATCCCTGGCAATGCATACACATATGTTATTTAATCTGTGTTTATTGTTTTACTGACCTCAAAACCTTGATTCCCTAAGAGGTGATGTTTGGGGCTGATCACTTAATTGCCTCCGTTAGGGAGATACTATTTGTAACAACACGTGTTTAATATGAGTATAGTTAGATTACTGTGGTAAAAATTAAATGTGCAATTGCATCCTACTAAGTAATAGAAACTAAATTGTTGTTATATGTGGATGTTTATTGGCTTGTGAATTTATAGGCGCTGTTGGTTATCTGGGCTCGAATTTGTTTGTGAGGAGGATCTACAGAAACATCAAGTGCGATTAAGACGTCTCCATAGGAACAACCTGATAGAGCTTCCCCGATCACATTGATTGTTAAGATAGTACAGCTGGAGAGGAAGTTCCTGTTCATGTATGAAGGCACAGCAAGATTGTCAGGTTGGAATCTCATGATGTATTCTTCTTTCTCTGGTGCAGGGGAAGCCTTGAGAATTTTCCTTTTTTGTTTTCTTAGCTTTGGTTTTCTCCCCGGTTGTAAGTGAAAGCCCTAATTAGAATGCAGAGATTATTTCATATACTTTTAAGGAAGTTAGAAAATTACTGTCTCTTGGTATTTTCTTTTTTGGACCTTCTACATATAGGTTCTCAATGTAAGCACTGGTATTATATCCACCCCATGCTCTTTGTTTGTTCTACGTCTATGCTCGTCGGTGGTATGATTGAACCTAACGGGGTAGAATGAACTTTCAAATTGAATTTTTGTGCCCGTGTCAATACAAGGAAATTGTGAAATTATAATTCCATTTCTACTTCCCTATGTGCATGCATTTTAGCAACTTTCCAAACTATACATGTTGGGTTCAAGCCTGAACCGGTGGCCTAGACCTTGATTTGCCTCTCTCTATGCGCAGTTTCGGAGTAAAGTTATATTTCTGGTGGGAATTTATTACAGAAAGCTTAGAGGAAAACAAGTAATGGTCCTAAAAGAAGAGGATGTGTTAAATGTCTTGTTTCTAGTTTTAGGAGGCTTTAAGGAAGACGTGGATGTCCAGTCGTGGGATCTGTCTTTTGTGATAGTGTAATTCGCTTGAAATGAAGCATGTCTAAGCGCCTTTGGAGTTGGGGGTGTTAGCTGGAAGTATCATTATATAATTATTCCTGTTGGTTTAGTGCGCCTTTGCTAAGAAGAGGAATGCAGTGAGAAATGTAAAGAAATTGAGAAGGAAAATGACATTGAAAAGGAAAACGATGAACTCTATTTTTAGTGTTCACTTGTTTGTTTTTCTTTAGTGATGATTGGTTCTTCGGTTCAAGCTGAAAATGTATTGTTTGGATCGGTTTTACAAAATTGTTTTCTTTTTCCCTTTACAATTTGAATTTTGAGTGTTTTCAATTTGAGTTGGCAGCTTGAATTAATGATCCAAACCACTTTTTTGTAATTCAGAATTGTAATTTTGTGAATGTAATTATTAATAGCTTTTTGGCAATGTAAATTGAAACTAAAACTTTTAGTTGTTATAATGTAAAGTTTTTATGTGTTATAATGTCAATAAAAAAGTGTTACATTGTAAATCTTTAATATGCTATAGTTTTTTAATCAAAATTAATTTAAACCAGTAATTCTAACCAATACTCTAAAAAACCATATAAGTATTAATTACATAATAATACTTAGTTTTTAATTATTTTTCAATTTATTCATTTGTTTTTAAAAGCTACAAAAGTATTTTTGAATTTAAGAAATTTGTTTCATTTTTAACACTAAGACTTTAGGGAAAAAAATGAGAGGGAAAAAACAAAGATGTTCTTAGCTAGGCTAGATTTATCTTTTAAATATTTTTTTCTTGAAAAAAATTTTAAAAGATATTATAATATTTAAAAAATATAAAACATAAAAAATTGAAGTTTTTGTTTAAGGGTATAAAATATTTTTCATAAACTATCTAAAGTTAGTTACGTTGTTTTACCTAACTTTTTCCATTCATAGGGTTGACCTTGAAATAAATTTTTTAAATTTAAATGATACCTCTATATTTTTTAAAGACACATTGAGAAAAAATTAAAATTAGAAAATAAATTTATGCAACAAGAAAATACCTAAAACACCTATTGTGTTTTGTCAAAATACTATCGTTGCTCTGTTCATTATTAAAATTCCTAAAACATAATATGTGTTTCTTCCAAATACCAATTTATCCAATGTTTTTTGAATAGTTCAAAACAAACACTCACCCCATACTTAACTAGTCAAATTAAAAAAAAAATGTATATATACTAAAACTACCCTTAGTAATATGCATTTTGCAACAAAAAAAATCCCAAACACCCTTTGTGTTCAGTCAAAATACCATTGTGCTTCTACTAAAATAAAAAAGCATTAAATTCATGGATAGTCTCTGAACTCTTTTCTCTCTAGAATTAGTCCATTTAATTAATTTTGTTTCATAAATAATCCATGAACTTAAAAAGTGTATCGTGAATGGTCTTTCTGTTAAATTTTAGATAGAAAAAGTTAACTTTATCTTATAAGTGGTTCCCTTTTTTTGTCTATACATAGTTCATATGCTAAAACTTGTACTATATTTAGCCCTTTAACTAAAAAAACCATATGCTAAAATTAATTATATTGTTAATTATAAAATACATTAAATATGTGAAATTGTTCCAAACATTTAGTCCCTAAACTAAAAAGTAATTAGTGATTCTACTTACATCTATTAAATATATGAATAACCCTAAGTAAGAATATTATTGTTTATTTCTTATTACAATGCATAAAACAATGTTAGAAAATAATCATGGCATACATTTTGGTGTAATAAAGAACTTTTGTCCCTCAATTTGGTGTTAAAAAGATTTCAAAACAAGTGATTAAGGTATATATGAGTATTGTCTTCTTAGTTGAATTTTGAATGTGCTGGCTATCAAAGTTTTGCTTTGTTTAAATTGCTTTTTTTTTTATAAAAAAAATAATTTGTTGGTAATTTTGAATTTTCATACAAATTGATATTTTACTAAGAAAATAAAACAAAAAACAAAAGTGATACATTATAATTAAAATAATTAAAATAAGTACAATACAAAAGATGTTTATAAATTTATAAATCTAGTATATGAGATATAAAAATAATTTAGGAATATTTATTAATATGGTAGGTAAAATATGCTCATTTTAAAAATTATCAGTTATATATTTAAATAAGTAGATAAAAATGATTAAAAAAGGGAACCAAAAAAAAATATTTTTGCAATTTTTTTAAGTTTAGGGATTATAAATTTGGTACAATTTCACATACTTAATGTTTTTTATATATTTATTTAACAATACAATTAATTTTAATATTTTTTTAGTTTAAGGACTAAATATAGTACAAGTATTAGCACACGTACTATTTATAGAGAAAATAGTTCATAGATATCTATGAGACAAAGTTAATTTTTTTAATTTAAAATTTAAGAGGGATTATTTATGGGACAAAATTATGTCCAAGGACTAATTTTAGAGAGAGAATAATTCAGGAATTATTGATGAATTTATCGTTATGCTTGTAAAATCAATATAATACGTTCTAATGCAATTATGTTTCTAAGCCTCCTTCTCAATCTATATTAAGTACAATTTAAAATATTAATAAACTAAAATATGGAATAAAATAAATATTAAAAGTAAAATTACTCTCAAAAGAAAAAAAAAAAACATCGATAGTTAAAAATATTCCCTGTCGTTGGCAAAAGCAACCCTTTTTCTAGGGATATTTGTTGTTGCAAGTCCCATCTCCATTCACATGAGGTATCTACATTTAAAACAAAAATTATGTTCTTTCATTTTTTTTATTTAATCGATTCTTTTTTTGTTATTATTTTGAGGGCCTTTTAAGTTTTAACATTTATTTTATTCAATATTTTAGTTAATTAATGTTTTAAATGATGTTTAATATAGATTGAGAATGGTAATATTGAAATACTTAAAAGCAATTTTTTCAGAAATTTTTATCACTAATTTCGAAAATAAAAGGAATATTCTAGGTATAAGTACGTACAATAAGGGGGCATCTATTTCATTCGTTATGTTTTTTAATAAATGCATTAATTTTTTTGGGGCATCTTTTTTAATTTTTGATATATGGGTTCCTATTTAAAGAACTTGAATATTTATACATATCCGAACTCTCCTTTTGTTGACATCTTAGGGTCCGTTTGATAAATAGATTTGAATTAGTGATTTGATTTGAGTTAGTGTGATTTGAATTAGGATTTGAGTTAGTAATTTGAATTATAATCTAAATTGACATTTGGATATGTAAGTTTTAATCTAAGTATAGAACAAAATTGAAATTTATGGTTGGAAAGGTAGTGAAAATAGTTTTTAATTTATTAACATATCTAATAAAATCTTAATGTTAATGATCATAAAAAATATGCAATATTAATCTTCATTTATTCCTCTCTTCATTAAGAACACAATAAAAAAGAATCATCTTACTTGGATATTAAATGAAGAAGTTATAATTTTTTCCTCAAATATAAAAGAGAGAATTTCAGTTTTTACTGTAGCAAAGATATCAAAGTATCAAAAGTTTAGGGGATGAGAACTCTAAAAACTTGGATTCTTGATACTCAAAGGATTCAGATTTTAAGGGAAACAAACCTATATCTAAAGGATTTTTAATATTCAAATTCAAATTTAAGTCTATTAAATCTAAATAATACATGAAACAAACATATCCTTAGTCTATACACTACTCTTGCCATTAAATATGCGAGGTCAATATTTCAATTGTTTTTTTTATTACTATTTTTTATACATTTGATCCTCAAAAACTTTTCATTTCTTGATAGAAAGTTCCCAAAAGCATCTTTTTTTTTTTTTTTTCAATACAACTTGTAATGTTTTATTTATAAATCATGCTAGGATCCCATTTATTGCCACCCTTACTTTCTCCATACTTAAAATTAAGTATTGCCTTTTACACCTATTTTAATATTTGAAAAAAGTCCCTATGATTAAATTGTGTTTTTTCACACATTTCACCCACCCAACAGCCACCAACACTATATCCTTTTTCTTTTCACTTTTTTCCCCTTTATACTACGAGAATTTAATAAATAAAAGTTCATTGAATGACATGTATATTGTTACAAATTAGACGTTCTAATTCTACCAAAAACAAATAATGCAAGAAGAAAATAAGCAAAAAGAACATACAAATTTATAGTGATTTATTTTTAATATGAGAGCTACGTCTGCTTTTAGCCACCATAGAAAATTCATTATGATGAAAATGTTTATAAGAAAAAAATACAGGTCACTTGCAACTTTGTGTGTTTCTCTAACCTCTTTGATAATACCTTAATTCAGCACCCCTATGCATATAAGAAAACTATGGCAGTTGAATTTTTACAAGTGTAAAATTCCCAAATTACTTTTAATGAAATTTTGGTATAGGGCTCTGCTCCCAAACTCTCAAGAGGGCAATAATTTGTCAGAGTGTTAAATTATACTTATACAAACACTTACTTCATTTTGGTTTGTCTTTGTGAAATCTAGTTTGTATAGAATCTCACATATATGTTGTTTTATATTATGTGTTTTTGCTAGATGTTGTCATTTTATTCAATTATTTGTGCTTTTGGGACCTTTTTGTGAAAAGAATACGTTATTTGGGACCTCAGTTGAAAAGTTCCTTAAAATATTAACTTTTTAAGGGGATTTTTTTGGTGGGAATCCATATCTGTAGCGTACATTTTGAAACTATTATATATTGATCATAATTATTTCTTTTTTCTATAAATTTGATGGTAGAAAGACAAATACCTACTAATAGATTTTTTTTGTTCCCCCCAAAGAAATTGCCTTGTAATAATAGGAGTAAAGTAGGGACGAACGAAGCCAATAAAATGAGAGTTTGAGATGTTAATTGTTTAAATTTTTAACATAAGAATCCATAAGCCAAAGTTTGGGGATCCTTAATGCAAAAAACTTTTACTAAAATCTCTTTTTATACAATTAAATGATAATTTGAATAGGAACTATGTTATTAAATTTGACATTGTTATGAATAAATTATTTTGTTATTGTAAATGTTCATATTCCTAACACCGTCATGAATTGCATTATCTCTTCTTTGATTATCATTGATATTTGGTATTCCATAACCTTCATATAACCCCTAATTAATACTCTATTAGTAATATTTTATTATTGTAACTTATGGCTTTTAGCCTCTCTCACATTATGATTCTTAGTTTATATATATGGCATTTGAGGGCTTGTATTTGTATATAATATGAGATGATAAATAATAAGATTGTTTCTCTCAATTTTATGATTTGCAATTTAGTTCTTTGCATTTGTTTTATAACACGTTATCGGCACGAGTCTTTAATTACTTATATTGGTTTAGAAATTGATTTAGAGTTTTTTTTTAAAAAAAAGATTCAAGATTACTTTGAATACTTTTAGCTTCCATTTGTATTGCTCTCTCAACTAATTTGTTTATGAGAAATTTAACATTTTTTTTTGTAATATGTGGTATATAGGTTTGATACTAATTTGAGTATTATCATCAAAGTATCTAGCTATTGTTTCCAAAGATTTTTGTCAAACTTTTACAAGGTTGAGGTTATAATATGTTTTATGTCTCCCTAGAATTGTTAAGGTAACACATTTTATTTTATAATAATATTTTAGTAACTCTTCTTATCTCATCTAAGCATGTTCCTATATACATGATTTAGAGAATGATCTTTCCTCCCTTGATGGTAATAAAAATGAGTTATATATGTCTATATATATATATATATCGGTTCAATAGAAGTATATATATATGTGTATGTGTGCGCACGTGCGTTGAAAAGTTCTTAACACCCTCTTGAGTGATTGTTTTAAATATTATATGATGTTGTCTTGTTATTCTTGTATTTTCAATACAATAGTCTTTTGCATACAATTGTTAGTATTAACTTTATAACCACTACTAAATATTATGATGTAAAGTTTGATAAATATTTTCTTTGTTATTTTTATTTTAATTTGTCTTAATTAATGAGTTTTTTTGGCTATTTTTTATTGGTAATATTATTATCCTTGTGATATTGAATCGGTTTCTACTCTCTAGAGTTCGAGACAAATAGAGTTTTATAATTTATATATAGAATATTAATTATTATTCAATATACTATAATTATGTAAGTTACAAGTTTTGTTTGTTTGATTATGGGTACAGTAATGTTTTTAACATACAGTTATATAAATTATTTCTAAATGGCTATTAATCATGTCCATAAACACAAAATGGCAAGATCATAAAAAATAATAATGTGGTCTTTTATTATTAAAACTCTTGACATAAAAAAACTAATTATCCAATTAATTTGTCCATATTCTGAGAATTGAACATTGAACCATTTATTGGTGTAACTTGGTCATGTTTAAAATTACATCAACATGGATGTTTTATTGTGGCATATATATTTGAGCCAATAATAATTTGGTTTAGTTGGCTATATGACACTACACATTCCATGAAATATTGTAATTTTGTGCACTCATGATGAGATAGTAAAAGATAAATAATTAAAATTGTCGTTTATATCCTTACCATGCAATATGAAAAAAAAAAAACCATTAACTTTTCCCAATTATGTTGCATATTCATTGAAATGGATATTGCATACTTGTGATGGCTATAAGGGACTTTAAATATTTCCCAACTTCCTTATTATTGATGAAAATGATCAAATAAGTATTGGGAGCATGAAATTATGAAGAAATTAAAAAGTTTGTAATATTGTTCCCATAAATAATCAAAATTAGCCAAAGCTTTGATATGTACTTATTGTACGTCTAAATGCCAATACCAAGGCCAAATTAAGGGAGAAATTTTTATCCGTTTGTTATAAGAATATTATTATGACATATGAAAAGGCTATAGTGGTGTCTCCATAAAGGACATACCTATAGAGCATTCAAAATATAAATGTGATCTTGTAAAGGCTAAACGAAAAAAAGTTAGAGAAAGAGTTGAGCTATTGATTGTCTTCTCTTTATTTGATCTAAGTTTATTTAATTGAGTACAATGTAATATTATGATACAAAGCATCCTCCAAGTTTGAAAAAGTCATATATAATCACCGAAAGTGGAAATGTGACAAGAAAGGAAAATTAAGAGGCTTATGAGATTAAATTTATGAAAATATCACATACATGAAATACATTGAAGTAATAATGGTATTTTATTATTAGATAGCCTAGTGAATTAATAAGAAATTGATTATGATATTTAATTTGTTGGGTACACAAATTAAATGTTTGTTATTGATGATGTAAATTCCCATGGTATTATCAATATATTGATAAAAAGGAAAAAGTAATAATCATAGTAACTATAAAGGATATGAGAAGTCTCTACATTATATTTGGTTGTATGCACAGAGAGACATGCACGAGGGTATACGGATATATTAGAAACTTATTTTCACTTTCTCCTCCAAGTTGTAATAAAACATATATGAAAAATTGTTATGACAAACTATAAGTTCGTTAACCCAAAAGGCATATTGGGTATGAACATATGTATTTTGGAAATCCCTACAAGTAATATCGTTTGGAAAAATATTCTCACCATCAAGGAGAGGGAATTTACAGTTAGATATTATTGATCCTTACACAGATTGATTGATTCAGCATTGCAATGCGGTATAAAATTGTTAATTAGTATGATAAAGAAGGTGATTGAATCACTTCTCCAACGACAAATTTAATAGCTTGAATTGAGTTCTCTAAAATAATTTGTTATCTTATGAGTTTAAGAGATACTTGAAGCATTGAAAACTTGTCTGGTCTAAAGTACCACACTTGTTGGAAGAGAAAGAAACTTACAAATATGTTGGTATCATGAAGGGACCATATTCTTGAAGAGGATATATTTAGAAAAGGTTATTGACATGACAATTTGATATATTTATTAAAGCTTGACAAAATATATATAATAAGTTCAAGTGCGTCTAAAAAACATGTTGAAACAATCCATTGATATTTATAAAAAGTCCTAAAGGGGTTTTGAAATTACGCGCTTAATTATTAAGGTCACAAAGATCTTTGTGTAAATGAATGCAATCCATATATGAATGATACCACTATGTCTTTATAATATAAAGAATGGAAGTGCTAGCAAATTAATATCTCCATTGCTTTATAATGAGCTCAAACATACTGGATTTGCTGTTATTTGTGAAAATCTTTGAAAAAATCAAAAGAGAAATTCAAGAAGACAAATCTTATAGAAGAAAGTTTATTCAAATCTAAAAATTGAGATTTGCTTAAAATAATGCTTATCCATAATTTCTCGTACATATAAGAAAATTGTTTCAAAGAATTTTTAAGAATATTGTGTATTTTTGTCATTTATATGATGATTATATATTTTGAGGATATACCAAAATAATTCCAAGCCTTGAATTTTTATATAATGTTTTGAATATTATCTCATTATTTAAATTTAGTGTATTATCGTATGAAATATTATCTGAATAATTAAATAGAATGACAAGTATTTGGCTATAAGGTGCAAAATATTTTATATGGAGATGAGTTTATGTGTAAATAATTGTTGCACCATTGTTCTACCAATTAGGAAATAAATATCGGGTAAAGGATCGTTTATATATACCCACAAAAATAGCCAATAATTTTATGAAATTCTTTATGATAAATAAGCTTTTAAATAGCGATAGTTGAAATATTAGCAACAGTGCTAAGGGTAACAAGTTAAGATAGTCGATTGTAAATATCTTGAATTTGTTTACAATAGTATGTATCGACTCAATTGTTTTCTATCAAATCAATTGTTAGAACCATGATAGCGGTACAAAGGAGACACAAATGCGAACTGTACTCTTTTTCCCTTGGTCAAGATTTTTCCCACTAGGTTTTCTTTATGAGGTTTTTAACGAGACAACTTACAGCGTATAATAAGAATGATGTACTTTTTTTCCTTCACTAGAATTTTTGTCCATAGGGTTTTATCTAGTAAGGTTTTAATAAGGCATATTCTTAAATAAGGAACATCCAACAAAGAGTCTTATAAATTAAATTAACGTATTATTATTATTGATGTTCACCTTCTAACACACCCAATGTGTTCTTCAATGGTTGTTTGATCCTTTGAATAAGGATGATCTTGATCTATTGAAGTGAAACTTTATCATCAGATGATATTGAAGAAATTCTTAGTCCAAATAATACTATTAGTGCGCTAATGTAATGCTAGTAGCACAAGACCTCACACAACAATCTTTGCTATTGTACTAGCAAGATATAATTCTCAAAGACATTGAAAAGATGTTAAACAAGTATTTCTTTTTCATTGTGAAACATCTGATATGGATATTAGAATTAATTTGATGTTGAATATTTTTCAATTCATATAAAAGCATGATTACACAAATGCTACTTGTTTACATATGATGGTATTGCTATATCTTGATAATTTTTAAGGCAAACTATTGTCGTTGCGTCCTTGAATCATATTGAAATGTTGGCATTTTATGAGATAGTCATCTTATGTGCATTATATTGTTGAGATTTTTACTCCAATATATCCAAGTGACATGTGAACTTTAATTTAGCAAAGAAAGTCCGACAGCTTTATACGGGAAGAATGTAACGTTTATCACCCAAATTAAGGAGACAAAATAAAAACACGTTTCCTAACATTTATTTTTCATGCATGAGCTCCTAAAGGATGGTATTCATCGAATTTGTTCAAGTGACAACTTTGAAAATTTATATAGAGATACTTCCTACACTGTATTTAAGAAATTTCTGCGCAAGATTAGTATGTGTTGACTCAAAGATCTTTGTATATGATTTTGTTGAAGAAGAAATGTTGACATGAGGGGGAGACTATTGGCTCCTGTACTCTTTTTTCCTTTGCATATGTTTTGTCTCATCGGATTTTCCCAGCAAACTCTTTAATGAGGTAGTCCTAAGCCAAATTTTAAGAGAATAATGTACTCTTTTTTCCTTCACTAGAATTTTTTCCTATAAGGTTTTTCCTGGTAAGGTTTTTAACGAGGCATATATTCTTAAGGGATGAACATCCAAAGGAAAATGTTATGAATAAATTATTTTGTCATCGTGGATATTCATATTCCATGAATTGCATTATCTCTTCTTTAATTATCATTGATATTTGGTATTTCATAACTTTCATATAAACCCCAAGTAACACTCCATTTGTAATATTTTATTGTTGTAACTCATGGCTTTTAGCCTCTCACATATTATGATTCTTAGCCTATATATATGGCATTTGAAAGCTTGTATTTGTATATAATATAAGATGATGAATAATATGATTGTTTCTTTCTATTTCTTTTGTGTCTCCCTATTTTATGCTTTGCAATTTAGTTCTTTACCTTTGTTCTATAATAGACATTCATTTATTTTAACAGAGAATTAATATCAAAATTGTAGGGTTCTCTTTTTCTTATTCCTTATATTATGAGAGGTGCACTAAATTTACATAACTAATTTTGTAAGCATTTATGATTAGACGGACAAGGTATCACTCATTTTTTTGTTATTTCCCTTTTATGTCATCGTTTATATGATTCTAGTCGGAAGAAGTTATGGAATTGGTTTCTATATTTTCTTAGGTCTCAATCGACTTTAGGTTAATTTGGTCCGAGAGCTCTTCGTTTAATGGATTTTTGTTTTTCGTCTGGATATCTTCAGCTCTGATTATTGCCCTTCTCACAAATACAAGGGATAAATTAATGAATATTCTATGAATTCTTTATTCTCTCTCTTTATAATTAATATTTTTAATCAATTTTGTTTTATAATAAGTCTCTAAACTTAAAAAAAGTCTTATGAATAATCTCCGTTATATTTTAAATAAAATTTCACTTTATCTTATAAAAGATTCCCAAACTAGTTTCTCTCTATTTATAACACCTACATTAAAAGTTGTACTAATTTAATTCCTACACTAAAAAAAAAGGGACTATTCAAGACTTTTTGTGTGACGCAATTTAGCTTAATTATGTACTAACAATGTAGTTAAATTAGGCAGGGATCACATTTTGAGTTTAAGCTATGCCCATCAATTATTCTTATTATTATTATTATTATTGATAAAATAGAATAGGCTAAGTTCATCCAAAACTTGAAACATGCTAGATTTTTGTAGAAATTCTCACACTTCAATAAATGTAACATAAAATATTATTTCTGGTTGCGCTTTTCTAATTTTCTTATTTCAGCAAAATACCCAAAATATGTTTTGGGTTTACCAATATTTCTATTAAAGTAGTGGTATAAATTCTGACAAGTGGTAGCCTAATTATGTATATCCTTGTGAAGTTGTGATGGTTATACACTTCTCATCTATCTAATCAAATCATGTTGTTGCTGTTGTTGTTGTTGTTGTTGCAATCTGCTCAAGTCCCCCATCCTTTGTCACCAAACAAGTTCACGTAGACCTTTCCTTTCATGAAGGGAAAACATTTTGAGTGCAGAAAAAGTAAATGAAGATTGAAAAAATAGAAAAATAAAAGGCCAGTGTTTGTCTTTTTGGTTTCTTTGGTGAGGAAACAGGTGATATCAAGCACCAAAAAAACTGTGGCCTCGAGCTTGTGCTCACCACAGTCATCACCAACACAAAAGTGGAAAAGAAATGGGTGAACCTCCCACGTGGAAGAAGAATTGGGCGTTGTGGTGATAATACAAGATAAAGCTACAAGCCGCAACATCATGCCACGTGGCAGATAGGATTCCTAGGCACACTACTCCCACAATCCTTGCCCCTCCATTATCAACACTAGTACCACTTCTCATTCTCTTTAGCTCTCCAACACTCGTCCAAGGCACCAAGAAGAACAAACAAACCAAACGCAGCAAAGAAAAATATGGCAGCAACTGCAGCAGCTCTCTCTGGCACCATGGTGAGCACCTCCTTTATGAGGAGACAGCCGGTGAGCAGCCTGACGGCACTCCCCAACGTGGGGCGGGCGCTGTTCGGCCTCAAGGCGAGCCGCGGAGGGCGTGTCACTGCCATGGCATCATACAAGGTGAAGCTCATTACACCCGACGGAGAGAAAGAGTTCGACTGCCCGGACGACATCTACATTCTCGACCGTGCCGAGGAGGTCGGTATTGACCTTCCATACTCCTGCAGGGCTGGCTCTTGCTCCTCATGTGCTGGGAAAGTTAAGGAAGGATCAGTGGACCAGTCCGACCAGAGCTTCCTTGATGATGACCAGCTTGAGGGAGGTTGGATCCTCACCTGTGCTGCTTACGCTCGGTCTGATGTTGTCATTGAGACCCACAAGGAGGAGGAGCTCACTGCTTAAACTTTTTTGTGATATTCTTCTTTTTCCTTCCCATTTCTCAAATTGTTGTCCCCTCAAACTCTATATCTCTGTCATGTTTGTGTTGGTTGGATCGAGGGACAAGTGTAATTCAAGGATAAGGTTTGTACCTTTTCCTGAATGAGTTCGTCATTGTTAAATGCTTTTGAACTTTTTAATTCAGTTATGAAGTAACATTAGTTTGTTATAGTCCTTTCTTTTACACATTGCTTTGGTATTTTATTTTATTTTTTGGATATTTATATTCGTTGACATTACAATCCCTCTCTCCCTTGCCCCTTCATATGCGTGTATATCTCTGCATGTGTGGATGTTTGTGTGCATGCAGGGATGGAACTACAAAAGTCAGTTGGGGAGGACGAGACATGACTGAACTAATGACGTAGAATTTTACGGCGACAACATACACATTTTATATAGTTTTCATATACAAATTTTCCTTTAAAAATACAAGGTTCAGGGGGAGCGACCAACCGCCCACCCTCGATCATGAGTGGCTCTGCTTGTGTGCCTAGGAGGTTATATGCAAGCACTACAATGAAAAGAAATAAAAGGGGATGACCTCTTCATAAGATGGTATTTGGTTGTATGTGTCCTATAGAAAAATATTCCTCTTTAACACGAGTTGAAATGAATAATACATGGTGTTTGACCTAAAGTTCCTAGGAGGTTGAACAATGAACATTGTGAGGAAAAAGAAAATAGGTGACAGAAAAATAAAACCTCCAACCGGTCTTCTAGAATTCAGTTGAGATATTTCACCGTGCAGCAACCAGAAACAAGCAAACTTTCATCTGATTCTTGACGCCTGCTTCTGAGATTAGTCTGATAGTCATTTTTATTTTAATTTCATTCCAACAAAATGAAGCCTGCAATTTGAACTTGGAAAAGCCTAGGACTTTTACGTGTTTTGAAACAACTCAAAGAGAGTCTTGGCCTCTTCTCCATTGCTCAAACTGCCTTCTTCACCGCAGCTGGCGGGAGGTTGTGTACTAATGTTCACAGATTCAGATAAATACTCTTCCATCCGAAACACCTGGGGAATGCCAGAACTCCCATGGGCAGCCTCCTCGGGCGGTGTACTTGATGTTGCTGTCAACTGATTTTGAGACTCTAATGAAGAACTCCGAGACAAAGTGCCTGATGCAATAGTTATTTCATCCCTCTCACCAGCGGTCGATTCTAGAGAACACACCGACCTCATAGTGTGTGAGTGAAGGGAATCACGTTTAGATCTCTCCTTTACTCTCTTGCACCAACGATGGAGTAACTCTCTAACGCTTTCGGTGATGAGGGTTTTCTTAAACCGTGATCCCATCTGAAATTATGAGGGAAAGAGATTCAAAACCCTGTTTGGTTTTCAGTGACATGAACTCGAGTCCTGAAAGATAAGTGAACTCATATTTGTTCTTCGCGATGAGAAAGTGCCCATTTCTCACCTTAAATTCGTTTTATGAAAAATCACAATGTCTAGCACTACATCAAGAGTTGAAACAAACCTGGGTAACAATTATATTCAGAGGTACTGTGCTGTAGCTACACCAGAACTGAACTATAAGACTGCAACAACAATTAAAATACATCAAGATTGACGTTATTGCTTTATTGTCAAATAATCTATAGAACAAATTACTAACATCACCTGCTTAAGCTATCTGCTTAGTTAGTCAGGTTACAAGAATCAGAGATGGAAACAATGCTTTCATCATTATTAAGTAGTGACAGAAATTGGAAAATTTGAGAGGCATTCACTTTTTTCCCACAAGTATTTGCTTTATGCACTACATGAACAATTTAACTACGAGATTTGTGTTGAGGAAATTTTGTCTTTTCAACTTCCATCAATATTAAAAATCTCCCAACTTGTATGTTACATGCTAAAGAAAAGATACATACCCAGAGGCCAACCGAACGATTATCAGTATATTGTTATCCATGAAACACGATCTCTGCTTCAGTCCCCACTAAACATACAAGACACATTGAAAATTCATTAAATCTGAATTTATTGATAAAAAGGAAATCAAACAACCTAAGAGGTAGACATTTTGTAATTAATGAATCAATGTTGTAATTCTTTGGAAAAAACTAATCTAACCAAGGCCCAGATAAATGTTGCCATCTCAAAGGCATTCTGCACAAGAAAAAAGAAAAACAGAATAAGCAAAAAAAAAAAAAAAAAAATCATGTAACAAATAAGTTGCATCATAAATGAGTCATGCATTGACTGACACCTGAAATATGATGAATTGTATCAAGCGCAGTAAAATTTTGGGCTTTCCAAACCAAAACAGATCATCACGTGGCTTTAATTGAGTCCCAACAGATGGTCCTGATTGCTCAACAATTTCGAGTGCTAAAGAGGAGACGACGTGTTGAAGTTTTGTTCCAACCAGCATGACAAGCTTAGACAAGTGAAACCATTGAACATGATTATTATTATATTAGGAGAATCATTCTGTTTGATATAAGAGTGAAGAGAAAAGAAGACAGATTGGTTTCCTTACTATGGCAGGGATGAAAGATAGCCAGAAGTAAATATGTAGACCTGCAGTAATTGAGCTAAGAAATTTAAGGAAATAAAACTTGGATCAAATCTTGATCCTTGAAATTGCCCTTCCAAATGAAAAGGTTACCATGAATATTTACGAAGATGCATACTATGGCATAGCCCCATAGTGGCCAGCTGCAAGATCAAAAGAACAAATTGACATGAGGGAAATAATTACTCAATAAAATATGATCATATCTGGTAATTTATGGTTTATAACCCGGAGGTAGGATATTGTTTTTCAAAAGCTCCACATACCAAAAATCTTCAATTCTAAATCCTCATTTAAACTTGATTTGAAGACTAAATATATACTGTTTTGGGATATTTTAATACAACCATGCACAACAATGAAAAGACTTCAATACTACTGTTGGAGCCAGATTTTGTCCCTCAAACTCTATCGTCCACGTGTCAACTCAAGTTGACTGAACCAAGGGATCATCAACTGCAAGGAGTTTGCAGACTAGTTCGTCGACTAAAGACAGCTTGGAAACCACTTGGATCCCAGACTAGCTCGGAATGACTACATCACCTGGAGTCAATGACGATTGCACGACAGAGTTGTACAGCCAACTTCTCCCTAGAATGTTGTAAGAATCTTTCGCAGAATCCTCTATTCAGGGATTTTAGAGATTTTGCAATTTGCAATCAAGGCAATTGCCTTATCACCATGGATCCGAATTCTACAACGAAAAGTCGTTTATATTCAAGTTCGGGAAAGTCTAATCAAATTCAAATAAAAAGCCTACTCTTATCAGGAAACTGAAGTCATCAGCTATAAAAGGAGGCATTCCCTTAGCCTTGAACATGATTCGCCACGCATTCTACACACTCTAGCCACCCACAACACTTTTATTCTCTGCAACCACAATTAGTCTTCTCCATTTTTCTCTCTATCAAGCTTTATCAAGCTCTTTTGTAATATTTTCTCTCTACACAGTGAAAACCCAAACAATGCAGTGGACATGGCTATTGAGGGAACACGATAAAGTCTTGTGTCTCTCTTTATTTACTGCACTTTATTTATTTGCTTACAAGCTAGATCAATCTTAGACAAACGGATCAACATCTAATGAGTACCGAATTGGTCATTGGCCCTAATACAAATCAACCATAGAATTTTCCCTCTACAATCATAATGATTCTGATTCTTAAGTTACTCCAAAATGGTAAATTAAAATGCAATATTTCCCTTGGTGCTTTTGGGGGCATAAGATGCAAGGACATAGAAGCATTATCAGCTAATTTACCAGGCCATGGCATGATTAACATTTCTGTAGTAAAATATCAAGAATTTATAAGAGAATGTTTTAGGATGAGCCCTTTTCAAATTTGTATATTTTTCTCCCGTCTCTAATTGTAATTTTCTTTTTTTTTTTTTTTTTTGCCTGTTCCTTTCTTCCATATTTGATCTAAATTCTTTCAGTTCTTGAATGTGAAAAGTTAGTTAGCATGTTACTTCCTGAAAACTTTTGTGGTTGACTCGTTCGTTCCTGGAGTTGTTTTCATCACAATTAGTCCTTAAATTCCAAAAGAGCAGCAATCTCTTATCGTCAAAGGGAGTTAAAGGTTGAAGTTTTTAATCACAAATTCAGGAATTAAACTATCCAAAAGATAAACTCTTAGGGATGAACGTGCCAAACTTTGAGAAGTTCAAGAGCACAAGTGCTAAAAATTTTTTATTATTGCATACAACATTTAACCCTGGTCAATGGTTACAGTTAATTGGTACTATTTTATAAATTAAGGGCAACATAAAAAAAAAAAAAGGATGCAAGGAAAAAAAAATTTGACGAAAGTTTTAAATCCAAGAAATGCAGTAGAACCAAAAGCTAAAATCCCAAACTCAAAGCATTGACACATCCTCTACTTTTTGAAAAGGTACAGTTTTCTTCTAAGCTTGAGAAGTTCTAGTTTAACTATACCATCAGAACGTAATGTTACTAAGGGGGCAAAAAAATATTTCCAAGAATTTTTTGCACGAACAAATCAAAAGAATATGAGAGTTGATATGAATTATTTTTGAAGCAAGTATAATGTTAAGAGAAGTGCACACCTAATTCCAAGAATTCCATTGAATTCGTCTTCCATACTCCGGACCATATATTTGTGGAAATCATAAATTTGTGGCAACTTGTGCTTCTGGATATCATGAAATAAAGTAAATGACGTGAGTTCAGTATACTATACATGTTAAGTGAAATCCAATAGATCACAAAATTTGATGAGGAAAGCAACAGAAGGTTACTTGATGATGTCACATAATTTAAAATGAAATCGGATGACTAAAATATTATACACGCCAGAAACAAAGAATGCAACTTTAGTTGGCATGAAGTCCATATACCCAAACGAAGGCAAGGTACTCCGTCGTTTTACAACAAAAATAATTCAAAATATATCAATGTCCAATATGAGGATGGGAGATTTATGAGCAGATAGTGGTTGTAGGCAGAACTTAATGGTAAATTGAGCCTTATGTTCAATGACGTTTGCATTTTGGTTTTAGAATGACCTTTCATCATAACAGCTCTTGGGAGGGAAGAAGGAAACTTTTTTACAGTCAGCTGAAATAAGAGGTGAGGTACAAGAGATTTCTTCAAAGACGAAAAACCTGAGCTAGTGTACAGGCAACACCTATGTTCCTGGAATGAAGAATGAGGTTTTAAGTACCGCCAGTCCGCCGCCAACTTGAAAGCAAAGATCTTGAGTATCGGACACCAAAACACCAGTAGAAGAAAAAAGAATACCACCATGGATCACACTAATGCCATTTGCACATTGACTCTCAATAAATTTTGGGGGAAGACACGATTCCAAAAGAAAAAAAAAGGGATCTTTTTGAGTCCGTTTGGGAATATAGGTTTGAACCAACGACTTGAACTGAAAACACTATAACAATTCAAATTTAGCAAAATTGGTTTTTGGTTCGAACCTATAACAGGCTATTTTTGTGTTGTGATGGCGTTTCCATACTGTTACTAGTCATAATAGGATCAAAATTGTTCCTCAAGGAGGGCAGATCTTATCAAGTAAAAGAACAAATATGAGGTTTACGATTAGGGACCGAAAGTGAATTGGATTAGTTGGCTTTGGCAATGAAAACAAGAACAAATGAAAAGGCACAAAAGGGCATAAAATACAAAATAACTAACTCACTGTGATGAAGCCCAGACGAAGTGCCAAGTAATCTGATTTCCTTATGGAATTTCTAAATTGTCGTAGGAAGCAGAGCTGCACAACCACAATTGCCATTTAGAAACTGAATAGCGACTGAATAAGAGAGCCAATAAAGTGTGACAGGAGAGAAGATTATCAAATAGATTATGACCTTATTTCGACAACAAAGGAAATCCAAGTGTAGTTCACAAAGGAATGCTTCTAAGTATGATCAATCTTACTACTAAATATTCCGTTGTAATAGAAGAGCCACATCAGAAACATAAACATTAATCGTATTTGACTTCCTTTGTGCCAGAAATGGATTCAGCTGATTCATGCATTGCTTTTTAGATAAAACAAAACTATTGGAATTAAGCACGTAAATACAATGATTAAACAAGAGCACATATGATGGGGAAAAGTTCACTATCATTAGAGAACTCAAAGTTGTAATCATCGTGAAAACATACCATCCAAATAAGAACAGGATTTCTGCTCCATGGATGAGATGTGTGATGGAAAACAAAAGTCGATTGACGCCTCAAGACCTTGTCTATCTTTGCTGTAACAAGAAAGGTAACAAAACAAAGATATGTTAAACAACCTTGGACACTAGAATAGCAAGAAAGTGGGCTTTTTTAGGAAACACAATTTGATGACTCTTGACTTTTTTCAACACTTACAAGTTGAAGTAAACGTGAATAAACGAGAACAAACATAAGGGAATCCAAGAAGTGTTTAAAGGGCTTGGGTTTCTCCCTCTTTAATCGGTAAAATGAAGATAAGCTGAAAATAGGTCAAAGGTTGATAGGCCCCAGAAGGTAAACTTTTGAGGATGAAAGCCCAAAGGACCCAAGACCATGTTAGGATCAGTGTGCATGATGCAAGTCTGTATCTTCTTCTTCAAATTGTTTGTACTTAACTCGAAGATTACACTGCCTAAGGCCTAAGACAACAAGCTAATTTCTATCTTTAATTGCTTAATCCGAAAGAAATCCAGACTCAAATGCCAAAATAACATCATAACTACATATAAAATCATTTACATGCAAATGTCATTTGCCATAAAATTGGACGTCGCAAGGCTAAAAACCAAAAAAGGAACCTGAAGTTACAATTTGAGGAGGCAGAAGAAAACTCTTAAGTCAAACCAGCCACTTAAATTTATATTTTTGTTTTAACTAGGAACTAAGAAGTGTAAGGCGCATTAGTGCGGTTTAAAGAACTTCATAAAACGGATGATTGGCCATTCTGCTTGTGCTTTCAGAGAGTAGGAGACATACCTTGCAAGGTAGCTTGATTTTCCCATTTCCTCCAACTGTAAATCTACAAAATACGCAATACGAAAAAAGATCAATCTCCACTTCTCTGGTTTGTAACCAAATTTCCAAACATACCCTAATCTCCACCAATAAAGTTCAAATCATTTTGTCATCTAACATTAATAAAGAATGTTTGATCCGTTTAAGGGACAAGAATGATTTAAACTTTTTATATAATTCATGTCTGACATCTGAATACCAATATGCAATATGGAATGAGATTTCAAGTATTAGCCAAAACAACAGAACAGTGAAAGGAAACATAGAACATTGGTCTGACATGAGATACATGCTTACACTGAGAAGCAAAAGATCTAAATTAGGTGATTTACAGGACTAGCCAAATTTACGACCCTATTCTAAGAAATGGCTGATTTTTTTTTTTAATAGCCAACATGACTTAATCAAGAAAAATAATATATTTATCTAATGACAAATTGAGTCACCTAGGCAAAAGTTGCTAATTCACTCAATAAATAAGCACCAAAAAAATTTATTTAAGCTATTTGCAGTTGATAAATTCTTTGTTTTAATGGTAAAGGATTTAATTAGCAGTTGGTGTTGGTATAAGGGATATGAAGAGCTTGTTTGGTTCGAATACTTTTGATACTGGAATCACGGTTTGAATCATTTTGCTACAGTATTTTTTTTCACAAAAATTTAAACCTTCATTCAAATACTCTATTCAAATACTCGAACCAAACGGACCCGAAGATTTCACCTTGCTCATGGCCAGACCAACAGCAACACAGCTATACAAGACATGAGTTACCCCAAGAACAAACAGGAAACGATGGAGCTGCTCAAGACCCTCATATGAAACAAATGGTTCACGACCCTGAGAAAAAAATAAAAACCCACTAATCTTAGTGGTATACTATGTAAAGGGTAAAGAAACCCGAGTCGCACATCATTAAAATATATCAAAAAATAATAACTTATAAGGACATTGGTCCACCCTACCAAACAGGTTAACCTTTAAGATAAAAGCTTACTAGGTCCTTAAAAAGTCCAAATTCCATTATGTAATAGCTAGTCACGTATGAATTCCTTAAATATTTCAAACTTGAAGAATGATTATTTTACCTCGCCACATTGATGAGAATGTGTATTATAGATTCCACTTGGAGGAACTTGTGTCTCGTTCAGAAAAGAGAAATGAGTTTCCGAATTGCGGTCCACATGGATGCCATTGTCGTAGTCTTTTTCAGAACAAATATAGAAGCGGCTATTGAAAAGAGATGAATCTACGCATATCTCAGAAATCCATCTTGCACATTGTGCCAAAAACAAAGATATAAGTCCAAGTAGCATCAACTCTACAAGGAAACAAGTAAAAACTTGTCAACTAATTAAAAAAAAAAAAGAAAGAAAAGAAGAAGAAGAAGAAGAAGACAAAAGAAAACATCATAACAAGACAGTTAAATTCACCTTCCTTGATCTTCTCCAAAGAAGCAAACAGTGCCTTCCTTCTAGTCTTCTTTAACCACTGTACAAAACACATACAAGATTTAGATGTAACATTTCTGCAGTAAGATTTACTATTATTTCCCATTTATTCATGGTAAAATAAATAATAATAATAATAATAATGTTGAAAAGAAATAACTTTGGTGAATGGTGTAATTTAAATTTATTATTAAAGTGCCTTCAAAAAAACTGATTATTTCCATTAATTTATTTTCCAACATTTTCCGAGCAATAGAAAATAGCAACCAACAATTATAACAAGTTTGTTGCCCTCAAAAGCTTCATAACTCAACTAAACTTGCACAAAGTAAATTTCCGCTCTGACTTTTTCTCAATTTTCGTTTTGTTATAGAACACCATTGTAAAGAACAAAAAGATAAACCCCAGAAGTCCACTTTTTGTCGCACTTTCTCAAGGGCCAAACAGATTTGGAGACTTCTAACCTCTCTAAGCAAGATGAAAAAGTAGTGATGAAAACGGAGAGACCAATAAACACGTGAAGAATTGAATTTTTAGTCTTTTGCTTTCTTCTGCATTTTCTTATAAACAAACGTGAGCATTAAAACCCAACAGCTTTGTAAATCTGTGGGACCCGACAAAATCAAGTGTACAGTTCAGAACTTAACTTCGTCCCCAATCTTGTCCCAACCAGACTTTACCTTTCAATCCCAACAAAAAATAAAATAAAATAAAAAACTTTACAAGCCAAATTGTCAAAAGGGTCCCAGAAATTGAAAGACATGGTTTAAATCACTTCATCATAATTACCTTTCCAAATCTGTGTATGGACCTTTCCACCAAAAAGCAAACGAATATCATAACTGTAACGACTGAGGCCACTGAATAAGTTGGAGTCTCGGCCAATGACCTCTGCTGCTGAATCACCTCCTCCATTATTCCTCAAATCAGCAACAGCCCATTAACTCTCACCAAAAAAAAAAAAAAAAAAAGAAGAAGAACACTGAAAAATTTTCTCGGGAAAATGTGGAGACCCTTAAACGGGGAGAAAGTGAGGAAGAAAAGCAGTGAAAGATCCAGGAAAAGGGGACACGTATACATTTAGTAGAATAATAGGGAAATATGTTGCAGTGAACACATATTAATATTAATATTAAAAAGGTACAGGTGAACGTGGTGATCTGGATAGATATGAACGTAGAGGATCTTCTTGAACATGGCATGATGGAGATCCTACTTTAATGGCTTTTTTTAAATTTTATTTGCACTTTGTTTTCATGAACGTGTCTGCTATTTTCTAAGCAATTACACAATGCATACTTCCATTAAAATTATTGATTATTGGAGTTGCTGTCCTCAACCTCGGGAGCGCTATCTAGACAGGGTCATATGCGCATGCAACTCCAACCTACGCACATGGAGCCCACCAACTTCCCCTTGTGCAGTTTATGATTTGTTTGACACGTGAGTTTGGATTCATATGGTTTAAAACTTTATTGATATAAACGGTAGATTTTAAATTGTATTGTTTAAATGGTAGTTTTAAAGTAACATTTAGAACATAAAGATTTAATATAAGAATAAAATATCACATCAAGTTTAAAACGAGAATTGATGTTTAAAAAACTATGGTTTGTAAAAAAAAAAAAGGAGAATGGGAATGGTTTTTATTGTAGACAATGGTTCAAACCATATAAACTTAGGGGACAAAGTTTAGATTTTGAGGGTTTAGGCTATTTTGAAATTGCTTCTACAGTTTGGACTGGCCTTAGTTATTACTCCAACAAACGCCAGTTTGAACGGTTTTTATCGTTTAAACTGCCTTAAATAGTTTTGAACCTACCTACCAAACGGCCCAATAATTGTCGAGAATTTAAACACATAGTGCTTGTCCAATTCTTAATTATTATTTAGAACATTTGGAAACTCAATAGGAGCTACTAGTTAGAACCGAAAATATTATACTAATACAGAGTTTATGTAGAAAAGTATACCCACCAATTAGGAGTTTTGACTCCTATAATCAAGATACATGCCCAGTTTGTCTAGAAACTTTGAGAATACTCAATTCGAGAATGCCTTGGTTAGGATGTCATTCAACTGGTCTTCTGATTGAATCTTCAGCAACTCCATAATTTTTTCATCTAGTTTCTCCTTAATGAAGAATCTGTTGAAGCTTTGTGCCATTATGCCGAAGAGGATTGTGAGCAATATCACATGCTACTTTATTTTCATAATATAGTCAAATTGCTTGTCCAGTCCACTAACCCATGTCTTGCAAGAGTAATCTTCTTTACAATGCTTCACAAAGTCCAAGTGCCATACCCCTAAATTTAGCTTCTGCACTTGAGCGTGCAACAACAGTTTGTTTTTTGCTTCTCCATATAACAAGATTAACTTGTACAAATATGAAATAACCTAAGTAGATCGTCTGTCATCTACTGCTCTAGCCCAGTTAGCCTTAGCATATGCATCTACGCGTTGATGATCTGCATTTTTTGAGAACAAAATTCCCTTAGCAGGTATGGCTTTTAGATACCTCAAGATGCATATAAATACATTCATATGTTGCTCTCTAAGATTATACATGAATTAGATGACAATACTTAATGCATAAATAAGGTCTAGCCTTATGTGTGCTAAGTACATCAATCTTTCTACCTGCCTCTGGTATCTTCTTTCATCAACTAGTACTTGGTTAGGCTCAACACATAGCTTCAAACCTTCTTCCATAGGTGTCAACTGACATTCATCTTTCCTTCAATAAATTTAAGGCATATTTTCTTTGAGCTAGAAAGATTCTGTTATTAGATAGAGATACTTCGATCCCAAGAAAATAATCCAAAGGGCCTATATCTTTCATTTCGAATTCTTTGGACAAGTATTTCTAAAGTGCTTTCTTTTCTTCTAGATCATTCCATGTAACCACTATGTCATCTACATATACAATGAAGGCATTGATCTTACCATGTTAATTCTTCATGAAGAAGTTATGGTCCAAATTGCTCTAATGGTAGCCAAAGGCTATCATAAACTTTGTGAAACTTCCAAATCATTCTCGGAGATTGTTTCAACCCATTCAACGATTTCTTCAACTTGCACACGTTCTGACTATGCATTTTTTGGTTTATACATCTTGGTAGAATATCTATGTAGACTTCTTTAGACAATTCATCACGTAGAAAAGTTTTATTCACATCAAACTATTGCAGTAGCCAATCCAAATTTGCAGCTAAAGACAACAAGACTCAAACCATATTGATTTTGGCTATAGGTGTAAATGTCTTTGTATAATCGATCCCATAAGTATAAGTGTACCCTTTTGCTACCAATCTCGCTTTAAAGCATTCAATTGTGCTATCTACTTTGCACTTTAAGTTGTAAATCCAATGACATCTAACTACTTTCTTCCATGGCGGGTGATCAACGAGTTCCCATATTTCATTTTTTTTTGCAAAGATTTGATCTCCTTATTCATAGTAGCTTTCCACCTTGGGCCAGCTAAGGTTTTCTGCACACTGTTAGGAATTAGATACAATAGATATTTAATTTACTAATGACAAATTTGATTCAGACAAACGATGGTTACTCACATAATAACTCATGGGGTATTTGACTTTATTAGATAATTCAAGTTCATACGTGGGCTTAGGAATGTCTCTAGTCTGTTGTTGTTGTAACTATTTCTGATTGGCTTAGTTACTAAATTAGGGACGTCCTCAATAGACAATTGGTTTGGTATGTTCAACAAAGTTGAAGCTACATCTTCAATTTATGGAACAGGAAGCTCAAACTTGAACTGAGGCAGAGGTAAAAATGTCCCTTCAGTTTCAGGTTGTTCATCACTACTTTCATCCAAAGTTGTACCATTCTGATCCAATTCACCCACTTCCTGATCGATTGGCTCAATTTTGGAGATATCACTAATAAAATCCAAGGTTATACCTCTTGTATCCAAGTTGCTCACATCTTGGTTACTAGATCTACGGAATTCTCCTTCCCCAAAAGTGAGAACTTTGCAGTCTAGAGTTTGAATTTCCTTTTGGTACTCCCCATTAAGTTAAGACTTAAAAGGAAGATATATTGTGTCTTCATGAAACATAACATCCTAGTGATAAACATTTGCTGAGTTAGAGGATGTTAACATCAATACCCCTTTTGATAAGTAGCATATCCCGGAAAAACACATCACAATGCTCAAGGAATTAACTTATCACGTATGATGACAATGTTTAGTTCGACTAAGATAAAGGAAAGGGAAGGTCTAATATGTCCAGCACCACAGTCTGCTCTCCGAGGTGTCGACCCTTTGAAGAACGGTCAACTATGGTTTTTGTTGTAATGATCGAGAAAAATCTTAGAATTAAATAATGTAATTTACATATTTAAATCAAGGATTTTCCTTGACACATTATGTATGAATTTCGTGAGTAAAGAATTTATGGAATTAATATACGAATATTCCAAAATTCTATAATGGATTCTATAGTTAAGTTAATTAACTATCGAAATTTAATAAATGAATTGATAAATTCAACCGTTACTATGACGGAATAATTTATCTGTAAAGAACTTGAGAATTTAATTATGAGAAGTTTCGAGTACAATATTAAGTTAGCAGTGTATTGAGAAACACTCTAACGCAAATTAAATCCTTAATTGCCAAATTAGTCAAAAATGGAGCTACGCGAGTAGCCGTAATGATAGAAAATACTATGCAAACTCTAATAGTAACACTGTTAAAAACTATGTCATTACAGAGTTTAGATACTGAAAAAGTCACATTTGGATTTTTATTAAGTTTAAAATTAATTTTTAGACTTAATGCAGTCAAAAACAAATACGCAATTAAACTTTGATTGTTATCGGTTCATACTGCGATCAGTGTATCACAGTATTTGAAAAATAAAGAAGACCTATCAGGTAATAAAATTTCATGTTAGCTAAGTTAGTTATTGCAGGCAGTATAAAATTTACCCGCTTAAGCATTTCTTACAAGAGAGGCCAAAGTACCCATAAAATGTGCTTCCAATATCATCATTGTATTTTAAGTAATCAATTAAGCCTTATCTAGCACTCCACTCCACTTCATGATGGCGCCAACTTTGGAGATTAGTAAGTCTAGTTTAAGTCAAAAATATTGTCTTGTTTCCCACTTGTCCACCGAGTAAGTCATAAAGGAAGAAAAAAAGGAAAAAGCTTGCTTTGTCTTGTTTCCCACATGTCCACCGAGTGAGCTTGCTTCCAAGAAAAAGAAAACTTTTCTCTCCATTTGTTTCAAGTCCCACCACCAAATCAAGAAGTCAAAAAGTAAGGGCTCTTTCTCTCCATTTATTTTTTTCTCTGTTCTCCACTTCCACCGAACAACCCAACCTCCAAATGAAAGAAAAAAATTGTTGTATGATCACTTGTCTCCACTTGACTTCAAGCTCCTCCACCGATTCACCAAGTCAAAAGAATAAAATTTAAAATTTTCCCACTTCCATTCCTTCCACCGAGTGGACATAGAATCACAAAGAAAAAAAGAAAAAGAAGTTGTTTTGTCTCCACTTGCTTCACCAAGTAAGCAAGTCACAAAGAAGAAGTAGGAAAAGAACGAGGTGGTGAAAGATATTGTTCAAGGTACTATCTACACCATTTCTTTCCTTTTTATTTTTCCTTAGCAAAGAAAGGAAAAATGTTGCTTGAATAGCTTTTATGTGATAGCCAAGACAAGTTAGATTTTTACATGATAAAGTTTTGATTTAGTGTTGGTTCAAGAAGAGGAAAAGAGAGGAGATAAAAGTTTTAAGATCAACCAACCAAGGATAGTCATCAAGGGTAAGTAATCTAAACCTTTCCTTAAAATTTTTTTAGGTTAAACTTCATAATTTTATGAGAGAGTTGATGATTGGGTTGTAATAATTATTTTTGTGTGATTAGCATGGCTAGTGTTTGTATGTGATGTAAAAAGTTAGTATGGTATGTTAGAGTTATGTTTTGTACAAGTTTTAGTTTGTGGAAAAATTTTCCATAAACTTTGAACGTGTAAACGGAGGCCTTAGAATCGATTTTTAAAACCTTACTGAACACGGGACTTTTAGTTTTCGTTGTTTTGTACAAAATCCCGTGACTGTGAAAAAACACAGTTTTGACTCTAAATAGGCCTACCGAACAATTTTTATGGACTGCCTAAACAGTCCCCAAAAACTGCCAAAAAGGCAGCCCAAAAAACTGCCTAATGCAGTTTATTGAAACTGCCCAAAACAGTTCCAGCACTGCTGGAACTGTTTTGCCAATTTTGAACCATTTTGAGTCCGAATTTTACATTTCACAAAACACAGAAGTTTTAGATTTTTATGAGACGAACAACTTTTGTGAAGAATTTTTTTTTCAAAATCTGCCTCTAAAATACAGTTATTGGCAGTTTTCTAAAACAGTCCAAAAACTACGTTTTTGCGTAGAAAAATGTTTTTAAGTTTCGGGTCGTTTCAAGCTCGCATTACAATTTTTCCAAACATAAAAGTTTAAGTTTGCAACAAAATGGGGAACTTTTGTGAAATACTACTTTTAAATTGGACATATAAAAATAGTCAAAACTTTTAATTGGTAAGAATTTCAAAGTTTTAACCGGGAAGCAATTTTGCCAAAGAAAAATGGTAACCGGTACTATAAAAACAACAAGAAAATTATACAAACACACATTTAAAAAAAGTGACTTTTACGAGGAAAAACTTTAAAAAGAAAATATGTGTTTAATAAACGATTTCATATAAATCTTCCAAAATTACTCCACCAGTACCAGTTTTTACAAACAAAGATCGCGTGACCTTAAGATTTGACTTTTCACTAAACCAAGAAATTACAGCACTTTTGAAAGGTTATATAAGCTCAAGATTTATTGGGTTAACAATTTCAGATATTATTTTATCAAGCGATTTTTATTTGAAATTCCAAGTTAAATGGGTAAGAATTTTAAAGACAAACTTTAATCGTTTTCAATTGAACATTATTTCGGCAAGCATAAAATCCCGATACGATAGAACCTTAATGCCACAATGTTAGGCACAGGTCTAACGCCCATTTCAGTCTAAAATGCCATGCGGAACACAATCTATCGGTAAAATGTATATGACGTTATGATGTCATTTTTGGGCTTACGAGCTTAAAAATAATTATGAACCCATTAAATGGATTTAGAATAAGCCCAATGAGGACCTGAGACAAGAATCCTGAATTTAGAAAATGTCTAATATAATGGATCAAAGTCTCACAGAATTAACAATGATAGATAATTAATTAATTAATTAATTATCAACTTGGATACGAACAAACTGGCAATTAAGAAAAAGTTTAAATATTATGAGGATTCAGTAAAAATAATCCTTATGATAGAAATGGTGAAATCTATGATCAATTGATAAAAGAATTTATGATCTACTAGAGTGATCGAATTCTTGTGGTTATGCTAAAATCTAAATAGCATAAAATGAAGTATTCTTACACACTCCAAATGGGCATTTTGTACAGATTTGTTTCCAATAGAAAAGAAGGAATTCAGAATCTATAGGGAAGCCTACTTTACTGAAACAGGTAAGTAGGAATCTCACCTACAGTATGAATAGTTTTAAAAATAAATTAATTTTAAATATTTTCATAAAATTTATGAAAATGCATGATCAGTGATTTATTACACTATTATATATTATGATGTGATATGTTATGTTATGACATGATGTGAAATGCTATGATGATGATGATATGATTAATGTGTGATGTATGCAATATATAAATGATATTGTTTAATCACCTTCAAGTCAAGTATGATTATGATTTACGATTCATGAATTACGAAATTGTGATGTCATGTAGTGATAAGTCATACTGCATATACACAATAAGACAAGTGAAACTTATAAGACAAGTTAAGGGTGTCGTACCAACCTCCCAACCCACGGGGAGGCTCCACGTTAAATTAATGAATGATCTTGGTGTCGTTGGGACCTCACGAACCCTAACTTCCCAATACTCGCGCGCAATCGGCACGATCACTTGGGCCCAAAGTAAGAAGATAAGTTACAGCTTAAATAATTAAGCATAAATCAAGTTGATAAGCAAGCATAAAATGCTCATGCATATTTTTATTAAAATAATTTTTAATTATGTTTTGCGATGCTAATTTCCTACTTGCTGAGCGAAAGCTCATTTAAGTATGTTCATGCTGTAGGTAAGAAAAACCTGTCAGCGACACTTGATGGGCGGTGGTGAGCAGCGGACGAATAGTGAAGATGGGAATGGATGCCGCTCACGCAATGTAACATTTTCGCATTATTATTTTACAAATTTATGTATGTTTTATTTTACGAAATTTCGTATGCTTACACTTTACGAAAATTATGTGCATATGAATAAGTAAATAATTTACGTAATTATGTTTTAAAAACCGAGCTTGTGATTACGCAACCTTGGTCCAGAGGATTTTAAAGTTTAAAAATGTTGCAATAGTTAATGCAACAAATGCACAAAATTTGTAAGAAAGAAAATTATAAGTTCATTTAGAATTACAAAGGATTAATGAAGTTTTATACTAAGTTAAGAAATGAATTTTATGAATATATTTTATGAAATCATTATGAAAGTTTAAAAGAAAAGCCTTAAGAAATTAGTATCTTAAACTTAAAAGTTAAGTTATAAGAAATTATGTTTTATTTAGTTAAGAAGGTTTACTTTAAGAAAATAATATGATATTTTTAAGACGTTAAAATTATAAGCAAAAATATATAATAATTGCTAAGAAAGTTTTAGAGAGCATTTAAATGGGATTTTATTTTAATATTTAATTTAAAATTTGTCTTGAAAATAGTTTTATCTAAATTGAGAAATGTCTTTAAAGTAATAGTTGCTAAATAATTATTCTTATATTTAAAAAGAAAAGTTCAAGAAAATTTCTATGGTTATGTTTCAAGAAATTAATGTTATAAGTTATGTAAAGGATCATGATTTGTAAATTATGATTATGTTAAAACGTAATGATTATTATTACGTTATTATCACGTTTGAGAAATTTATGTTATTATGTTAGGTTTACGAAATAAAGTTTTGAGAAATGATTATTATGTCTTTTAAGGTTATATGTTAAGAATTCTTTATCAATAAGAATTCGTTTGTTATTAAGATTTGAAAAACAGTTATTACTTCCTCTAAGGTTTTATGTTAAGGATTCCTCAGTAAGAATCCAAAAAGAAAAAAAAATTATCCTGAATTTTTCTACCTTAATTGTAAGTAAGTTTAAGTTTATGATGATGTTTAAGTTAAGTGACGGCTACGTAAGGCGGGTCGTTACATTTGCTCTCTTTGGAAGAGGGTTCTTTCATTAGTTCAGCTCTTGCCTCCCTTGGCATTCCCTTTGGAGGGCTTCAACTGGCCTAATAAAAAAAAATTGGTAGTATGTGGATTTCTTTTGATTAATGGGTTGTTGACACAGTGTTGACTGACGAACCAAAGTTAGCCACGTTGCAATTGACTGCTGATTGTGATGCTGATTAGGTCTTGATGAAAATATTTTGAAAATTATAATTTTTGACCCCTAGATTCCAATTTTCCCTACGAACAAGACTAGAAGAATTAATTTTTTACAAAATAAAATTGCCAAAAATATTATTTATTTTATCTTTAGAGACCTAAGCGTTGCACCATTAACATCATAGGTGCGCCTTTATGAGAGGAGTGAGGTAGCTAGTTCTAAACCAAACATGACAAGTCCAAACCTTGCAAAATACCATAAACATAAACATAGGGTGTGTAATGCTTAATTAAGTGGTGCATATATATACAAGTTTTTTTTGAAAACTTGTCATAAACCATAAAAACATGAACATAAAAAATCCTTATGAAAATTCATGGTAAAAGGTCTTGAAATAAGAACTTTAAATCATAAATCTTTGCTTATAAGACATTGCTTAACATTTGCATAAACTTTTATCATGTTGCAAGTGAGAATGTACTTACTTGACTTGCTTCCTTACTAAACCTTAAATTGGGTGACATTGCCACGGTTCTCGGTGTGCTCATCTTTCAGAGTGTTCATGTCAATCATTCATATAATACATGAAATTAATCATCATACATCATTTTTAACGAAACAAAACATCTTTGAGTCACAAACATATACTTAGAGTCAAGAAACATAAAGACATAAAACATGAACTTTAATCACTTAAAGATATTAATCTCAACTTATAAGCATGAATAAAGTATAAGAATTATTCCATAACATAGTTAATATATATAAATATCACTCAAACTTTATTCTCTTGAAAATATTAATCCAAAATACCTTTTTTTAGTTTTTAAAACATTCAAGTAAATCTCCTAATCATAAAAACTAACTGATCTTCAAGGATTCATAACCCTATATCTTTCAATTCGTATTCAATTAGAGTATAAAAATTTGCAGAAACAAAAGAAACACACATATATATATAACACTTAGAATTTTTTTAGCCATAAAAATTTTATTTAATAATTAAAATAAATCATATAATCAATACTACTAAATTTGCCAACAAAGCCTAGGCAGTGAGCAGTCCTAATTAAAAATTATATATTAAATTATTTATGCTATAAAACACATTATAAAAATTATAAATATAGTAGACATATAAAATCATAACATATCCAAAATTCAGCTTCAAATAAATTTAGAGTGATTCAAAACATAAGTTTGAATTCATAGTTAATATTAACAGTAGACATGCCAAACAACAAAACATGCTTCATTCAAATATTTTATAAAATCAAATATGTATGATGTGCTTCTGAAATTTTTATGTGACATGTTTAATATATAAATAAAAGCTAAAAAAAAAACATACAAAACATATTTAAAAGTATGATTAATTATCTTATGAATTACATCAAGCATATCAGGAAGATATTTATAACCACTGAGTCCTTCGCAATCAACGAATTTTATCTTAAAACATAATAAGGATATAAAGCTAAAAATTTACACACATTTAGTTAACATATCAGCAATAACTCATAATTTTTGACAGAATCAAAAGATATTTTTTGTCCTATAAAACAGACTCTATAAGACAAAATGCAAATCTGCTAGCAAATAAAATTTCATGAGTAGTGTTTGATTAAAAGCTCATAACCTTAAAAATATTTTGAACGAAAATTTATAAAAAATCACAGACATTCATTACATATATATGCACATCGTATCCAAAAATCATAGCACCTTAAGAGCACCAAAAATAGAGAGAGGAATTGTTATAAATTTATAGCTGTTGTCTAATCCATATTCTTCTAGTGGATTCTGTAGGCAAAGGGGGGCAAAATTTTGGACTCAAAACTCGAATAAAATTCGAATTGAGATTCGAATATTAATGCTATCAAACACTTATTCAAGCCCAATCCAAAATTTTGAATTCAAAGAATCAGTCGAATCTACGAAGCAAACGTGAAAATTTGGGACATTGGGACTTGAAAAATCAATTTCATCCCATAGGGTTATAACCTTGCTACACACATATCTATAGGCTACAATCTAATCTATAGTTTTTTTTTAAACTAAAACTCATTGTTTTGTTAGTAACAGAATTATAACTGATGAGTAAAGTTTAAAAATTGCTACAGGGATGGATTTTTTTGGTCTTACTCAACTGGAGGTGTTTTTAGTCACTTACCAGTAAAGAGAAGTCTCGTTAAAAAGAAAAAAAAGAACAAAAAAAGCAATAAAGGGAAGTGAAAGAATATAAAAATAAATTCATTTTTTTAAGGACCCAAGTATGCGATGCCTGGTGTATAAATGCACCTTTCTCCTTGGTCTCGTGTATGCTCCTCCTTCCTTCCTCTCCCCTGACCCACCGACGACAGCCACCTCCCAATTCGTTCTATTCAATCCTCACTCCTCAGTTTTTTATTCTTTTTTTTTTTTCTTGAGACTAAAAACTATTATCTGCTTCACTTATGGAACATTTGAAGAATATAAAATTTGTTTGTGAGTCATCTTAAATCTAAAACGTTAGCTTCCCTTTCTTGGAATTTGTTTCTTTTTTCTCTCATTGATTTTGATGTTTCAGACTTTTATGCATAAAAGATACATTTTGTTTGTTTCTCTTTTCATGGATCAAGATGAAAAAATTTTGAAAAGACTTTATTATAGATTTGCCTCACTTATGCATTTTAATGCTTTCAGGTCTAATAGTTGATTTGTTGCAACAATCACTTCCATTTTTTTTTTTTAAGAAAGATTGATGCAGAGAGCTATATGATTTCAGTTGTTATTGGTTCATAAGATTATCACCAAAACGCAAGCTCAAAATTGGTATTCTCCGCTATTATAAGAGTAGTGACACCCTAAGTTCTATGCGTTTAGTGTTCTAATTTCGACTTTAACTTCTTTTTTTTCTGCAAGAAAACTTTCAACAATTTGGTATGTATTATTTATGTTCAAAGCAAGCATTTTTTGGATTACATGGCCTTCAATTTGCTTTAATCTGTTTAATACTTTTCTACGTTTATATACATGAACTTGCATGATCTTACTATTGCAAATCTAACTGTTAACACCTTTGTACATTGGCTAACTGTCCTTTTTTTAGTTTCATAGCCACATCGTTAGTTTAATGCATGATAGATGATGGCCTCTGCCAAGCTTGTGCAGAGGAAAATCCTTTTTTTCAATTCAGGTTCGTCGGCTACCAACAAATGTATTAATTTCTTTTCCATTTTTTTTTTATCTCTTACCAATTTCTTTGAGTTTTTTTTTTTTTTTTACTATGAGTGTAAATGGTTATTATTGGGAACCCCTTAGGGTATGTTTGTTTCATGCATTCTTTGAACTCAATGGACTCAAATTTAGATTTGAGTATCAAGAATCCTTCAGATACGCGTTTGTTTCCCCCAAAATCAGAATCATTTGAGTATTAAGAATTCAAGTTTTTAAAGTTCTCATCCCCTTAAACTTTTGATACTCGGATATCTTTGCTACAGTAGAAACTAAAATTCTCTCTCTTATATTTAAGGAAAAAAAAATCATAACTTCTTCATTTGATATCCAATTAAGATAATTCTTTTTTCACTGTGTTCCTAATGAAGAGAGGAATAAATCAAGATCCATATTGCATATTTTTTAAGATCATTAACATTAAGATTTTATTAGATTTATTAATAAATTAAAAACTATCTTCACTACCTCTCCAAACACAAATTTCAATTTTATTCCATACTCAGATTAAAATTTAAGGGTATGTTTGTTTCAAGCATTCTTTGAACTCAATAGACTCAAATTTAGATTCGAGTATCAAGAATCCTTCGGATGCATGTTTGTTTCCCCTAAAATCCAAATAATTTGAGAGTGTGTTTATTTCGGTTTTCAAATCACGGTTCTAATCATTTTGCTACAGTATTTTCTCTCACAAAAATTTAAACCTTCATTCAAATACTCTACTCAAATACTCGTACCAAACACACCCTGAGTATCAAGAATCCAAGTTTTTAGAGTTCTCATCCCCTTTAAACTTTCAATACTTGGATATCTTTGCTACAGTAAAAACTAAAATTCTCTCTCTTATATTTGAGGAAAAAAAATCATAACTTATTTATTTGATATCCAATTGAGATGATTCTTTTTCACTGTATTCCTAATGAAGAGAGGAATATGCTGGAAAAATAGTACGCAGTGTAATTTTAAAAATTTTATATCAAAGTATTTTCCAAAACGTAAGTTTGACATGCTATATGCATAAATTAACCAGATCTTATTAACCTTTGAAAGCCGAAGAACTCCCACAATCTGTGAAGAGAAGTAACATTCTAAAAGAGCCTCAACCAACTAGTCTTCTTTGCTATTCTCTATCCACAATCGGAGTGAGTGTGGGCTCACACATACAACTCTTCCTCTAGGTGACTTTCCTTCCAACCAATTGAGAGAACCCAAAGCTAGTGTTCGTGATTTGTGAACAAGAGCTCTTAGGGAGTTTTAGATTCTCACTAGCGGAGTATCTCTCTTAATCTCTCAATTGATCTAATTAACTTATGTGACTTACTTCCTATTTATAGAGGTTGGGTCTTAGGTCTAGGGTCAGTCCTTATGAGATTAGGTCTCAAAAATTTGAATCAAAATTAAATTCGAATCAATATCTGATAAAATCTGCGTGAAAGCGCGTAATCTTTTTTTCGGGAATCGATAGGCCGAACTTGCCTCATCGGCAGGCCGAACTTGAGGATCGACATACCGAATTGCCGAAAAAAGATCTCAGCGAATCTTTTATTTTCCACCCAAGATTCTATAGGATAAAGTTTTAGTTTTAATTCAAATAGCCCAATAGAGAAGTTATCTAATTAAAACAACTTTATCTAGATAATCTCTAGGAAAATAAATGAATTTCTAATAATTCTACAAGTTTATCTTGATTTAATTTATTCAAAATTAAATCAACTGATAAACAGACAAGAATTATCCGATCCCAATAATTCAACAAGCTTATCTTGAATTAATTTTATCACAAAATTAATTCAACTGATAAACAGACATGAATGATTTAATTCTTTCAAATTTCAACCAATTTAATAAGTCTGACATAATTCACCAATTATTGAAAAAGCACGACGTATCGTTACATGATGTTGTGAGCTAGCAAAGGGGACCAAATGGACTTATATAGTTCAAGCTCCTGATAATTACGAAACCCAATATCCCAGATATACATTTTATAATTATCAACTCCAACGCTACTCCACTAAAAGCTTGGAGCTGCACTCTCGAATTACATAAAATTACGAAGCCCGTATAGCTAAGTCTCCATGACATATCATAGTGTATCGTATCTCTGTAGGATTATCCATAACTGGCTTAAGGACAAGTTCTGTCTTACCTTCTTGATTATTTTTATCTTACGTTGCATTATCTCACCATCAAAAAACTTACCATCCAAAGATAGTATACCATTCGGTTACACCTATGTATCGAAATGGTTGAACGCTCCAGTTTTTCAATTACAGGATAACGTATATAAGAGGATATCACTACTCCTAAAGAGGAGCTATGGATTCCATATATATGAATAACAAGTCTACGCCATCAAGAGTCATGCCTCCAACATACCGGCATGCATACCACTATTAAGATGTGGGCGTCACCCTTTGGTACATCAAAAGACACAAGTTAAGGCAAGGGCCCACTATTCATCTCAGGATTAAGATACAATACAAATGGTTATCTAAAGTGAATTGATTTGCCGAGACAGAATTTGTAATCTAAATCTATTCACTTTATGTCCCGATACAACACATCGTCACTTATGAAAACGTGCCAATGTTTCTATTCACGGAGTCCACCTTCGATGGTCAAGACAAACTATCTCCCAATTATGATATAGACAACATAACAATCATTACATGAATAAAGCGCCAAACTTTATTCTCTCGATTGCAGATCTTATGATTTAGACCGTCACCTTAAGAATCGTGCCTTCCGCATAATCTGTCCATCATTTGCCCAATTCTTAAAGGTTTAAACCGACACTCTCAGACTTTTGTTTGCTTAACATAGATTCAACAAATATGAACGTAAAGATGACAAGATTTGGTATATAAATTCTTTATTGATAAAAATGTCTCCAAAAACTTATTAAATTTTTACTCCTTATGGTATACATGTTTAACATAATAAATCAAGATCCATATTGCATATTTTTTAAGATCATTAACATTAAGATTTTATTAGATTTATTAATAAATTAAAAACTATCTTTACTACATCTCCAAACACAAATTTTAATTTTATTCCATACTCAAATTAAAACTTAAATGCACATCCAAACGTTAATTCGAATAACAATTCAAATCACTAACTCAAATCCTAATTCAAATCACACTAACTCAAATTAAACGACTAATTCGAATCCATTTATCAAATAGACCCTAAATGCACATCTAAACGTCAATTCGAATAACAATTCAAATTACTAATTCAAATCCTAATTCAAATCACACTAACACAAATTAAATCATTAATTCGAATCTATTTACCAAACGGATCCTTAGAGATTTGTGCAAGAGGAAGGGATCATTATTACAGAACTGTCATTTTTTACAATGTTTGCAGGCTTTTGTGTCAAATGTGAACTAATTTTTTTCCCCCCGAAATGAGTCATATTTGCTTAAGTTTGCAAATTTGTGAGGTTTTATTATTATTATTTTTTAAAAAGTCTTTTGCTAAATCATGATGTTTTTTCGAAACTATGAAATTTTAAAATTTTTTTCTTCTCTCTTTATGTTTTAATAAATTTAGATCGGCACTACAATATAATAAAGTAATTTCTCTATGAAAATTTTACTTTGGAACAGCTCAACTTTTTTAATACAAATTATTGTAAGACTTTCAGTTATTTTATTGTAGCAATTTATGTTAAATATTATGACATTTTTGGTTGTATATAAAATAACTTTCAGTTATTTTGTTTTAATACAATTTATACATTTTGGAAATCATTGGACACACAATTACAGGGATAAATTAGAAATTTTTGAAACTATTTGGTATTGTTTTTAAAATATATAAAAATATTTTTATTTTAAAAAATAATTTTTTTTTAAAAAAATATGTTTAAAATATTTTTAAAATTTTTGACTTAAAAAAATGTGAAAATATTTTTAAAAATTTTAAGAAAAAAAGACAAACAGGACTTTGTAATTAACACTTCTGTTTTGGACTTTTCTAGTGTCGTTGTTTTGTCGGGCATTGCAAAACCCTTCCCGAACCCAACTCACGCACAAAACCCAGCCATGGCGCTGAGCTCTCTCCTGATCCAACGCTCTCTCAACTCCTTCTCCATCCTCCGTCGCTCTCTCGCCGCCGCTCCTGCAATCGCAGGTCTATCGTCGTCTTCCTCGTCCTCGCCAATTTGCGTACCCTCCTACTTGTTCTCCAGGCAATCTCCAGCTTCTTCGTCATGGCAGAAATGGCCGCCGCTGCTTCTCCAATCTCGTCAGTTCAGATCGTCGCCTGTTTCGCTTTCGTCTTCATCTTCATTGCCCGAGCGCCGGTTCGAGCCCAGCTACACTTGGTCGTACGAGGAGTTCAAGCCTCGCGAGCTCGGCATCGATGAGATCGCTGGCTGCGACTTCAACCACTGGCTTATCGTCATGGATTTTCCCAAAGACCCGAGACCATCTCCAGATGAAATGGTCCGCTCCTATGAGGAGACCTGTGCCAAGGCCTTAAACGCCAGGTCAAAATCCTGTCACGCGCTCTCTCATTTTACTTTCATAGTCTCTCTAACTAGAATTTTTCTTCATCTGTTCTTTCTGCTCAGAACTATTGTTATGTAGCTAAAGTGGTTTTGGTTATGATTATTGTTGTAAATGATTATATGTTGCTCTTCAATTTTTGATAATTTATTGATTGATTATGCAATTTCTACTTCACTTCTTGCAACCCACCAAAGTAAAGGAGTTGCTTTATGTAATCTTCTGCTTTTGGGTTTGCTTTGTTTACCTGTAAAGGAGATTAATGAAAGAAAAAAAAAAAGGGTAAGAAGAAGGAGCAATTTTCAGTTCCTTCTTGAATCTCGACTAATTGATGATATGGGTATTTGTTTTTTGTTGTGATTATTTTTTTTTCCTTTTTTTCTTATTTAAGAGGGTTTTTTTTTTTCCCTCGAGGTTGGGTAAATACCTTACTGGGCCATTTGGGAAATCTTGGTTCAAACTCATTTTGCTACAGTGCTTTGCCTCAGAATTTAAAATGCATCTTGAATACATTATCAATGGGTTGCAAGCAATATAGTCTAGTACCTTAACTTTATGTTTGTTTCTCTTTGTGCATCAGTTTTTCTTTTATCTACGGATGAAAATGCATGTTAGTAGAAGGGTTATTATATTTCCATTGGTAATACATAAAATTTCTATCCTTTTGGATATGCAGTAGAGTTTCCGGCTGAATAGAATTATATGCTCTCACTATTATATCGCTTTTTTGATGTTTGTTTAATGAATCTCTTCGTGTCAGCTCTTGACGTCCTCTAGAATTGTTGTCAAACTGGTAGAATAGTTCTACGTTTGGAGTAAATTTCCCTTATAATTATTGCTTTCATTTATTCAGTGTGGAAGTAGCAAAAAAGAAAATTTATGCTTGTAGCACATCAAATTACACAGGCTTTCATGTGGAGGCTACTGAAGTAGAGTCAGAAAAGTTCAATGGTAGTATTTGGCAGCATCTTTTTTTTATCTTATTAAAAGGGTGTCCGCTGCACCTAGTTTTTCATGTAGCTAGTATGCGGTAATGTTTATGACCTCCAAATTTTGGCTTAAACAGGTCAACCTGGGGTTGTTTTTGTACTCCCAGATTCTTATGTTGATCCAGAAAGAAAGGAGTATGGAGGTATTTTAACAGTATTTTTTTTCCATCTTTTATGATTTGCTTATTTTTCTATTTATAGCTAATGCTTAGTTTCAGTAAATTAATCAATTATTTGTTTAGCAAAAAATTGATCAACTATTATTAGGGGCTCCCGTTGGACTGTGTAAAGCAATGATCCATTCCTTGAATGTGCTGTGATTTTAGTTTTTTGCTTGAGGGTTTAACTCTGTATTTATCAGGGGACAAATACATTAATGGAGTAATCATACCAAGACCACGCACAACTCTTAATGGGAGACGCAACCAGGTTCAGCCAAAGCATGATCAGCAAGGAGGACCAATGCCAAATCAGAAGGGAAATCCCTCGTTCAGTCACGAGAGCCCTACTCGAGGAGGATCAAAGCCAAATCAGCAGAGAAATTCTTCATACAATCACCAGGGCCTAACTCCACAAAGTTTACCATCCAAACAGAGTTATAATTTACCAGGACAAGGTGAAAGAAAAGGTCCACCTAATCATCCATCCCAACAGAACCATGGCCAGCCAGGACTTAAAGAAGTAATAGTGCCCCAAAAGAGTCACGATCGTCCAGCACTTGGAGAAACAAGAGATCCACAAAATTATTCGCCTGAACGAAATTATAATCTGTTTGGACAAGGAGATAGAAGAGATATTGTGCCAACGGCTGCTCCTCGGGGGAGGAATGGTTATCAGGAAGGTAGCGGAGGTTTAATCCCCTCATATCCCGGAAATTACAATCAAGAGGAGGCAGGGAATATTTATGCTCAAGAGCAGAGGGGATGCCCGCATGGAGAACAGTGGAACTATGCATCTCCTAGGCAGCAGGGGTGTCCTAGGGATGATTGCCAATTTTATTGCCCGCCACAAGGTACGCATTATGGACAAGGAGTTGGTGGATATCAAGTTCACGGAGCACCAGAATCTTATTGGCAAGGGGCAAATTCCACAGATGACTACCGATTTTATGGCCCGCCACAAGGTACGCGTTATGGACAAGGAGTTGGTGGATATCAAGTCCAGGGAGCACCAGAATCTTATTGGCAAGGGGCAAATTCCACAGATGATTACCGATTTTATGGCCCGCCACAAGGTACGCGTTATGGACAAGGAGTTGGTGGATATCAAGTCCAGGGAGCACAAGAATCTTACTGGCAAGGGGCAAATTCTAGGGATGATTACCGATTTTATGGCCCACCACAAGGTCTGCATTACGGACAAAGAGTTGGCAGATATCAAGTCCAGGGAGCACCTGAATCTTATTGGCAAGGAGCAAATTCTAGGGATGATTACCGATTTAATGGGCCACCACAAGATATGCATTATGGACAAGGAGTTGGTGGAGATCAAGTCCAGGGAGCACCTGAATCTTATTGGCAAGGAGCAAATTCTAGGGATGATTACCCATTTTATGGGCCGCCACAAGATATGCATTATGGACAAGGAGTTGGTCGATATCAAGTCCAGGGAGCACCTGAATCTTACTGGCGAGGAGCAAATTGTAGTGCTTTCGGGCAAGGAACAAGTTTTGGCTATGGGCAAGGTTATCCTAAGCCTATCCAAGGTCACAGTTTCTCACAACCGGAGCAAACAAACGTGCAATGTGCAAGTTTTTATCCCCAAGAACAGAGGGAATTTTCACAGGGATATCAGATTAACCATGCACCTCCTAGGTATGAGCGAGGTTTTAGCAAATATTATGGAAATTATGGCCTGCCACAAAGAACACCTTATGGACATGGAGCTGGTGAATATCAAAGTTACGGAGCTCCTGAAGCTTGGCAAGAAGAAAGTTTCAGAGCTGTTGGGCAAGGACTGAGTTTTAGCCATGGGCAAGGTTACTCCGGGCATATAAAAGGTCAAGGTTTCTCTCAAGGGCAGCCAAGGAATATGCAACAAGAAGGAGTACATTATTATTCTCTAGAACAAAGGGAATTCCCGCAGGGAGGTCAGGCGAACTATGCGCCTCCAAGGCTTCATGGGGGCTTTAGGGAACACCAAAATCAAAATTGTGGCCGAGGACAAGGTACACCTTATTATGGACAAGTAATAGATGAATATCAAGGCTATGGTACACATGTAGCTTATTGGCATGGACTGAAATATTGAGCTATAGAGCAAGGTTATGGTGGGCATATTAATGTATTATGGGATAAGATAAGCACCATAGTTGTGATAATTAGGGATTTAGGATTATTAGACTTATGAAATGCAGTACTTACGTATAACTAGGCTTTTTTTCCTGGCTGAGAGAATGTATAGGTGTGATTACAATAGTACTTGGTGATTGAGGGAATTCAGCTGCTTGAAAATAATCCACTATTTTCAATCAATCCCCCTTTTGTCCCTTTTTCTTTCTTTTTTTTTTTTTGGGTCCTGCATCGCTTGACCAACGCCAAAGTTTCTTTTATAAAATGCCAAACGCAAATTAAACAATTATGGAGTCTTTTTACTTTTTCTTTTTTACCAAAAATGTTTTTTTAAAGCGTGGTAATTTTTTTTCCCCTAAAATTTCGTTTTGTTAAACGTGATTTTCTTAAATAATTTTGTTTTCTAATTACACCGCGGAAATAATATTTTTCAAATGTAATCGTATTTAAACATCTTTTTTACTCTCATATGTCCTTTAATTTTTTTTTTATTTGATTGGTGCTCACAAGAATCCTCTTTTCTCACATGTATGTCCTATTTATTTATACAAGTATCAAATTCAACCTAAACGACAAAATAAATATAGAAAGGGAGGTTCTATTTACACCCTACTTGATTATTTGCACTGCTTTAAAAATAAATTTTCATATTACTAAAAAAACCTTCCAATGATTACAAAAAGGACAATTATAATTGATCTAACTACATAATTAAATCTTTTGTAATAAATATAAATTAATGTTATATATATTTTTTCTTTTTATACACACCTATATGTAAAGACAAAACTCTAACCTTCACCATTTAACGACTATTTCAAAAATTCATATGGTGGTATAGTCAAATGTTTATTAATTTGCTCTTTTTTTTTTTTGGTTAATATCCTACGTTTTCATTTTATTTGCTTTATGTATTATCAATTAGAGTAGTAATATTGACTAGTTGTTGATTTATTGTAGTTAAACCATTTCAACTCACATGAAACTAGACGATTTTATATTTTTTTAGTTAAATTAGTAGATATAATAACAAATAAAAAATATTTTTTAAAAATGTAATTAGTAGATATACTATTTTTAATAAATTTTGTTGTGAGTACATATAATTTTTAATTAAAAATTTTTCTTTTTGTGTGATAAAGGTTCAACCAAAAAAAAAATAGAGTGAGATAGAGACACATAAATATTAGAATAATGAAAAACGGTGGGTGGGTGTAAAAAGAAAAATGAAGTAAAAAGAAGTAATAATTATATAGGTAGTATTGAAACTATAGTCGGTGCATTAGTAAATTTAGTTATTTTAAAATTATAAGGATGGTGTATTTAGAAGGAGGAGTGAAGAGTTAAAGGATAGGTGCAAATAGAACCACCAATAAAGAAAAGGAATGAACAATAAAAGAACAAACCTTGCTTTTATGTTACTCAAGTAAAATGTTGATGAAGGCAAATCTGAGAGAAAATTATTTTGGAGTATATATAAAAAAAATAAAAATATTACTAGGGTTATAGTGAAGAGAATAATATTTTAGAGTCCTTTTAGTAAAAATATAATATGTTAAGGGTAAGAAAAGTAAAAAAGAAAGAAAATGAAAGAAAGAAGAGAAATGTTAGCTAAAATAAAAAAAAAAAAGGAAAAAGGAAAAAGAACCACAACAAGACAAAATAATTTAGCCATTTTTTTTGAATAGTTAGCACAAGGGAACTTTCACTTTTAATATAATTATAGATAGATCATAGATAAATTATAGGAATAGATAGATTAGAGGAATAAATAGATTATAGATAGTTAGATGTTATATAAAAAATTATAAATAGTTACATATTATAGATTATAGATAAAAAAAACTAATAAGTTGATAAAAATAAAGATAGAATTAAATAGTGAGTTAAGGGAATTAATGGTTGCACAAGAGAACTCTCATTTTTTATATATGGTTATATATAGATTGTAGAAATAAATAGATCATAAATCATAGACAATTACAAATTATAGCTTATGGTAATAGATAGAAAAATATAATACGTTAATAAAAATGGAAGATAAAATGACAAAATAGACGAACTATTTTTTGAATAATAATTTAAAGAATCTCCCATCTGTAAGATAGTAAAACTTCTCTATTAATATTTCAATGTTTTAAAGCACAAGTACATTTAGGTGTCAAAACTTGGGATACAACTTAAGTCTTCATGAGTTTCATTATTAATAGTATGATTTTGAATATTTTGGGGGCAAAATAGATACAAAAGTATACAAATTTTATTTGAAGGGGGTCAAAAACACAAGGAGCTATTGGGCCTGAGGGGATAGTTGCCTCATTAGCTGTGATCATAGGTGATTTGTTATTTTGGTACGAAGGGTGTGACCCAAAGTATTGTATTATTATTATTATTTGTCTTTTTTATAAGGGGCTCCCTATCAATAAGACTCTAGTTTTTTACCATTACATATGGTCAAAATCAATTTTCCCTGTATCTAACTATAAAAAAGCAAATACTTACCCACAACTTACCTTTTTAGGAGAGATGTAAGAACGGACAGGCCCAGCCCGGCCCAGCCTGTTCTCATCAGGCTCAACGGGTCGTAGATTGGGTCGGCTTAGCCCACAAATTTTGTAGGCAGGGCTGGGTTGGCTCAAATAAGAATTACCTCGGTCTAGCTCACACCGTGGGGCCAATTTTATGTGGGTCAAGATGGGTCGTGCGTACATTAGGTTGGGCTATGCCATGCGCCTTGAATGGGCTGGCCTATTTAAGCCCATCTATGAGTTAGGATGTGTAGGCCGATCTTGGTCCATCATAAGTAGCCCATCTAAGCATCTTTCAATTTTTTTATTCTTATTTTTATTTTTAAATTTTTAAATAATTTAACAAATATAAAAGTTTAAATAGTCAATGAAAATATAAAAAGAGATATTTTATTTACGATTGCTTCATTAAAAATCTTTCCAAGGAAAACCTAATTGGACAAAATCTTGGTAAGAAAAAAGAGTACAATCAGGATAATTATATATAAAATGTTTACAAAATTACTAAAAAAACATAAAAAAAGGCTTGTCATGATGTGATGTGATATGTGAGGCTTTTTGTTGAAGAAGGCATACTCAACTATGTTTACCCATGAATATAAAACAATATACATATATATATACATTTTAATAAAATTAGGTCACAATAAGCCTTTAGTGGGTTGATCCGTTGTGGTCCTATATGGGCTTTATATGGGCTGGGATGGTTATGGATCTAGATTTGCTAGCCTAGCCCAGCCCACCAATAAATATGGGTTGGGCTATGCCTTAAACAGGCTATGTCGGCTTGGCCTATCATTGTATTAGGATAGGCCTGGAGCGGCCCACGCGCTCTTGTCAATTGTTGCATCTTTATTTTCCACAAAAAAAATTTATTTATTTTTTTAAGCATATTTTTATTTTTTATTTTTGGGTGTAAGCAAATTTGCAGAATATTTATTCCTTCACGCTCCCATTTCCCTCGTCGGTACCCTAAATCTCAGTACAACCCTAAAACCCTGCACTTCTCGTTTCTCTCCATTAAAAGCTCCACCACTGTTACGGCCATGGCGCTGAGCTCTCGCCGCACTCTCAGCCGCACCCTCTCCAACCTCTATCGCTCTCTCGCCGCCACTCCCGCAATCTCACCTTCCTCCACTCCCTCTTTTTCCTGCCCTTTATTCCACGGACAATCCCGGCCTTCGCCGTCGCAGAAATGGTCCCTGCTCTTTCATTCTCGCGCCTTCCGATCGTCCTCTCCGTCGCTGTTTTCTTCCCGACCTGCGTACGGCGGCGGCGGAAACAATCCGGTTGACGAGATTGGGCCCGACACGATTCTGTTCGAGGGCTGCGATTACAACCACTGGCTCATCGTAATGGATTTCCCTAAGGACCCGAAACCCACCGCTGAAGAGATGGTTCAAACCTATGTGGAAACCTGTGCCAAGGGCTTGAACATCAGGTCAACATCTCTCTCTAGAAATTTCTTTGGGAGCTGAAAAGAGTGTTGAAGTCTTTTGTCACTTTTATTTTGTTTAGCAAGAGTGATTGGGAAATTGTAATGTTTCGATTTTTGTTTGCTTTCTTAACATCACAATGATTTAGTAAATGGGTATGTACTCTTTATAAATTTTGTATCTCTAGTTGGAACAAATTTAGTATTTCTAAGTCTTATAGATATACATGATGGACCATAATTATCATTGTATTAAATTTTTTAAAGGTTGTTTTTGAAGTTTCTTTATGCCCATTTTTTAAAGCCTTGCTGAACATGTTATTGGAATTGTATTTTTGATTAGCTTTATGTTTGGAGTAATTTCTCCTGACAATAATCCTTTTGTTTTTTTCGTGAATTCAGTGTGGAAGAGGCAAAAAAGAAAATTTATGCTTGTAGCACAACGACTTATACGGGCTTTCAAGCTGTTATGACGGAAGAAGAGTCAGAAAAGTTCAACGGTAATGGTGACATTAAATTTTATTATGAAGATAGTACGCAATAACTATCGGTTAATCATGACTTATAGTTTTGCTTGAATAGGTCTACCTGGAGTTATTTTTGTACTCCCCGATTCTTACATCGATCCGCAAAACAAGGAGTATGGAGGTATTTTAACATGGCATTTTTACTTTTTTTTTTTTTGTTTATTCATTGGGTTATTGCTGCTATGCTCAGTTGCAATTAACGGACATATTGACAAATTCATGGTATAGTTTGACCTGCAAAGTAACGGCCCATTCCTTCTGTTACTTTTTAACTGAGTTTATTTAAAATTATCAGGGGATAAATACATTAATGGAGTGATCATACCTAGACCACCCCCAATTCAGTACGGGAGGCAGAGATACCGTGATCGCAACAGGTCTCCAGACCAACCAAGATATGATCGGCAAGGAGGACCAATGCCAAATCAGCAGGGAAATCAATCATATGGTTACCAGGGCCCTATTCAAGGAGGACCAATGCCAAATGAACAAGGGAACCCTTCATATGGTCAGCAGGGGCCTATGCAAGGAGGACGGATACCAAATCAGCAGGGCAATCCCATGTACGGTCAGCAGGGGCCTATGCAAGGAGGTGGAAGAAACTATGGACCTACACAAAACTATCCGTCCCAACCGAATTATGGTCCCCCGGGACAGGGAGAAAGAAGAGATACTATGCCGATGAATGCTTCCGGCAGTGGGAATCCTTATCAGCAAGGACACTACAATCCAAGTGGGCCTGGAAACTTTTCGACTCAAGAAAGGAGGCAATGGGAACAGGGAGATCAGAGGAACTACGTGCCTCCTAGGCAGCAGGGTGGTTTTAGGGAAGACTACAGGAACCATGGACAAGGAGTGGATGGATATCAAGGCGAAGGTTTTTTTAGGCAAGGAGCAAACTCTGGTTCCACTGGGCAAGGAACAACTTCTGGCTATGGGCAAAGTTCTTATGGGTATAGTCAAGGTCAAAACTTCTCACATGGAGATCAAGGCAATGCACAAGGACAGCAGGGTAACTATCAACCCATGGGGCAAACACGAACCGACCAGGTAAGTCATCCAACGCATCTTGCCTCAAGTAATTAATGTGATTCCAACTTCTGGAGTTCTTGGACATAAGGGGAAGAAAAACATAAATTAATTGCGAAGTAGTTACAGTCGATAGATGTGCTAAAAATGGCATTCTTTTATAGACCCCCCCACATATATGGTCAAGTATGACATATAATAGCCTCTTATTATGCTTAATGAGAGTTGATAATTGGCTTGAAAGTAGGGTAAACTTTCCTTGGACATGAAAATTCTTTGCTTGAAATGTGGACACCTGCTCTAAGGGCTTGTTTACTTTGCATCAAAGGGAAAGGAAAGGGAAAGGGAAAGCACGGAATGATTCCCTTTCCCTTAATAATGTGTTTACCTACAAAATCAATAATTAGACGTATAGGGAATGAGGAAAGGGAATGTTAATCCCCATATCGGATGAATGCTAATTGTCGTAGTTGTCAAATTCAATCAATGGTTATTTAATTATGTAAAAAGGATATTTTAGTAATTACGTTTTAAGATTACCTTTTCTAAACACTAGAAAGGGGGTGAGATTGTTTCCTATTACAACATCAAATAGGTAAGCGAATACTAGTAATTTGAGAAAACATAATTACTTTGGTATTGACTTGTTAAATAATTTTTTCCACTAATGGAAACAGGAAGCATTCACCTTTGCTGTGGACATACTGCTCCCTAGGTGGTTGTAGTTTGTGTTAAGATTCAAATCATGCGACAACATGACTTTAACTTGATAAAGATAGCTGACACGAATTACCACCCGTAAAAAACATGTACAAACTATTATTTGAAGTGGGGAATTCTAAGGCAGAGAAGTAGATAGAATCAGTTTGTTTATACTCAAATATTACGAGTTAAATGCTCAGGAAACGTTAAAATGACCAGGGTTGGTTGGTTTGTGCAGGGAAGGTAACATTTGAGATGTTTTCTTGGAGCGATGTTGACAAGGATTTTGCTACGAAGTTATGAGCCAAATGTCTCTTGTATCTTCTCCTGAGGAAGCAATGTTCGAAGTCTTCTAAATTCTATTGTGTTATATCGTTAAAGTCTCTTAAAGTTCTAGAATCTGTGAGTTCGTTTGGAAACAGAGTTTAGATTGAGGAACTTTTTTCTTATTATTGCTCTGTTATATATGGTCTATCGAGAATGTTCATGTGCCAATATACGCTATTTGTTAAACTCTATCCTATGCGTGAAATTGGGTTTTCTTTGAGCATTTTTGTTCTGTTTTCATGCATATTTGGGTCTTATAGTAACCTCTTTGTTACTCCATCGCCTGCTAGAATCTTTTTATAACACTGCCAAGTTTTTTCCCTCAAAATTTGCACAGGATTTGACCTTAACATCAAACTATCGTATCAACATATGTTGCGTAACTGCTATCTGGTGTCAGTCACATGATATGTTGGGTATTTTGCTGAACTTTCTTTGTAATTTTCGTTTTATCTTTTAATAATACATCTCCTGATTTCTACCATTAACCATAATAATAATAATAATAATAATAATAATAAGTGAAAAATCTTCAACTAGAGACTACAAAGAACTAGCTATTGAATCTGGAAACTATGCTTGATTGGCTTAGAGCCTTGATATTGAAAAGAATAAGCAACCAACAAAGTATTTATTACACTGAATCTAGAAGTGGTATCGAAAAGAAGAAAAAAGAAAACTTTTTTTGTTACTGATATAGTCAGCTCATGTACTTCGAAACAAGGGGAACAATGACGGTAAAGTTGAATGGTAGAAATTCTTAAGTGGACTATATTTTCAAGGAAAGATGAGAGGCTGATGGATGGAAAGTGACACAAAGCATATCAAGAGGCCGATGAAGATTCCGCCGAAAAAGGGGCCGGGGAAGAACCTTCAAGCTGAGCAACTTTGAAGTAGTTGTGCCTGAGAGCAGCAGCAGCAGTAATCCTTCCACTTGGGTCCAAACAGAGCAGTTTCTGGTTACAAAACAAAAAATAAAAGAATAAATATTTTGGAGAAAGGAAAATAGGCAATGAAGTTGATAAGAATCAATCTCAAATAACCTTTGAGAACTTGGAATAAAGGCAAGTTTTTATGAGTCTCTAACAGAGATGATGCCATTTTGTAGAGAAGATAAATATCAAATACATGGATCAAATACCCCAAAAAGTGAAGTCTTTTAGTGTAGATTACAAGCAACTTACAGAAAGAACGTCAACTCCATCTGGTTCAAGACTGCTGAATACTTCATATAGGTTCTGCGTGGCATAAAAAAACATCTTAATTTTAAGAATTTGAGAGGTTTAGGAACAGAAAAAGAAAGCTACTCCAGATTGTTACCTTAGGTGAAATCTTATCATAGTCAGAAACTTGCTTATACTTTTGAGTCACCCCAGGCCAAGTTTCTTCATCTGGTGTACCCAAAAGACTGTATAATAAAAAGAAACTAAATAATTATTTCAAAAAAGAAAAAAAAAAGAAACTAAACGTAAAATGGATGAAAATTCATGAGGGAACAAAGGGTAAGCACAAAACTACGACTTACTTGAAAACATCTGTTAGATTACTGGGACCCTCTTGGGCAAACAGAGGTTTTCCGGTCATCATTTCAGCAAATATGCAACCAACAGCGAACATATCAGCGGCAGGGGATAATTCAGTCGAGCCTAACAGAAGTTCAGGTGCTTTGCATGATCCGCTTATTTGCTGTAGCAGACAGTGAACATACAGTTAAAGCCAAAAAAATAAAAAATAAAAAATAAAAAGAAGACATTGAAAATAGATGATTTCCAATGCAATAAATAACGACCCGTTTAGGAACGTAGTTCAAACCAAAGCTAATTTGAAATTCTAATTTTGTGATAGAAAACACTGTAATAAAGTTGATTCAAATTACAATATTGTGATTCAAACTATGTTTGCAAACAACCTAATAAAGGCATAGTTTGATTGCTAACTCAAAGATCAAAACAATGCGCGACTTTGATACTTGTGAGGACAAATATCTAGATCAAAACAAATCAGACCTAACCATTGAAGTTACAACATTTGAGAGACTCCAGAAGATGAAACAAGCTAAAGATACTCTCTCTCACCATCTTATGTGTAAGAAAAAAGAAGTTCAAAAAAAAAAACACCAAAATAAAAATGAATATTCGAAGGAAATTTTGTAGAAAAGTATGACACTGCAGAATACAAGAAATTTGAACCAAACCCTGTCTTAGGGGCCTTGAGTACAATGTTCTATCACTCATTACAAGCGGAAAAAAAAAAATAAATAAAAAGCAGTTTTAAATGTATCATTACAAAAAATCAGGTGTTTTAAACACAAGATTATGGTCAAGAGAAGTCGGCGAACATTGTATCACTCGGTGTTCCGAGAAAAACTCCTGGGGTTATGAATGTTGAATTACCATTTCAATATTAAGAATCTTCAAATTTTCTTTCGCGACGTCGATGAGCACATTCTTGGGGTTCAAATCTCCGTGGGCAGCTCTGATAGAATGATAAAAAGCAATGCCTCGAAGAAGTTGACAGAAAAGCTTCTGCTTTATGCAATTAAACAAAACAAAATCTTTATCAGGCAATTAGATAAATCCAATGAAACTTCAGTTCACCACATATGTTTAATGTCTCGCTTCATGCGTAGACTCTTTTTTTCCCCTGGAATTAGCAGTGCAGAATTACGATGAAGGGAATTTACAAATCTACTGAATTTCAAATAATCACCGCAAATAAAAGATCAAATGACATGGAGATCATGGAAAAGACAATTTTCTAGTATAAAAAGTTTAGATGATCTTTGGTCTTACAGTTGGATTTTGTTAGCCACTTGTGTTCATGTCTAATATTTTGTTCTCGACTGTTTTATTTTTTCCCCTCCATATTGATTAATATTGGCCTCACTGAAAGCCTCATATGATTTTAACATGCTATTTCCACCGGTATTTAATTCATGGTCTCCAAAAACAAAAATTCTTTCCACCCTAAACTTACGGTATTCTACAGACCTATACAAGTATAGATACATGCATCAAATACTCCAGAAAAAGGAAGTCCTTAGCGCAGATTACAGGAATATTTAAACAGAAAGCACAGGGAGAATATTAATGCAACTGCCAGAACTTCCACCAGGAAACGGAAATGAACACGAACAAATCAGGATCGGCACAGTTGTTTCAATGTAGTAAGACATCATACCTTCATTAACTTTTGATCTTTGGCTTTTGAATCCTCTTTAAGGAATTTTTCCAGATCAATGTCAGGATACTCGATAAAAAGACGCACAAAATTATCTCCTTCATTGTACTGTATCTCCAGCAACCTGCTTCCCAATATGCCATTGAATTATGATTTCCACGATCGCATTATTGGTATGAATAACAAGATGAAAAAATGATTCAGAATAGAATATAGCATTCCATTTGGTTCATAATGCTCAAGACAGGAATTCTTTAGTAACAAGGTCCTCACAAGGAAATCCGCAAATTCCTAGAGATTTAGAGAACTAGAATACAGAACTTAGCATTTCAGGAAAATTTCATGCCAGAAAATTGCAAAAGCTTTTGGCATACTCGGTACAGAGTAACAGCTACAATTGGCATAATCAGAGAAAATTGGACAGAAATAGAATAAATTTCAAACATAACAGAGCAAGATAATTTTCCATAGTTCAATTTGGTTTACATTGCACAAAGACATGAGCTTCAGAAAAGGAATCCTCACGAGGAATTGAACAAACACTTGGCAGATCAGAAGAGATGTAAAGCTAAAAGAACAAAGTAGAATACTAGATTAGACAAACAAGTTTTTGGGCAAACTAGCTGAGCTTTGGATTTAACCATGCACAATGATTGGAAAAATTGGACAGACTGCCTTGTTTCATGTCATCTCTTCATTAGGTTGTTAAAAAGAGAGTCCGTACCTCGCGATGTTCGGATGTGGCATCATTTTGAGAAGGGAAATTTCTCTTATTGTCATGATTGGCACCCCGGTTTCTTCTTCAGCATCTTCTGATTCCTCATCATCCTTTACTGATAGAGTATCCAACCTTGGTTTTAGCGGAAACCTTTTCAGAACTGCTTCTATACCAGTCTCTGGATCACGATATTTGTAAATCAATCTCATCGAGTTGCGCATTTTTCCTATATGATCTCGATCATCTATTTCGTACTGCAGATTCAAGAGGATAAATGATTAATGCAAGAAGGAAAACAAAAGAGGTAAGAGTTCACAAATTCAAAGTACCTTCCCCATGCCTTAGATTGGTCAAATTCCTGCATTTGATTCAAAAGAAAATCCACAATAGTCAGACAATCTTACAGAACGTCGGATTTTCAGAGATGCATTAAATTTATAGAAAGAGTCGGTACATTTACCAAACGTAAATAAATAACCAAATTACAAAGGAGCGGGTGAAAATCTGGATGTTACACCACTATCAAAACATAATAACAAGAATCAATATACTAAATCACACTGACGACTAATATGCATTCATCATGGAAGGCAAGAAATAAAACAAAACAAATGAGGAAGTTTTTTCTTCCTCTCTGTGGGAAAGGAGAGTTCGAAAATGGAACGAAATGTCTAAAAAAAATAAAAAGAAAAAGAGGAAAATAAGTATTGATTCATCGTTCTGAAGAGGTAAAAAAAATCATTACAAATAACGACACGCAAAGAATAAGAAAGGAAAATTTAAGTTCAGAACTGCAAAAATGTGATTAAATAATGGAACAACAGAAAGCAAAAAATCTCAGAAGGAATGAAAAAGTAGTAGTACAAGTTGTGTTTGGATTCTTTCTTTCCCATGCTTTTGGACGTCACTTTCTCAAGAAACAAACATCAAAGAATTCAAGAAATGTCGAGTAATTTGTTTAGTAGACGAACCTACTGAGGAAAACTATTGAAAAATCAAAGAACGAGCTCATAAAAGAACAAGAACGAAAAATATAAAAATTAGAATTACGAAAATGTGATCAAATCTTGATAAGTTTCTTGCTTTTCCTTGCATGCAGAGCCATTTTCTCAGGAAACAAACGTTGAATAAAATAATCGAAGTAAGAAATCACCTCAGGAAAATGCACTGTAGAATTCCTTGAGATTGAACTCCACTTCAAAACCACCAATGGCGAGAAAGAGAGAGAGAGATTGAACACGAGAAAGAAAGAGAAAGAAACAGAGAGAGAGAGAGAGAGAGAGAGAGAGAGAGAGAGTTAGAGCGAGAGAAAGAGATAAAGGGGGAGAGAGAGTGGAGAGTGGTTTAAACGGTTAGTCACGGCCTGCATGATACGGACTTTTAACTGTTTCTATACCGGTATTTTGAATATGGGGGGTCATATTTCAGGTTTGACTCTTTAAGTTCAATTATTTTTTGTATTTTCTCTAGCAAATAATTGATTTTTGACATGACCAATTTATCCTTTTAGATTATCATAACCATATACTAGTGATTAATTTACCAATTAGAGCTTAGTTTTTTTTATTTTCTTTTCTTTTTCCAGCTCTATTCTATTTTTTCTTTATTTTCGAAAGCATAATTTATAGTCATTGTCCAGTTGGTTCATGGGTTTAAACCAAATCCCAAACTTTTTTTTTCACCTATGAACTAAACACATATTTAGGGCACATTTACTTCGCATAAAAAGGTAAGGGAAATGAAGAGTCATGAGAAGTGATTCCCCTCCTCGTCTAATCATATGTTTACTTACAAAATCTATAAGGATAATTTAGTACGTCGTATATAACATGAGAGAATGAGAAAATAGAATATCAATACTTGCATCCCTTTTAGTTTTGATTTTTCATAAACATAAATAAATGCTAAATTTACACAAGAAAAAAGGATGTTTTTTAAAATTGATGTTCGTAAAGCATGTCGTGCAAATATTTATAAATAAATATTTTTTTCTTCTCTGTTATATAATATATATATATATATCATACATGATCCAATCCATAATTGTATATATAAAGTATTCGTATATAAAATAAAAATGTTCACAAAATACATGCAGTTGAGTATTTTATCAATATATATATATGTATATATCATAAATGATCCAATCCAATCCATAATTGTATATATAAAGTATTCGTGTATAAAATAAAAATGTTCACAAAATACATAAAGTTGAGTATTTTATCTTGATAAGATAGTGGTATTGTCTATTCTCAAATTGATAAAATGACTTTAACAAGATTGTAATAATGTTGATGATTACTTAATAAAGACAAATGCATTTAGAACAAATGTTGTACGATAATATTTTTTATTTTCTTTATTTTAATATTAAAATAAATATTATAACAATTTGTATAAAGTGTGACATTAGATAACTATTAGATGGAACTTTTTAATTGCACAATTAATAAGAGTGTGACATGTGGCTCTCCTTAGTGTGGGAGGATAAGTTGCACGCTCAGTTAGAGAGTGGGTTGGCCCAATTAATTTATTGTGTGCTATAAGTATAACTCACATGTTTTTTTTAATAAATGTTTCTTTCACCTCTATCTAAGAGTTTTCCCTATGCTCTAGCCTTTAGAAAAGAAATCCATAGTCAAGAGAGACAGATGGAAAATAAAGGAGGGATTTTGATAAAAGGCTTCGGGTCAAAATTTTTTTTGGTAAATAAATCTTTTTTTTGAGACAGTTTTTGATAAAAAAAAAGGTTTTTTAGACATCAAAACGGTTCTATTTTTTTTTTGTTGAGGTTCCTTATTCTGTCATTTTTCTTATTTTTTTGAAAAAAACTGAGACAGCTTATCTACATAGAAAAACGTGTTTTTTGGTTTAAAAAAAAAAGAGGTCATTTACCCAATTAGAATTTTCTTTTGGCCCTTTCATCAAAATCTTCCAAAAAGATCCTAAGAAAATCACTTGAAGCCCACATACCTGTTCATTTAATGAGAAGGGAAGACCACAAGATTTCAGAATGCTTATCTCTCAGGTTATTGCCAAATAAGTGAAAACTGAATAATTGCTAAGCATTTTTTCCAGCAAAATGAGAAGGATCTGATGGTTTAAAATATTTTGACATTCATTCCGCCACGTTTTAGGCGTTTTCTGAGAAACCGTTTTTCTCAAACTAACGTATCTTAGTAGTTATATTAATAAGATTACCATTACAAGTTTAGTTACACTATTTATTAGACAAGTAAACATTAAGGGCATGTTTATCAAATTGCAAATGAATATAAATGAAAAGATTATGGGGTTGAAAAAGAAAAAAAGAAACGAGAGTGAGCATCATATATTCCCTTTTCTATTGTTTTCTTAATTTTTTGATTGTATAATGGTAAACAATTTTATTCTCCTTTTAGTGTTTACTTACTTAGAAATGATGATCTTATTCAATGTAATTATTAAAATATCTTTTTTCCATCATTAATAGCTATTAAATAATAACATTTAAACTTAGACATATAAATAAAGATGCCATTCATTTCATTTGATAGGGAATCGATATTAAAGAGTATGAGAGGATTGATATTCTATTTTCTCATTTTCTATATTATGTGGAACCCAAAAACTATCATTATCTATTTTGTAAGTAAATATATTATTTGAAAAAGAGAAAGAATTGTTCTTTACTTTTTCTTTTACTGTAATGCAAACTAAACATGCCTAAAAAGAGAATAAATAATTCCTACGTTATTACATTATTTATCTTTCAAATCTCGTTATCTTTTTCATTATATTGCTTTACAATTTGGTAATGTACAACTACAAATTGTGACTCTGTACTACAAGTCGAAATCAGCTGTTAAAAAAGATACCAATTTTTGACATAGATCACAATATTCAAAATAATAGTTTTAAGCACATAAAAAACATGGAGTACCATAGAAATGTTTTCTATAAGCTTAGAATATGTGATATACAATATATATATATATATATATATATATATATATATATATATTTGCAAAGGTCCCGTCGACTCGTGATATTGTTTTAACATGCATATATATACATGTAAGTGTGGTTTTAATGGTTATTTTAACATGCATGGTAGTGATATTGTTGTTTTAACAACGTGATATGAATGAGGCATACAGTTGTAACGAAGTGAGTTTTGATAAATATATATATATATATATATATATGTATATATATTATAGAAACTAATGAGTATTTAATTTAGATATCTCATCAAATTTGTTATGGGTGAACAACTTGTTTCTCACCTACTAACATGACCTTTAATTGGGAAGATCAAATAGGGCACATCAAAAGCGACGACTTAAATAAACGCTAAAACAATGACAATGTTTAAATGACAAGATTTTAAGAAGTGAAGACAGATGAAAGTGGTGAGTACTGACTGTAAGAGAGATTGTAATATATTTTTTAAGTATTATAAGCTTAAAAGAGACACAAGGTAATGTAAAAATACACATTTTTAGTGTATTTAGCATCAACAAGTAGCGCTGCGCTGTTGAGAATTGAAGTCATGGCACTAGAAATTTAAGATCAGTATTTTGGGAAAGAGCCCAGCACCTAGGTGTGGTGCCCTCTAGGTTTCAACACAAAATTGGGCGATGTCTCATCAGCATTGTGGAGCCAAAAAAACTGGTGCCATGGTGCCCGCTTGAGCTGTTGTGATTTAAAATGTGTTTTTTAAGTGGTTTCAAACCAATGTATTTATTAATTATATGCTTTCATACAAATTGGAATGTCTGTTGCCAATAAACATATTCATTGTAATAGTTTTAGTCCTACATGAAAAGATAACTTTACAATGAAAAGATACCTTTATGTGTGAAAAGTTGCATGAGTTAATATGGTTACAACGGTTCATGAAATGAGACCTTGTGTGTTATTAAATCACCAGAAAATTGCAGGTTTCACATCTTATTTTAGAACACAATATTATTGTTAGATATTGTGTTCTAGGTTTGTTGTATCTTGAGAGTAATTTGCCATAATAACCTCTTAGCAAGCTTAGTAGTGGGGGAAAATAAATCCTTTAAGGAAAGTATTCCTATAGGCCACAAACCTATTCACTTTTCTAGATGTTCTTAGCCTCTATTTCTTGTTATATCCATAAATTCTTAAACAATCTTAAAGGTTTTACTTTTCTATAATGGAGGTTGAAAAGAATCTGTCCTCTTTCCTCAATTCGAATGTTCAACTCAATTGGTTTGATGGAACTAATTTCACTTGACGAAAAGGAAAATTGTTCTTTCTACTCACAGTTCTCAAGATCATCTATGTTCTTGATCTAAAGTTAAAGCCACCTCTAGAACCAAAGGAAGATGAGTCCGATGAAGTGAAGGCTGCAAGAAAAAATCGTGAAGATAATGAGGTTATGTACTGGGGTCACATTCTCAACACACTCTGAGATAAGCTCTATAATCTCTACAACACGATACAATCTCCAGTAGCTATTTGGAATGCTCTAGAGTACAAATACAAGATTGAGAAGGCATGGACAAATTTCTTATCTTGAAATATTTAGAATTTATCATGGTTGATTAGAACTCTGTTCTTAACCAAATACATGAGTTATAAGTCATTGTTACTAAGCTCCGTGAATTAAAGGTTGAGATTTCTAAATTGTTCCAAGTAGGGGCCATTATTGCTAGATCACCCAAAAGTTGAAATGGTTGAAAAAAGAAACTCTTTCATAGGAGAGATGACATAACTTTGGAGCAATTACAAACACTTGAGGATCGAGAAGGAGACTTAGTCTCATGATCCCAAGGACAAGATATTGGATTCCTCTAAGGTTAATGTTGCCCAAGCTAGTAAATTTCATAAGAACTTCAAAGCCAATAATGACAAAAAGTTCATGAAGTCTGGTAATGACTAGAAAATTTTTCTAGAAGTTGCTTCTTTTGCGAAAAGAAAGGCCATCACCAAAATGACTACAAATACAAGAACAATAAGGAAGAAATTAACTCGAACAAGGCCAATGTCATTGAAGAAAAAGTCGAAGAGATTTATGCAATGGTCTCGAAGATGCAAATTGACATGATTACCAAACCAGTATGGTTGCAACTCTGTCCTTCGATTGGTGGCTTGACTCAGGTACCATCATTCATGTTTACATGGACAAGAAATTATTCTTGTCATATGCATTGAAAAAGAAAGGACAAAGGGTTCTCATGGGGAATCATGACGCAGCGGTAGTTGCCAGAAAGAAGTGATGGAGATTAACTTTACTTTCAAGAATGTATCTAATAGAATGGGCTTAAGACTGTATCTATGGGCAATACATGTATTGTATCAAAGAATAAAGCCTTTGTAGGAAAGGGTTATTCATGTAATGGCATGTACAAACTTAGCATTAATAACAAAAATGTCATGAATTCTATTTATTTTGTTAATTCTTTTGAAGTTTGGCATGCTTGTTTGGTGCACTTAAATTTTTGATCTTTGAAATACATGTATAAACTTGGTTTGATTAAATGCAAAGATAAAATACATAATAAGTGTGAGATTTACATACAAGTAAAGATGCCTAAGAAACAATTTCCTGAAACCAAACGTAGTACTTAAATATTGGATTTAATTCATACCAATATATGTGAGTATAATGGAATTTTGATAAGAGGAGAAAAAATATTTTATCACTTTTATTGATGATTGTTCTACATATACATATGTGTACTTGATTAGAACAAAGGATGAACCCTTGGATAAGTTTAAACTTTTCAAGCTTGAAGTCGAGAGCCAAAAAGAAAGAAAGATCAAATAGTTCGAAGTGATAGGTGGTGAATATTTTTCAAATGAGTTTGATGCCTTCCGCAAAGAGCATGATATTATATACCAAAAGCTAGCCTTTTTTACTCCTCAACAAAATGGTTTGGTTGAAAGGAAAAATAGGATTTTTACAGATATGATTAACTCTATACTTCTTAATGTTGAATTATTAAATAATTTTTGAGGGGAAGCATTACTTACTACGTGTCATGTTTGATGAGACTGTAAAAGTGTATATTTTGCAGGGCTTAAATAATTTATTTATGCTTTTATTTCTCATTAAATCCTCTAATTAATAGCATTTGTGTGTTAACAAGTATTTTTGTGTCATAGTGTGAAAATGTGTTTAAAAAGGTATTTTTAGTGTGATTTTATGTTTAATGATATTTTTGATAATTTTTAGAGTCGTTTCGGTATGTTAAATAAGTGCCTAGTTTATAAATAATCAAAACTGTAAAAATAATATTGTGTGATTTTATTTTGAGTCATAAAATATTTGTAAATAAGTTTTGAATCTGTAAATATGTTTTAATATGTTTCTAGTAATTTCTAAAAATAATCTTGAATCTTACATAGCATATTTGTTAAGGTTTGTTAATTTTAGAAGTTTTTATCTATTTTTATGTGTGTTTAATATAAAATAAATATTTTTAATATTTTTGTAAATATTATGTTTGTAAAATAATTAATTTTAATATGTTTGTGAATTTTAGATTTGGAATCTGGAGGAAAAATGAAGCAAAACGACATCAAAACGGACAAAATCGGACATCGAATGCAAAAAAAAAAAATTAAAAATTCAAATTTGGATACTAAGCACACGTGGTGAGATTTTGGCCCTTGGATAAGCCGCCAAAATGATCTTGGCTGTCCAGAGTAGGGACGCATGTCAATGCGTCATCAACTACGTCAGCTACACGTCTTTGATGGTTTCCACATGGCGAGATCTAATTTGCGCGTGTGAACAAGTTTCACGCGCATCAAAGAGTGGTTCAAATTGCGTCGGATCGTGTGCGGTTGTGTCCACCTGTTCTCGTCCTTCCATCCGTAAGATCTCATGACCAAGACTGATCGAATGGTCTTCAATCTCGGTCCCACTTGTCCCGCCTGGGCCCATTTTTGGGCTTGTCTAGGAGCCGTTGGATCGCGATATTAACGATCAAGATTATGTCCTTTGGATACGATCAACATCCGCGTCACACCAAATCTCAAAGCCCAAAATCCAACGCGGACTAGCACGAAAGAAAAGAAAAAAAAATCATCACATGAATCTCGTGATGAGTGGGCCCTATGTGACTATACTTGGATCAATTTGATCCGAGTTTTTCAAAAGGAGAATAGTATAAAAAAAAAGTAAATAGTGCCATTCAAGGCCTATAAATACCAAGCATTTTAATGCCTGGTTCTCTATCCCTCACTTGGCCTTTGGGCCATTTCCTCCTTCATTCCCTCTGCTGCTGAGTAAGACTCAACAGTATTTCCTTAGGTAAAAATAATAAAATAATGTCAAGTTTAGTGTAAAGAGTCTGGTGAGATAGAGAGATGATTTTGTATGCATAGTACTCTGTTATGGATTTTGTCTCTATATCTATTTTGTAATATTTATATTTTTGTGGAACAAATTATATCTTTATGTTTTTTATTACTGTTGTTATGCTGCCCAATTCTTGCATAAATTCAGTCATGCTTTCTTTATGTAATTTAATTGTGTTGCATAATTAATATAAATAATACTGAAGTCATGCTCGTTTATTAATTTGAGTTTTTGTGGCATTATAGACCTGGACTTTTCTTTCTTTGTTGAAATTGATGGTCTTTGAGACTTATGTTCATCTATTTTTCAATATCTTTTGTTCTCTATTTTGATCGGTTAGTATTTAGTTATTTCTATTGGTTTATTACATGGTATGATATCTGTTTATTACATAGAATGATAACTGATCGATTTATTACCTAGCTTTTTTTATAAAGTTCATCACTGGTGTTTTTAAATAGTATTGTAAATAAAATTTAAGCTTTATTATGTTTAGATTAATAAAGGATACGAATTTACTTTTACGCTTACTTATCAAGTAATATCAATTTGTAAATATTTTTAAATTTATTTATATGTAGAGTCTACCTACAAAAACCAATATCATTTAAAATTTCTTAATTTCAAAGATATACGATATAAGCTATAATTAATAAACAAAAAACAGATTACGTAACGTGACTTACGTTCTTGACATCTAGAAAGGCAGGACATACTCTAGTCTTGAGAATGGTAGAAGCATATTGAAGAGCTTCAAGAAGCTGTTGGTCTATGTAAACTATTTTGTAATTAGTGACTTTTTTAAAAACATTATTCCACTGCATAAACAAGCAAAATATTAAAGCATATAGGGCTGAAAAAAAAGTCAAAGAAAAAAGAATATAATAGGTTTTTTTAATAAAAAATACAATTAATTACCACAGGTTGAGGTTTAGATTCGCGGCCACACTTGCTAATATAAGGTTACTCACTCTTATAGGTGATCTCATTCTTGATAATATATTCAAGTGCCTTTCTCGGGTTATGCCTAATACATCCTCGTATTGGTGCACAATAGTTCAATGACTATTGAGTATAAAGCTCAACTAAAATTCTAGTGTCTTTTTGTACATTGCTTTAATGCACGTTGTTATTGCTATTGCCTGGCAAGAAGCTAGCTAGTAAAAAGATTTAACTTTTATTTATTTCCTATATTTCTTCGATAATATAAGATTAAAAAAACATTTTTATTTGAAAGACTTTTAAAATACTTACAACAATCTCTTTAGTCTTTTACAGTATTTAAAAGGATCCTTTCATTTCACTGAGTTAACCTAAGTAGAAGCAAGTTAAGAAAATAGTATTCAATAAAATAATAGCAAAAATAAAGAGTTATAAGGTGTTTGGTTAGTGGTGGGAACCGTTTCTACTGTAGCATGTGAGAGCTTTACACTGTAGATTTTATTTATTTATTTATTTTTACTGTAACATGTGAGAGCTTTACATTGTTCATAACTAAATTTGTGGTTCACACCATCCTTAGCCAAACACTCTCTTAGTTTAAATCTCAAAATTTTATTTTTGTAAACATATGATATTGTTCACTATTTTGACGCAAAATTTTAAAAAAGACAAATCATATTATTTAAGTTAGTTTTGATTTCTTTATAGTATTTCAACTTTACCTGAAATAAATTTTAAACAAAACACTTTCTACCCAATACAATTTGAAAACAAAACTACAAAAAGGTGTTTTAGTGATGGGATAAATTGTCACCAAAAATTGAATGTTTATCGCTAAAAGTTATAAATAATGAAAATCATGTTGATACACTTGTCATTATAAGTACATGTCATTGATTATTTAAATTCTCATAAAAACTATTGAATTCAACTCAACTTCTAGAAAGACTTCCCACAAAAACCTATTTTTAGTTGCCAATCAAGTAAAAGTTAGATGTCAAAACACAATATATATATATATATATATATATATATATAACAAGATTGAAATTATGTATCAGTTTATTACGTAGTATGATAGCTGATTGGTTTTCAAAAGGGTCAACCCTTTGACTTGCAAGGTTTGTAAAAAAAAAACCGATTTGCAACATGGAGAATTTCGTCAAGAAATTGAAGTTTTTTATGATGGAGTGCATGTCTTCAACTCCTGCTTTCATCTTTACACGGAAAAACCATTCAAAAACATGCACAATGAGGTTGTGAACAATCTGAAATGCATCGTCTATGGATGTGTTATTGGTTTCTTGTTGCCTCAAGCATGTCATGCTAACCTTGATTTTTTCTTTTTTTTTTTCATTTAAATAACTATTTTTTTTATTATTTTATATATGCAACATCCAAATGGCAACGTCTACCTCATTTCCCACATGCTGGACTTCTATGAACCCGACAAAGAGTAATGAGTGGCTCAGAGTGACATGCGGTTTGTTTTCTATTTAGATGGGTTTTCTTGAGGTTGTTTGTTACTGTGAGAAGAGTTTGTTCGACTCAAAGATTCTGATGTAATTGGTCTTTTTCAAAATTTGCTTTTCAATTCTCTCCCCCCAATGAACCACATGGCCCCTAAATTTTCTTTTGGTAAACTTGTTTTGAAGGCTCAACAGTCGCACATTCAAAATAAGTAAGACGAACTTGGATTGATAGGGTGGAAGAATATTTTAGATAGATTGGACAGATTAATTTTTAGATTCGATTGTTAGGGTGGATGAATATATAGTTATTATGATGATCTACATTTTCTAATTTTAAGGGCTTTATTCTGTGTTGAACTTGATCTCTTGAGATTTATGTTCTTCTATTTTTCAATCTCTTTCTTTCTCTGTTGAAATTGATGGTCCTTGAGACTTATGTTCATCTATTTTTCAATATCTTTTGTTCTCTATTTTGATCGGTTAGTATTTAGTTATTTCTATTGGTTTATTACAAGGTATGATATATGTTTATTACATAGAATGATGGCTGATCGATTTATTACCTAGCTTTTTTTATAAAGTTCATCACTAGTGTTTTTAAATAGTATTGTAAATAAAATTTGAGCTTTATTATGTTTAGATTAATAAAGGATACGAATTTACTTTTACGCTTACTTATCAAGTAATATCAATTTGTAAATATTTTTAAATTTATTTATATGTAGAGTCTACCTACAAAAACCAATATCATTTAAAATTTCTTAATTTCAAAGATATACGATATAAGCTATAATTAATAAACAAAAAACAGATTACGTAACGTGACTTACGTTCTTGACATCTAGAAAGGCAGGACATACTCTAGTCTTGAGAATGGTAGAAGCATATTGAAGAGCTTCAAGAAGCTGTTGGTCTATGTAAACTATTTTGTAATTAGTGACTTTTTTAAAAACATTATTCCACTGCATAAACAAGCAAAATATTAAAGCATATAGGGCTGAAAAAAAAGTCAAAGAAAAAAGAATATAATAGGTTTTCTTAATAAAAAATACAATTAATTACCACAGGTTGAGGTTTAGATTCGCGGCCACACTTGCTAATATAAGGTTACTCACTCTTATAGGTGATCTCATTCTTGATAATATATTCAAGTGCCTTTCTCGGGTTATGCCTAATACATCCTCGTATTGGTGCACAATAGTTCAATGACTATTGAGTATAAAGCTCAACTAAAATTCTAGTGTCTTTTTGTACATTGCTTTAATGCACGTTGTTATTGCTATTGCCTGGCAAGAAGCTAGCTAGTAAAAAGATTTAACTTTTATTTATTTCCTATATTTCTTCGATAATATAAGATTAAAAAAACATTTTTATTTGAAAGACTTTTAAAATACTTACAACAATCTCTTTAGTCTTTTACAGTATTTAAAAGGATCCTTTCATTTCACTGAGTTAACCTAAGTAGAAGCAAGTTAAGAAAATAGTATTCAATAAAATAATAGCAAAAATAAAGAGTTATAAGGTGTTTGGTTAGTGGTGGGAACCGTTTCTACTGTAGCATGTGAGAGCTTTACACTGTAGATTTTATTTATTTATTTATTTTTACTGTAACATGTGAGAGCTTTACATTGTTCATAACTAAATTTGTGGTTCACACCATCCTTAGCCAAACACTCTCTTAGTTTAAATCTCAAAATTTTATTTTTGTAAACATATGATATTGTTCACTATTTTGACGCAAAATTTTAAAAAAGACAAATCATATTATTTAAGTTAGTTTTGATTTCTTTATAGTATTTCAACTTTATCTGAAATAAATTTTAAACAAAAAACTTTTTACCCAATACAATTTGAAAACAAAACTACAAAAAGGTGTTTTAGTGATGAGATAAATTGTCACTAAAAATTGAATGTTTATCGAGAAAAGTTATAAATAATGAAAATCATCTTGATACACTTGTCATTATAAGTACATGTCATTGATTATTTAAATTGTCATAAAAACTATTGAATTCAATTCAACTTCTAGAAAGACTTCCCACAAAAACCTATTTTTAGTTGCCAATCAAGTAAAAGTTAGATGTCAAAACACAATATATATATATATATATATATATATATATAACAAGATTGAAATTATGTATCAGTTTATTACGTAGTATGATAGCTGATTGATTTTCAAAAGGGTCAACCCTTTGACTTGCAAGGTTTGTAAAAAAAAAAAACCGATTTGCAACATGGAGAATTTCGTCAAGAAATTGAAGTTTTTTATGATGGAGTGCATGTCTTCAACTCCTGCTTTCATCTTTACACGGAAAAACCATTCAAAAACATGCACAATGAGGTTGTGAACAATATGAAATGCATCATCGATGGATGTGTTATTGGTTTCTTGTTGCCTCAGGCATGTCATGCTAACCTTGATTTTTTCTTTTTTTTTTTTCATTTAAATAATTGTTTTTTTTATTATTTTATATATGCAACATCCAAATGGCAACGTCTATCTCATTTCCCACATGCCGGACTTCTATAAACCCGACAAAGAGTAATGAGTGGCTCAGAGTGACATGCGGTTTGTTTTCTATTTAGATGGGTTTTCTTGAGGTTGTTTGTTACTGTGAGAAGAGTTTGTTCGACTCGAAGATTCTGATGTAATTGGTCTTTTTCAAAATTTGCTTTTCAATTCTCTCCCCCCAATGAACCACATGGCCCCTAAATTTTCTTTTGGTAAACTTGTTTTGAAGGCTCAACAGTCGCACATTCAAAATAAGTAAGACGAACTTGGATTGATAGGGTGGAAGAATATTTTAGATAGATTGGACAGATTAATTTTTAGATTCGATTGTTAGGGTGGATGAATATATAGTTATTATGATGATCTACATTTTCTAATTTTAAGGGCTTTATTCTGTGTTGAACTTGATCTCTTGAGATTTATGTTCTTCTATTTTTCAATCTCTTTCTTTCTCTGTTGAAATTGATGGTCCTTGAGACTTATGTTCATCTATTTTTCAATATCTTTTGTTCTTTATTTTGATCGGTTAGTATTTAGTTTTCTATTGGTTTATTACATGGTATAATATCTGTTTATTACATAGAATGATAACTGATCAATTTATTACGTAGCTTTTTTTATAAAGTTCGTCATTGGTGTTTTTGTGATAAGGATGATTTTGATGATTTTAATGATAACCAAGCAGTTGGCCGGCCGAAGACTACTGACTAGCAATCAGCCAAAATCTCTCCCAAAATTTGTGATAAGGATGATTTTGATGATTGGATGATTAAATTTTGATTGATTGGCAAATTTTTAGTCTTTTTCCTTATTTTAGGTAATAAAATGTTGACTTTTAGGTTGATTGTTCATTTGTTGAGTTTTCCTCTTTTGAAATTGTGACATATGGAAAGTTGAGCTTAATTGTTGACTTTCCCCTATCTCTCTCTATTTCCATGTGAGATGCCCCAAATTTTAGTCAGAAATTTCTAAAAATTATAGAGAAGACACCCCTTTCTTTTATGCCATTTTCATTTTCACGTAAACAAACCTCCTCTTTCTACCACGCTCTCTCTCTCTTTATCTCCTTTCTCCTCCACGAATTTCTTCCTCTTCTCTCCTCTATTTTCTTGCAAATACTTAAAGAAATATTGAAATTTCGTTGGGGTTAATTCAAGGAGGCTTGAGAAAAAAATTGTTTTAAGGTAAGAGACTCTTCTCAGCAATTCTGGAGTTTTGAACACCCTGTAATCCGACTGCTTTATCTTTCTCTACAAAATATCTTTTCCTCTGAATTTTTAATATGTTATTCATGTATGTGTTATGTGTTAACCCTCAAAATTTCACCCGATTTGGATTTTTCTATGCTGAGATATGAGTTCTCTTCTCTTTGCCACTCACTGCTAACTAATGCTGATCGGTAATGTTGTATTTTCTTTATGCTCCGACCCTCATAACTTTGTCTACAAATCTTTGTTTGCTCTGCATTTTTAATATGATTTTCATGTATATGCTATGAGATGTTTTTCCAAATTTCGTGCCATTTGGTGTTGTGTAGGCTGAGATATTAAATGTTCATGCTCTGCACCTCATAATGAATTGTTGCTGATTGATTATGTTGCACAAGAACGTGGTTTTTGTTCAAGGGGCAAAAGTGCTTTGATTTTTACGAAATTTAGCAAATATGTTCATGCATATGTTAAGTTATGGACTGGAAAGTTTGATGATGATTTGATGAATATTTTATCTGATATAGAATTTTCATTAAGACTAGATCAGGGGACTCTTTTATCAATGAATTGATGGACTGTTATTTTATACAGTTGTTGTATGATTAAATGATTTTATATGATGTTGGAGAATTTTATGAGAATGAACATTAATTTTATGTGTAAATGAATGTATGACATGATCACACCAAGAAGTGAGCACATCGAGGTCGCGGTGACGTCACCTAAGACTCGGTTAAGTAAAGTAAGCTTATCAAGTAAGTATATTCTCACCTGTAACATGATGTGGTTTATGAAAAGAATGGAATTTATGTTATGATGATTCTCTGATGGTTTCAATTGATGTTTTATTATGGAAGCTTGATTTATCAAATGTTATGCATGTTTGATGATGACGTGTTTCAAAGTATGAAAGTATATATATATAAGTATCACTTAAATAAGTGTTGCATACCCATGTTTATGTTATGTTATGATGTCATGTTTGGTTTAGGATTAGCTACCCTTCTCCTCTCATGACGGCGCGCCTACAATGATGATTATGATGCAACACTTGGGCCCTTAACATAAAATGAATAAAGTTTAAATATGGATAATATGATGAAAGATATGTTCCTTATGAAATTGTGCATGGTGCACTATTATGAAAATGCATATGATGATGATGTTCATGAAATGTTTTTACTTGTGAGATATGAAATGTACTTACTAAGCTATGGCTTATTTTAGACTTATATCATGTTGCAGATAAGGGTAAGAAGCTAATGGAATAGGAGAAGGGCGAGGAATGGCATGTGAGCTATGCAAGATGAACCAAAAATGGAAGAACGCCAAGGAAGAAATTTATTTTTAAGATATAAACTATAATTTTTGAGTATGTTTACTTGATGAATTTTTAAGATTTGAACCACGACACTTTAACTCTATAGTTTTATCATTTTTCTTTCGCATTTGAAATATTGAGACTTGCTTTAAATAAAATTCTTTTTAGCAGTTCGGCCTGCCGATTGTTCCTAGTCGGTTTGCCAATGCTTAGTTCAGCCTGCCGTTTGCATTGTACAAGCCTGCCGAAATTTTAAACCTTGTTTTGCAACTCTCAGGCGGCTTGTCGATGGATGAACGTCGGCTCGTATAATAGACGGGCTTTTGAACTTTGTCTTCTTTTCGGACAAGGATCGAGCTAACAGCCTTCTCAGACACAACAAGGTAGGTGTATAATATCTAACTCGGTAAAGGTTTGGACAAGAGTGAGGGCGTGGCTAAGTACCTCTTCAAATTCTGAAGGCTTCTTCACACTCCCTACTCCACTTAAACCTCCCCTTGAGTGCTTGAAAAAGTGGGTGGTACTTATCGATAGACCGGGAGACAAATATGGAGAGAGCCGCTACCATACCAGTAAGTTTCTGCACCTCTTTTATCGTCCGAGGTGAATGCATGTCTATAACAGCTTGAGCCTTAGTTAGGTTAACCTCGATTCCTCGTTGATTGACTAAAAATCCTAGAAACTTGCCCGAGCTAACCCCAAACACACATTTCACCGGGTTAAGTTTCATCCCATATTCCTGAAGAATACCAAAACTTGCTCGGAGATTGGCCATGTGATCTACTACTCGGACAGATTTAACTAGCATATCATCCACATAGACTTCCATGGTTTTGTCGATCAACAGAGCAAACATCTTGTTGACTAGGTGCTGGTAGGTTGCCCCGGCATTTTTAAGTCCGAAGGGCATTACAACATAGCAATAAAGCCCCTAGTCGGTAACAAAAGCTGTTTTTATTTGATCTTCCTTAGCCATCCATTTCTAGTTATAACCGGAATAGGTGTCCATGAAGTTGAGTAGCTAGTGCCTGGCCGTTGCATCAACGAGTTGGTCTATTCAAACCTACCATTTCCCATTCGCCTTTTTTACTAGGACTACATTCGTTAACCACTTCGGATACTTAACCTCTTAGATGAATCCTGCTTTAAGGAGCTTCTAGACCTCTTCATTAATAGCAGCATATCTTTCTGGATTGAAGACCTTTGTTTTCTGTATCACTGGTTTGTGATCAGGTTAGACATTAAGCTAGTGATAGATTATGCTTGGGTCGATGCTGGGTATGTCTTCATGCAACCATGTGAACACATCCCGATGCTCTATAAGGAGCTGCTTAAGGTCAGCCCTGATCTTAGGTTTCAGTTGAGATCTGAGTTAGACCGTGCGGTCAGGATGTGTCAGGTCAAGGCTATACGGCACCAAGTCCTCGACTAGGGTAGCCCTCACCTCTTCCTTAGGCATTCGAGGGTCGAGATTGGAGAGCATTTTGGGCTCCGGGTCAACTAGGAACTCTATTTCGTCGACCTTATAAATGGCCAAGACATTTAATTGCCGAGCTGACGCCACTCTGATGGCATTGGCATAACAAGCTCGAGAGTCTTTCTATAACGACTAGATTACTTTGACCATATCCGCCGTTGGGAATTTCATTGCCAAGTCGTAAGTGGAGACCACAGCCTTCAATACATTTAATGTTGGATGGTCAATAATAATATTATACTAGGAGCGTTTGTCAATGACCAAGAAGTCGACGACGCGTGTGACTAGAGTAGCACTCTTACCGAAGGTCATCGGTAGGTCGACCTTCTTTATTACTCGGACGCATTCGCCCGTGAAGCTGTAAAGTGGCATTTGAACTAGGAGAAGAGTAGTATTGTTGATCTTCAATTTGTCATAGGCTTGCTTAAACAAGATGTCAACTGAGCTACCATTGTCAATCAGCACACGCCATACTATATTATTGGTGATGTGCAACTTGCACAAGAGAGCATCATTGTGCGGATGAATTAACTTGTCTGCCTCCTCCTCTGCAAAGGTGATCGACGTGTCTTACTGGTAGCAAATTTTGTTGATGTGCTCGGACATGTTGACGAGCTCCCCTCTTTCGACCAACCGAGCTTCTCGGACGTAAGCCCGTCATCCACTCTACGTGTCCCTAGTGACAGGCCCTCTGAAAATCGTGTGAACGATGTTCGACGGTTCCAGGGCATTCCCACTGTCATTGAGTGAGCGGTTCGGTGCATCTCGGCTCGGTTGGTCATCTCTCTGAGCCGCGGTGCCTAGCGCTAAGACTCGCTCCACAAATTTTCATAGATGTCCGTCTCGGATTAGTTTCTTGATTTGGTCCTTGAGCTGAATATAGTCTCAGGTGTTATGTCTCATGTCCTTATGGAACTTGCAGTAATTGCTTTGGTCACATTTTGCTTTGCTGCCCTTGAGCTTGGGTGGGTTGACCAATAGGTTCTTCACGTGCACCTAGGCAAGTACCTCCTCTATGCTTGCTACCAAGGGCGTGTAGCTTTGGAATTTCCCGATTGACGCTTTCGACTTCTCGATTTTCCTGTCCTTCTTCTACTTCTTGTTCTGCTTGACGCTCGACTGTCTCTATATCTGTTTTGTAATATTTATATTTTTGTGAAACAAATTATATCTTTATGTTTTTTATTAATGTTGTTATGCTGCCCAATTATTACATACATTTAGTCATGCTTTTTTTATGTAATTTAATTATGTTGCATAATTAATAATAATAATATGAAGTCATGCTCGTTTATTAATTTGAGTTTTTGCTGCATTATAGACATGGACTTTTCTTTCTCTGTTGAAATTGATGGTCCTTGAGACTTATGTTCATCTATTTTTCAATATCTTTTGTTCTCTATTTTGATCGGTTAGTATTTAGTTATTTCTATAAGTTTATTACATGGTATGATATCTGTTTATTACATAGAATGATAACTGATCGATTTAATACGTAGCTTTTTTTATAAAGTTCGTCACTGGTGTTTTTAAATAGTATTGTAAATAAAATTTGAGCTTTATTATGTTTAGATTAATAAAGGATACGAATTTACTTTTACGTTTACTTACCAAGTAATATCAATTTGTAAATATTTTTAAATTTATTTATATGTAGAGTCTACCTACAAAAACCAATATCATTTAAAATTTCTTAATTTCAAAGAGATACGATATAAGCTATAATTAATAAACAAAAACAAGATTACGTAATGTGACTTACCTCCTTGACATCTAGAAAGGCAGGACATACTCTAGTCTTGAGAATGGTAGAAGCATATTGAAGAGCTTCAAGAAGCTGTTGGTCTATGTAAACTATTTTGTAATCAGTGACTTTTTTAAAAACATTATTCCACTGCACAAACAAACAAAATATTAAAGCACATAGGGTTAAAAACAAAAACGTCAAAGAAATAAGAATATAATAGGTTTTTTTAATAAAAAAATACAATTAATTACCACAGGTTGAGGTTTAGATTCGCGGCCACACTTGCTAATATAAGGGTAATCACTCTCATAGTTGCTTTCATTCTTGATAATATATTCAAGTGCTTTTCTTGGGTTATGCCTAATTCATCTTCGTATTGGTGCACAATAGTTCAATGACTCTTGAGTATAAAGCTCAACTAAAATTCTTGTGTCTTTTTGTACATTGCTTTAATGCACGTTGTTATTGTTATTTCCTGGCAAGAAGCTACCTGATAAAAAGATTTAACTTTTTTTTATTTCCTGTTTTCTTTGATAATATAAGATTACAAAAGATTAAAAGAAACATTTTTATTTGAGAGATTTTTAAAATACTTACAAAAATCTCTTTAGTCTTTTACAGTATTTAGAAAGGATCCTTTCATTTCACTGAGTTAACCTAAGTAGAAGCAAGTTAAGAAAATAGTATTCAATAAAACAATAACAAAAATAAAGAGTTATAAGGTGTTTGGTTAGTGGTGGGAACCATTGGTGGAAACCGTTTTTACTGTAGCATGTGAGAACTTTATACTGTAGATTTTTTTTTAATTTTTTTTACTGTAGTATGTGAGAGCTTTACATTGTTCATAACTAAATTTGTGGTTCGCACCACCCTTAGCCAAACACTCTCTTAGTTTAAAATCTCAAAATTTTATTTTTGTAAACATATGATATTATTCACTATTTTGACGCAAATTATAAAAAAGACAAATCATATTATTTAAGTTAGTTTTGATTTCTTTATAGTATTTCAACTTTACCTGAAATAAATTTTAAACAAAACACTTTCTACCCAATACAATTTGAAAACAAAACTACAAAAAGGTGTTTTAGTGATGAGATAAATTGTCACTAAAAATTGAATGTTTATCGCTAAAAGTTATAAATAATGAAAATCATCTTGATACACTTGTCATTATAAGTACATGTCATTGATTATTTAAATTCTCATAAAAACTATTGAATTCAACTCAACTTCTAGAAAGACTTCCCACAAAAACCTATTTTTAGTTGCCAATCAAGTAAAAGTTAGATGTCAAAACACAATATATATATATATATATATATAACAAGATTGAAATTATGTATTAGTTTATTACATAGTATGATAGCTGACTGGTTTTCAAAAGGGTCAACCCTTTGACCTGCAAGGTTTGTAAAAAAAAAACCGATTTGTAACATGGAGAATTTTGTCAAGAAACTGAAGTTTTTTAGGATGGAGTGCATGTCTTCAACTCCTGCTTTCATCTTCACACGGCAAAACCATTCGAAAACATGCACAATGAGGTTGTGAACAATCTGAAATGCATCGTCTATGGATGTGTTATTGGTTTCTTGTTGCCTCAGGCATGTCATGCTAACTTTGATTTTTTCTTTTTTTTTTCATTTAAATAACTATTTTTTTTATTATTTTATATATGCAGCATCCAAATGGCAACTTCTATCTCATTTCCCACTTGCTGGACTTCTATGAACCCGACAATGAGTAATGAGTGGCTCAGAGTGACATGCAGTTTGTTTTCTATTTAGATGGGTTTTTAAACCTGACTAAAAGGCACCCCAATAAACTTATTGAGCTGTAGTTTGACCTTTCTTATCTCTTCCTTATCCTTGGTTGCAGTTTGTGACAACTCACCTTTTCTATTCATCTGTGTTCTTATCTGATTTGTTCCAAAGGTGTTCTTGAGAGTTTTGATCTCTTTAGAGTTATCTATTTCTTTCTTTTTCTATCTTGATCGGTAATCAACTCTCTTTTTTTGATAAATTCTTTGTGTGTAGATATGACTGTCGTTGTGAAACCTGTCTTTTCGTTTGAGTTTATCTTTTGGATCAGTTAATTAACTCTCTTTCCTTGATTAATTCTTTCGTGACTGTCATTTTGAGAAATCTATCTTGTCGTTTGAGTTTTATCTTTCTCTATGTTGATCAATTAATCAACTCTCTTTCCTTGATAAATTCTTTGGTGTTGAGATATGACTATCATTTTGTGAAATCTATATTGTCGTTTGAGCTTTATGCTATGTTTTGGGCCAGAGAGATTAGTTAGTAGTTATTGGGCTTGGTAGTTAGATATGATATCAGTCATTAGATTACGTCTTGTAAATTGATCTAACGGTCGGTATAAAGCAGCCATTATAATAGATAGGTTCAACTGCTAATAAGAGGGTACTCATGGGATCAAAACATAAAGGGTGAAATCATAATAAGGTTATGAGAGGATTCTTTTCTGTAATTTCTTGGTGAATTAGTGAGAAAATATGTGTAACCTTGGACGTCTGATTGAATAAAAGTTCTTTGCCTTGAGGTTCTATTCATCTGTGTTCTTATCTGATTTGTTCCAAAGGTGTTCTTGGGAGTTTTCTTGAGATTGTTACTGTGAGAAGAGTTTGTTCGACTCGAAGATTCTGATGTAATTGGTCTTCTTCAAAATTTTCTTTTCAATTCTCTCCCACCAATGAACCACATGGCCCCTAAATTTTCTATTGGTAAACTTGTTTTCAAGGCTCAACAGTTGCACATTCAAAATAAATAATACGAACTTGGATTGATAGGGTGGAAGAATATTTTAGATAGATTGGACCGAGGAATTTTTTGATTCGATTGATAGGGTGGATGAATATATAGTTATTTTGATGATCTACATTTTCTAATTTTTAGGGCTTTATTCTGTGTTGAACTTGATCTTTTGAGATTTATGTTCTTCTATTTTTCAATCTCTTTCTTTCTCTGTTTAAATTGACGGTCCTTGAGACTTATGTTCATCTATTTTTCAATATCTTTTGTTCTTTATTTTGATCGGTTAGTATTTAGTTATTTCTATCGGTTTATTACATGGTATGATATTTGTTTATTACTTAGAATGATAACTGATCAATTTATTACGTAGCTTTTTTTATAAAGTTCGTCACTGGTGTTTTTAAATAGTATTGTAAATAAAATTTGAGCTTTATTATGTTTAGATTAATAAAGGATACGAATTTACTTTTACGTTTACTTACCCCGTAATATCAATTTGTATATATTTTTAAATTTATTTATATGTAGAGTCTACCTACAAAAACCACTATCATTTAAAATTTCTTAATTTCAAAGAGATACGATGTAAGCTATAATTAATAAACAAAAACAAGATTACGTAATGTGACTTACCTCCTTGACATCTAGAAAGGCGGGACATACTCTAGTCTTGAGAATGGTAGAAGCATATTGAAGAGCTTCAACAAGCTGTTGGTCTATGTAAACTATTGTGTAATCAGTGACTTCTTTAAAAACATTATTCCAATGCACAAAGAAATAAAATATTAAAGCATATAGGGTTAAAAACAAAAACGTCAAAGAAATAAGAATATAGTAGGTTTTTTTTTTAACAACAATACAATTAATTACCTCAGGTTGGGGTTTAGATTCGCGGTCACGCTTGCTAATACCAGTGTAACACCGCTAAATTTTCATGTAACGGATGAATATCGACGTTAAGTATTTTCTTTAGTAATATATGACCTTATGTTACAGACTAATTTTTTAAGTGTTATGACAGATGACAGGTCACGTGAAATCGATGTGCTCAAGTGTTCAAGTGTTTATGTCATTTATGTAGTGTGTTTAACTATTTATTTAATGTTTTAAATATGATAGTTCGGCAAGCCGAACCTTCAAGTTCGGTAGGCCGAATTGTCCTCATGGAATGGCAGGCCGATGCAATTTCATCGGCAGGCCGGACCTCATGCCTTCGGCAGGCTAAACCGAGTAGTCGGTTGGCCAAAGACTGCTGATGAGCAGTCAGTAGAAATCTCTTCCAAAATTTCTGATAAGGATGAATTTGATGATTGGATGATTAAATTTTGATTGATTGGCATATTTTAGTGTTTTTGCTTATTATAGGTAATAAAATGTTGACTTTTAGGTTAATTGGTCATTTGTTGAGTTTTCCTCTTTTGAAATTGTGACATATGCAAAATGGAGTTTAATTGTTGACTTTCCCCTATCTCTCTCTATTTCCATGTGAGATGCCCAAAATTTTAGTTAGAAATTTCTGAAAATCATAGAGAAGACACCCCTTCCTTTTATGTCATTTTCATTTTCACATAAACAAACCTCCTCTTTCTACCACACACTCTCTCTCTCTTTATCTCCTTTCTCCTCCACGAATTTCTTCCTCTTCTCTCCTCTATTTTCTTGCAAATACTTAAAGAAATATTGAAATTTCGTTGGGGTTAATTCAAGGAGGCTTGAGAAAAAAATTGTTTTGAGGTAAGAGACTATTCTCAACAATTTTGGAATTTTGAACACCCTGTAATCAGACTACTTTATCTTTCTCTACAAAATTTCTTTTGTTCTGATTTTTTAATATGTTATTCGTGTATGTATTATGTTTAACCCTCAAAATTTCACCCCATTTGGATTTTTCTATGTTGAGATATGAATTTTCTTCTCTCTGCCACTCACTGCTAACTAATGCTGATCGGTAATGTTGTATTTTCTCTATGTACCGACCCCTATAACTTTGTCTACAAATCTTTGTTTGCTCTGAATTTTTAATATGATTTTCATGTATATGCTATGAGATGTTGCTCCAAATTTCGTGTCATTTGGTGTTGTGTAGGCTGAGATATTAATGTTCATGCTCTGCACCTCATAATAAATTGTTGCTAATTGGTTATGTTGCACAAGAAGGTGGTTTTTGTTCAAGGGCAAAAGTGCTTTGATTTTTATGAAATTTGGCAAATATGTTCATATATATGTTAAGTTATGGACAGGAAAGTTTGGTGATGATTTGATGAATATTTTATGTGATATGGAATTTTCATTTAGACTAGGTCAGGAGACTGTTTTATCAATGAATTGATGGACTGTTATTTTATACAGTTGTTATATGATTAAATGATTTTATATGATGTTGGAGAATTTTATGAGAATGAACATTAATTTTATGTGTAAATGAATGTATGACATGAACACACCAAGAAGTGAGCACATTGAGACCGCGGTGACGTCACCTAAGACTCGGTTAAGTAAAGTAAGCTTATTAAGTAAGTACATTCTCACCTGCAACATGATGTGGTTTATGAGAACAATGGAATTTATGTTATGACGATTCTTTGATGGTTTCAATTGATGTTTTATTATGGAAGCTTGATTTATCAAAAGTTATGCATGTTTGATGATGACGTGTTTCAAAGTATGAAAGTATATATATATATATATATATATATATAAGTATCACTTAAATAAGTGTTGCATACCCATGTTTATGTAATATTATGATGTCATATTTGGTTTAGGATTAGCTACCCTTCTCCTCTCATGACGGCGCGCCTACAATGATGATTATGATACAACACTTGGGCCCTTAAGATAAAATGAATGAAGTTTTAATATGGATAATATGATGAAAGATATGTTCCTTATGAAATTGTGCATGGTTCACTATTATGAAAATGCATATGATGATGATGTTCATAAAATGCTTTTACTTGTGAGATATGAAATGTACTTACTAAGCTATAGCTTATTTTAGACTTATATCATGTTGCAGATAAGGGTAAGAAGTTAATGGAATAGGAGGAGAGTGAGGAAAGGCGTGTGAGCTATTCAAGATGAACTGAAAACGGAAGAACGCTAAGGAAGAAATTTATTTTTAAGATATAAACTATAATTTTTGAGTATGTTTACTTGATGAATTTTTAACATTTGAACCACGACACTTTAACTCTATAGTTTTATCATTTGTCTTCCGCATTTGAAATAATGAGACTTGCTTTAAATAAAATTCTTTTTAGCAGTTCGGCCTGCCAATTGTTCCTGGTCGGTTTGGCGATGCTTAGTTTGGCCTGCCGTTTACATTATGCAGGCCTATCGAACTTAGAAATTTTTAAACCTTGTTTTGCAAGCCTCGAGCGGCCTGTCGATGGATGAACATCGGTCTGTCGATCTAGTTTGGCATGCCGAAGTCCTAAGTTTAGCCTGCCGAACTGTGAGTGTGGATTTTCTATAATGTTTTAAAAAGTTTGTTCAACTTTCATTGGTGTTTATAAACTATTTAAAGAATGTTTATAATTAAGTAATTTATGAAATATTGAGTATATTTTATATTGATGAAAAAAAATGTATGCATGGATATTGGGGTATGTTTTCAAATTATGTTTTGTACAAATAATTTATCTTAAAATAAAGGTATTAAAGAATGAATGTAATGACATCTGTGACATCCGTAAAGGGGGCGTTACAATAAGGGTACTTACTCTCATAGGTGATCATATTCTTAATAATATATTCAAGTGCCTTTCTTAGGTTATGCGTAATATATCCTCGTATTGGTGCACAATAGTTCAATGACTCTTGAGCATAAAGCTCAACTAAAATTCTAGTATCTTTTTGTACATTGCTTTAATGCACGCTGTTATTGCTATTTCCTGGCAAGAAGCTAGCTGGTAAAAAGATTTAACTTTTATTTATTTTTTGTTTTCTTCGACAATATAAGATTATAAAAGATTAAAAAAAAACATTTTTATTTGAAAGTTTTTTAAAATACTTACAACAATCTCTTTAGTCTTTTACAGTATTTGGAAAGGATCCTTTCATTTCACTGAATCAACCTAATTAGAAGCAAGTTAAGAAAATAGTATTCAATTAAACAATAACAAAAATAAAGACTTGTAAGGTGTTTGGTTAATGGCGGGATCCGTTTTTTCTGTAGCTTGTGCGAGCTTTACACTATGAATTTTTTATTATTTTTTATTATTTATTTATTATTTATTTTTTTACTGTAGCATGTGAGAGCTTTACATTGTTTATAACTAAGTTTGTGGTTTACACCACCCTTAACCAAACACTCTCTTAGTTTAAAATCTCAAAATTTTATTTTTGTAAACATATGATATTGTTCACTATTTTGACGCAAATTATAAAAAGACAAATCATATTATTTAAGTTAGTTTTGATTTCTTTATAGTATTTAACTTTACCTGAAATAAATTTTAAACAAAACACTTTCTACCCAAAATAATTTGAAAAGAAAACTACAAAAAGGTGTTTTACTGATCAGATAAATTGTCACTAAAAATTGAATGTTTATCGCTAAAAGTTATAAATAATGAAAATCATCTTGATACACTAGTCATTATAAGTGCACGTCATCATTTTAATTTTATGCTTTAAATTTTGAATTAAATAAAAAAAACACAAAAATATTTCTTTCATTTTAAACTTAGTTTTAAAATACCGCTTGCCTTTTTGAATGTTTATTTTTAACAATCTTCTCAGTTACAAACTTTTCACCTTCTGTGGATACGACAACCTTTCTATACTACAAACATCCACCGTTTAAGGAAAAAAAAAAACATTTTGGGGCATTACCAATGTTCATAATCAGATTACTTCTATGTAAACACATGTTTCTCCACAAATATGGAAAATAAGAAAACCAAACTTGATGTATTTAAGGGTACATGATCGTTTAATCTTCTATAGAGTGCATGACCCTAAGTCATCAAAGTTAGGTGCGGGAAGAATTAAATGTGTTTTTGTGGGGTTTGTCAAAAATTCCAAGGCATGTAGATTGTTGAATTTAGATTCTAATGTGATTGTAGAATTAAGAGATGTTGAATTTATAGAAAATAAATTAGTATTAATTCTACCATTGAATTGGAATCTAGTATTGATCAACTATGTGACTTAGCTCCCAATATCTCCACTAATAATAGAAGAAAAGAGTCTGACATCTTTTGAATCAAAAGGAAATCAACATGAAAACAAAACTTGATGTATTTAAGGGTGTGAGGTTCTTTAGCCTTGTGTAAAGTGTATGACCCTAAATCATCAAAGTTAGTTGCAAGAGGAATTAAATGTATTTTTGTGGGGTATGCTGAAAATTCCAAGGAATATAGATTGTTGAATTTATATTCTAATGTAATTTTGGAAATAAGAGATGTTGAATTTATTGAATATAAATTAGTATTGATTCTACAACTGAATTGAAATCTAGTATTGATCAATCATGTGACTTAGCACCTGGTAGCTCCACCAATAATAAAGGAAAAGTCTACTACATCTTTTGTACTAATGAGAAGTCAACGTGAAAGGAACAAAAAGTGTTTGGCATCAGAATTTATTTCATCTCAAGCTTCAACTTCTTTGGTTGAAGGGGATAGAAATGATGTATTTAATAAAACATCGTTGTTGCTAAATATTGAGGAAGATCCATGTAACAGTGTTTAGGAAATCTATTTCAATACAAAACTTTCAACTGCTATAACGTAAAGCTCTCATATGCTATAGTATAAAGCAAAAGTGAACTACAATAAAAAGCACTTATATATTACAATGTTTAGTTTAAACTTTTAGTTCTAATTGATTTCTCAAAAGCATGTTGTTTTGGCTAATAACTTTTTTGATAATTTCCCTACATTGAATAAGCAAGACTTGTCAAAAAGCTTTGATAAGGAGAAAGCTACTACAATTTATCAATCATGATGCAAAAATTTGCCCAAAAAAATTCAAGATATAAAATGCAATAACCTGAAGGAGCTCTATCTTTTCAGATTTATGTATATCAATATTAAACTTGTAATAAATTGTAAAAAAAATTTACTTAATTCTCTTTCGTCTTTTATACTTTCTTTCATACTTTTAATTAAAAAAGATCATTGTTGATGTCCGATTTAGAAAGGCCTCGTCTTGCAAGCAGGTGAACAAACAACCCAAGTTGTGTAACAAGTAGAACGAGCCAGCTATCTTAACAAGTACCCCGATACTCGATGTGCTCGCTTCGTGCATTCATGAAAGGACTCCGCTCATCCTAATTGTAGGGTCTCATGGCTGACTCTTTGATCATTGTAGTCGACGTGCTCAATTTGTCTAAGAATAATCGACTTGGGGATGAAACGAATGGGAATTATAGCCCATAAAGTAAACAGTTGCCTTAGTTGAGGTAGTCCAAAATGTGAAGCCTATAGCCACTTGACATGTGTCTCATTTCATTTACAATCATCCAGACCCACTTCCTTTCATAGGGCAACTTCAAGATGTTAGATCTGGCCTCTATAAATAGGCTTAAAGAGCCCCACAGGGGTGGATAAGGATCTTTAAGAAGCACATAACACATCAGACTAGCACAAGCACTTGTATCTTCCTTTTTGCCCTTGAATTCTTTAGAATTTCTAAAAAATTGCTATAATTCTTATCTGATTCCCAATATAATAAGAGACTCTAACCGTGGATGTAGTTCAAATTAAGTGAACCATTATCAATTGTATTGTGAGGTATTTTTTATTTTGTATCTTAGCTTCTAATTATGTTCATTATTCTATCATGATCTCTTATTGACGTTTTATCTGTTTGAATATGAGTTTAGAAGTTTGCTTATGACCTAATAGTGATGATCAAGGGCCTAAAATTTCCTAATTCATTTATTAGTAAAATTTAACTTGATTAAACATAATTGTAGATTCAACGTCTATAGTTTGGCGTCCACTGTAGCGACTCGAGGAGTCTTAGCAGTAGATCGTACTACGGTGTCTGTGGCAGACAATATCAACATCAATCAGGAGCTCCCTCCAAATGCGACAAAAGGGCATGAGACTGGTGCATAAAGGGATGTGAACTTGGCCCAAAAATATATATATTTTATTAAGAATATGCGGGGAAAAACTATTTAGTTTAAGTGCATTAAAAAGAATTACCCTACAATCTAAAGGATCTTTTGACAAAAGAAAAATAAGAAAACTAAAAAATTAAGCACGGACATATATAAAAAAAAATTATGTTAAAAGGAATAAAGTATGGGAAAAATGCATTTCAAAATTATGCCAAAAGAAACAAATTAGAGAGTATATTTTTTATTAGTAAAAAAATAGTCGAAATGAAGATGTCGGAAATAGTTTTGAAGGAGACACGTTTTTAGAAAAGAAAAATTGTTGTAGTGGACCAATTAGAAAAACCCCAAATCAAATTTTGATAGGAACAAGTCCAAGCAAAAAAGTATTTAAAAAAACATATAGAGAATGAAATTGTAAGATAGATAGGGATGTATTTGAAAGAACTTATTTTAACACGACAAAATGACTGAATGAGGAAGCAAAAAAAAGCCTCAACTAAAAAAAATGTTACACAATGGGGATAAATTAAAAGAATTTTTTTTATATTTCAAAACAAAAATAATAAGGTTATAAAAGTAAAATACACACACACACTCACACATATACGTATATTTCAAAACAAAACAATCGTGAAAGAAAAAAAATAAAAGAGAAAAAAGAGATACAAGAATGCAAAAGGGTTAAAAAGGCACATTGTAAAAAAAATGAAAAGCCAAAGAGAAATGGTGAAAGGGAAGAAGGAAAAAAAAGGGTCAATATGGGAGGAAGTGTGCGAAATGTTTTGTCCCACTTTTAGGACCAAACATTCCAAAAAAAAAACCATTAATGAAAAGAAAAATGATGTTTAAACCATTACGCATTTTAGAAAGAGGGTTTTTTTTGGGAAATTAGGATAATAGAAATAGTTATAAAAATCACATTCAATAAATATTTTGGCGAGATATATTTAAAAGATGTTGAAGAAGAAAGTATTTGGATGGTACATTTAAAAAAAAGAAACGTCAATAAAAAAAATGGAGGTGAAAAAAAAAAGGTTAAAAGCGACAAAACTTAGGAGAGAAAAAAAACTTTTAAGGCTTTTATATATGTTAATGATGTAATAGACTGATGATAGAATAGAACACACAAAGCATTAGAGGACAAAATAGTTGAACCAAATTTTGAATAATACCTAAAAAAGAACTCGTACTTTTTTAAAAAATATGGTTTAAAGTAAATAAAAGAATTAAGGTAAAAAATGAAAGAGGGAATACAAGAAAAAAAAAGAGAAAAAAAACTGCATTGTAGGCAATAACTTTTTTTAACATCATTATATTAAAACTTGTAAATTTTGACCCACGTATGTGTGTTTATGAAGATGAAACAATTGGAGAACGCTTTTTAAATCCAACTCAAACATATAATGATAATGCATTTGAGAAGATATTAAGGTCAATAGAAGTAGAATGATGACTACAGCTTAATTAATTGCACTACACTAAAAATGAAAGAAATACAACGTGAGAGACTTGAAAAAACACTTTTAGCCCTTTTTTTTTTTTGTGGCTAAAGACTTGATAAATACTTTTTACTTTATTTGATTGGTTATCTAGAAATATGTGGCTTGCCTTAAGAAATGCATGTGAGGACAAATTAGAAAGGACAAGATTAGAATGGTGAAAATGAAGCTCTCACTTATGGTGTTGTTGTTGTTATTGAAAATATTTTTTATCCCATAGAGTTTAATCTCCGTTACTCACATACTTGGTGGGACCCACATGGCCCCATCACTCCACCATATGACTGAAAACGCAAAGGGGGTAATTTCTTCCGTCCATTTTCTTTCCTGAATTCCCGCCATTTTAGTTTCATAATATTTCCTCTCTCTTCCCTCAAAATAACTCTTTCTATCTCACTCCCTACACAAAATATTCGTCAAGCTCTTATCTCTTTTATCAGTTCTCTTTTATTAGGTGAGGATATGTTTTTGGTTCAATTGCCTGTTGAAGGGAATTTTATGATCTGAGTTTCATTGTTATGAGATTTATAGAAGCTGTATTTCTCTCACGAACCTTCATTTGTTAGGAGAATTGTAATGGTTAAATTGTATGTGTATTTTTTTTATTGAGTGAATTTTTGTACGTCTACTTACTATAAAAGAAATATATGCATATCTTCTTAAATTTAAGAAATTTGCCATGGAAAGTGATTGATCTTCTACTTGTATTAGCGTAAATGATAAATTATATGCATTGATTATGTTTATATTGACAAAAAAGGGAATAGAAGATCTCCTTGTGATAGAGCCTTTCTTTTTTCAAATATATATATAGACATATATATCATATATATTCTTTTGCTCGAGAAATGTTTGCGATGTAGGATGTTCAAATAACCAAGTACGCCGAAGAAACAATTTTCCTTATACAAGCTAAGCTAAGAGTTACCAAGAATCAAAGGGGTGAATTTTCATAAATGACCAAAGTTTTAGGTTGCTTTTTGGAAAGGGAAAAAATAAAAAATACTCCGGTACCTCGTGTTAGTCGGAAAATGCACATTGATACCCTTTCTTTTTTATAATACGAGGGGAGAATCAAACTTGATAGGGCCATCTGGGTTCTGGGTTCATTGGCTAAGTGCAGAGAAGATTGATGAGTGTTGAGGATTTTGGAAGAGAAATTCACTACAAGAAAAGTTTACATAGACGACGCCAGATTCTAACGACGCCCAGTGTCGCTTGATTGCGAAGGTTGGTTACCTGAAACAAAGAGTTTAGGCCAACAAGTTCTTCAACACCAAGGAACCCTCTTGAACTCAACGCTGATGGGTTCTCTTTCACTCCTTCCATGAGATAGGATAACACAATTCTCAGGGAGAAGACGAGACTTTGGTTGAGGTTTCTTCTTATGTCGGATGTGTGAGAAGAGAGATCTGGGACTAGGCTTTAGAGTTGTTTTTGGGAAGGAGAACCATGGCGACAGGTCCAAGGCTTTGCAGATGAAGAAGGGGGAAAAAAAATTCAGATGGCAACAAAATAACTTGACGAAAGTATGAACAGCAAAGCATGAGGGAAGCCACAGTAATAAACTCCCATTTCTAACATACTTTTATAGATTAAAAAAGTATTTATGGTTTTAAAAATAGTAATTTTGATGTCTGATCGTACTCTTCTTCTAATCTTCACTAATGATGTATAAGTAGGATATCAGTTTGTGGCTCGAAGAAGAAGGGTGCTACTAGATATTGGTTTCGTATATTGTACAGATGTAAATTAACTTGGATCTGATCTTATTTAAATCTTTTTTGTGCAAGAGCTGTTCATTTTCAAGTGCTAATATTTGGTTCAATTAGTTCCAAATTCACCCGCCAGGAATCAGGTGGTGCAGAGGGAGATATTTGAGTAGGGGCACGTGGCCCCCGCGCACATTTTAAATTTCAATCACCTTGAAATTTTATTCAAAATTTTAGTTGTATTTCCATTTATTTTCTTTTTAACCTTATTTTATATGAAAAATTATAACTGCATGTGTTTTCACTAAATAATTAAAATATATAATTGTATCTTAAAAGAATTATGTTACGGTACTTTTTTTGTAGTACTCCGTTGAAAATATTTTTTGGTTCTGCTATTGCCAGGAATGGATAGAGAGTGCATATTCTTGCATGGCGAACTGGATCTGTGGATTAGAAGCTAAATCTCTTCCTAACATGGATTTAGCTTCAGAAATAATAAGAAGATGTTTCACCATGTCTGGAACTTTCCACTCACCGTTCATGATTAGACGGCTGCGAAAACCCTTTGTGGGATGAGCATTTCTGCGTGCCGGTTGCTCACTCTGTGGCAGAAGTGGAGTTTCATGTTAAGGATAACGATGTTCTTGGAGCTGAACATATTGGAGTTGTTGAAATATCCGTCGATAAAATCATTTCTGTAAACAAAATTAATGATTGGTTTCCGATTATCGGTCATCATGGAAACTGTTTGAAACCTTACCCCAAATTCCATCTCTCTATGCAATTCAGGCCGGTTAGAGATAACCCTTTGTACATGGATGGAGTAGGGGCTGGACCGGACTATCTCGGGGCGGTTGCTAAAACGTAGTTTCTGCTAAGAAAAGGAGGGAATGTGATGCTTTACCAAGAGGCTCATGTGCCTGATGACATGCTACCTGAAATTTTACTTGATGGTGGAACATCTTTTGAGCAAAGTAAATGTTGGGAAGATATGTGCCATGCAATTTTGGAGGCTCACCACCTCATATATGTTGTGGGGTGGTCAGTGTATCGCCGTGCAAAGCTTGTTAGGGAGCCAACAATGCCACTACCAGCTGGTGGCGAGCTTTCCCTTGGAGAATTGTTGAAATACAAGTCACAAGAAGGGGTTCGGGTAGTTATGCTGATTTGGGATGATAAAACTTCACACGACAAATTTTTGCTGAAAACGGTAATTTACCACACTTTCTGTACGGAATTAGTGCTAGCTAGGGATTTGATACCGTACTTTTTTGACAAATTACTTCTTGAACTTTTGATTCTTGACCACTTTGGTCCCTGCATATTGAAATTGGGAAATAAGTTCTGAAATTTTTCAAACATACGTTCTAAAGGCATGGTAACTGAAATTCTTATCAAAATTGTAATCTTAAGTGTAAGATGTGCCAACTTTAATGGTTTGTAATAATATTGAAGACAATATTTAGCATTTATTGCAACTTTTTCGGTAAAATTTTCGGTCATTATGCGTGTTGGATATAACGCTCTTCATATAACTTCGAAAATCTATTGTCGGTTTTAGCGTGCAGGGATCATAGTCATTAAAAATCATTGGTTCAAGGAGTAATTTGTTAAAACTAAAAGTTCAGGGACTAAATTGACAAAATGCATATAATTTAAGGACTAAAGTATAATTTAGGTCTCTGGCATTAGGGCATCGCCAACTCAATATATCAAAATGGTATAACTTTTAACACCAAAATTGTATGATTGTCACATCAAATAACAACTTCGTCTCCAATCTATTATACTATTTCTAACACTAAAAAAGAATATTTTATATATTCTATTTTATCTCAATTTTTATATTACTTTTACTAACTTCCTTTAATTTGTGGAGTTTTTTATACATTAACAAAACTTTAAAAAAATGGCGTCGATGAACAATAGCACACCAAATTTAACGTGTCACTATTTATCTCCTACGTGCACTCCAAAATGGAGAGATAAAATGGTACACGGTTGGAGATTTAACTCCAACACCGTTCCTCCTTTTTCTCGCTATCTTGGTGAGCGTTGGAGACGCACTTATGCTTTAGTATACTTCACAATTATCATTTTTATTTTACAGTTAATATTGTCAGATATATCTACTTCTTTGGCAACCAATTATTGCTTGCAAACGGGACATAGGAAATATATATATATAAACACATACACACACACTACCAAATGTTCTTTAATGATTGTTAGGACTCAGATTGACTAAGTTACATGAGGCTAGTCAAATATATTTTTGCAAATGTCAAATGCTACACGTTAGGTTCATTTTGGAGGATCATGCTGATTAATTTTAGCATGAACACAGGAAGGCGTTATGCAGACTCATGATGAAGAAACCAAGAAGTTTTTTAAGCACTCTAGCGTTCATTGTGTGCTTTGTCCTCGTTATGAGAGCAATAAACTTAGTATTTTCAAGCAACAGGTACGTAACTAGTATTTCCCTTGAAAAAGCTTTGTTTCTGATAGTCTTTGTTACTTGAATCTGCTTTTAGAATTTCTTGATCAAGCAACAACTTTACATATGACAAGATAGTTGTTGTCACTAAAAAAAAGTCCGTGACTAAAAGTTTGTCACGAAAAATTGTGACCAAAATAATATCACAAATTATATCACTACTATAAGTAATAGTGGTCAAAAATTGTGACTAAATTTTTGGCAACATATCCACTTTTCTTGTAGGATGGGCCAACCCTTTTGCTCATTTCACTGATTCACATTGATTCCTCTAGTCCAGGTTGTCGGAACCCTTTTTACACACCTTCAAAAGTGTGTAATTCTTGATACCCAAGCAGTTGGAAACAACCGGAAAATGACTGCTTTCATCGGTGGTTTGGATTTGTGCGATGGAAGATGCGACACTCCTGAACACAGACTCTTTCGCCATCTTCACGCTGTTTTTTAAAATGATATCCACAATCCTACATTTTAAGTAAGCGATTTTAGTTACACATATAAATAGCTTTTATTTTTGTAAATTTGTATAATATTGTTTGAATTTTCACTCTTTTTTTGACATGTAAGGATTAATGCTCGTGGCCCAAGGCAACAATGGCATGATTTGCATTGTAAATTTGATGGTCCCGCTGCGTATGACGTATTAACAAATTTCGAACAAAGGTGGAAGAAAGCAAAATGGCGAGACTTTAGGCTGAAGAAGATTGCATCGTGGAACGATGATGCATTGTTAAGGATAGAGAGGATTTCGTGGATACTCACTCCCTCTTCTGGCCTCACTGGTGATCAAAATGTATGTGTTTGCAACGAAGAAGATCCTGAAAATTGGCATGTACAGTTGAGAAGAAAATATCTATCACGCTTGCATTTTGAACAATGTATAGCCCGTTTGAAAACGCAGTTGGAACTACAAAATTTAGTTTCCACCAACTTTTACTACAATGTTTTCTCTCATCAAATTTGAACGAAAAGTTAGTCGGAACTACATTTTATAGTTACAACTAAGTTTTCAAATGGGCCGATAAATTGGCCTTAATAATGTCATAAAAATTTGATAGATAACTTGGCATCCCCAACCTTTTCCTTAACTTATTTACTCACAAATTTCTGCGTTAATCTTGGTCCATATTATGATAGGTGTTCCGGTCTATTGATTCAGGGTAGGTAAAGGGATTCCCAAAAGGCATTGTTGAATCAGAGGCAAAGGTAAGAAATACAATCCAAATGAAAATTTTCTGCTATAAATCATTACCTTAAGGCATATTTGCTATAGATATCGGACATAGTTCGACTTTTACTAGCACTATTTGAGGAATTCACTCTCTAATTTTTGTATGTCAATTACCCTTGTGTAAATGAGATTCACCCTGTAGTTTGTTTTCTTCTCTCCATACTCCCTTTTTTTCTGTCTCTTTCGCATCCCCCAAAAACATTAAGTCACGTGTTATGATATTATTGGATATGACATGATTACTAGTATAACATTTTAATTAACATGGCATTGTAATTGACGTATTATGATATAATTAGAGGAATTAAAGATGTCAAATGGGCTGGCCCAGCCCATCTAATTTAATTTTATAACGACCCTACCTATGTGGCCGTTACTTAACTTGAACATAATGTAATTTCAACATACTTTAATATAAAGTACTAAAAATTACAAAATAAAAATTTTTAAAAAAATTCTTAATAATAAAGAATTCGTAACATATAACCTTGAAAGAAATATTAATCATTTCTCAAAACTTAATTTCATAAATCTAACATAATAATTAATTTCACAAACGAGATAATAACGTAATAATAATCATTACGTTTTAACACAATCATAATTTCTAAAAATTAATCCCTTGCATACCTCATACATTAATCTCTTAAAATATAAAATAATAAAAATTCTTTAAAACTTTTCTTTTAAACATAAAGATAATTATTTAAGAATTACCTCATTTAAAACATTCCTTAATTTTAATATAACAAATTCAAAAACAATTCTAAATTAAATGATGGAATAAAAGCATACTAAATGCTCTTTAAAACTTTCTCAAATCCAACATAATTATTTCTCAAAGCATAAACATCTAAACCTTCATAATACTAGCTTCGTAAAAACATATTCATAAAATTCATTTCTTAACTGAGCGTAAAGCTCGTAAAAGCATTTTTAATTATAAATAATCATATAATTTTCTTACTTAAAAAGTTTATGCATTTGTTGCATTGTCTATTGCAACATTTTTGAAAATTAAAATTCTTTTAGACTAAGGTTGCGTAATCACAATCTCGGTTTTTAAAATATAAATACGTAATTTACTTACTTATTTATACGTACATGATTTCATAAAACAGAGACATGCATAAATTCATAAACTCATAATACAGAAATATTACATTGCGTGAGCGGTACCCATTCCCATCTCTACCATTTGTCTGCCACTCACCACTGCCCATCAATGTCGTTGACAGGTTTTCTTACCTACAGTATGAACATACTTAAATGAGCTTTCGCTCAGCAAGTAGGAATTCAGTCTCGCAAAACATAATTAAAAATCATTTTAATAAAAATAAGCATGAACATTTTATGCTGGCTTGTCAACTTGTTTTACGCTTACTTATTTAATGTAAAACTTGTCTTGTTACTTAACTTTCCTTTCCTTTCCTTATAAACTTTAGTGTTCATACCAACGTCATTAATCATGAGATCATAATGTTAGACATGTATGCCCTAAGGAGTAAAAATGTAATAAGTTTTTGGAGACATTTTTTATCAATACAGAATTTATATATACCAAATCTTGTCCTCTTTACGTTCATATTAGTTGAATGTATGTTATGCAAACAAAAGTCTGAGACTGTCAGTTTAAACCTTTAAGAATTAGGCATATGATGGACAAATTATGCAGAAGACACGATTCTTAAGGTGATGGTCTAAAACATAAGATCTGCAATCGAGGGAATAAAGTTGGACGCTTTATTCATGTAAAGATTGTTATGTTCTCTATATCCCAATTGGGAGATGGTTTGTCTTGAACATCAGAGGTGGACTCCATGAATAGAAACATTGGCACGTTGTCATAGGTGACAATGTGTTGGATTGGGACATAAAGTGAATTGATTTGGATTAATAATTTTGTCTTGGCAAATTGATTCACTTTAGACAATCATTTGTATTGTATCTTAATCCTGAGATGAATAGTGGGCCCGTTGTCTTGACTTGTGTCTTTTGATGTACCAAAGGGTGACACCCACATCTTAATAGTGGTATGCATGCCGGTATGTTGGAGGCATGACTCTTGATAGCAGAGACCTGTTATTCATATATATGGAATCCATAGCTCCTCTTTAGGAGTAATGATATCCTCTTATATGCATTATCTTGTAATTGGAAAACTGAAGCGCTCAACCATTTGGATACATAGGTGTAACCGAATGGTATACTGTCTTTGGATGGTAACTTTTCTGATGGTGAGATAATGGAACGTAAGATAAAAATAATCGGGAAGGTAAGACAGAACTTGTCCTTAAGCCGATTATGGATTATCATATGGGGATACGATACACTATGATATGTCATGGAGACTTGGCTATACGGGCTTCGTAATTCTATATAGTTCGAGAGTGTAACTCCAAGCTTTTAGAGGAGTAGCGTTAGAGTTGATAATTATGCAATGTATATCTGGGATATTGGGTTTTGTAATTATCAGGAGCTTGAACTATATAGGTCCATTTGGTCCCCTTTGCTAGCTCACAACATCCTGTAACGATACGGCGTGCTTTTCTAATAATTGGTAACTTATGTTAGATTTATTATATTGGTTGAAATTTGGAAGAATCAAATAATTCATGTCTGTTTATCAGTTGAATTAATTTTGTGATAAAAATTAATTCAAGATAAACTTGTTGAATTGTAAGGATCAGATACTTCTTGTCTGTTTATCTGTTGATTTGATTTTTTGGATAAATTAGTTCAAGATAAACTTGTGAAATTATTGGGAATTCATTTATTTTCTTAGAGATTATCTAGATAAAGTTGTTTTAATTAGATAACTTTTCTATTGGGTTATTTGAATTAAAACTGAGACTTTATCCTATAAAATCTCGGGTGGAAAATAAAAGATTCGCTGAGAGTTTTTATCGGCAGTTCGGCATGCCGATCTTCAAGTTCGGCCTGCCGATGGGGCAAGTTCAGCCTGCCTATTACCGGCTTGCCTATTGCACAGTAAAAAGATCACGCATTTTCATGCAGATTTCATCCGATATTGATCCGAATTTGATTCTGATTCAAATTTTTGAGACCTAATCTGATAAGGAGTGACCGTAGACCCAACCTTTATAAATATGGGGTAAGTCACACAAGTTATTTAGATCAATTGAGAGATTAAGAGTGATACTCTGCTAATGAGAATCTGAAAACTCCCTGAGAGCTTTTGTTCACAAATCACGAACACTTGCTTTGGGTTCTCTCGATTGGTTGGAAGGAGAGTCACCTAGTGGAAGAGCTGTACGTGTGAGCCCACACTCACTCCGGTCGTGGATAGAGAATAGCAAAGAAGACCAGTTCGTTGAGGCTCTTCTGGAACATTACTTCTCTTCACGTTTTGTGAGGGTTCTTCGGCATACAAAGGTTAGTAAGATCTGGTTAATTTATGCATATAGCATGCCAAACTTGCATTTTGGAAAATACTCTGATGTAAAATTTTAAAATTCCGCTGCGTATTATTTTTTCCAACACATAAACATGATGCTTCCCTTGTGAAAGACTTGAGATGCTGCCCTTGTGAAAGACTTGAGATGCTTCCCTTGTAGAAGACTTGAGATGCTTCCCTTGTAGAAGACTTGAGACCATCGAACACCGAGGTCATAACTTTAACTTTAGTTTGAGCACCTCACGACAAGGATGCTAGTATGACGCTTTTTATCACTTTCACTTGTCTTACTGTGTATGCAGTATGACATATTACTACATAGCATCACATTATATATATCATACTTCATGCTTCGTTAACATGCGTAATTTAAAGGTAAGTAAGCATTATAAATCAATCCTACATTCATTACTTATCATAATCATACCAGTACATGACATGGCATATCATGATCGTAATAAATTGTAAACGTAGCATGTCAATACATCTCATCACACATTGTTAATAACAGTACATAACATCACATATTATGGCATAACATATCCTTATTCATGCATTTTGTAATTTTTACGAAAATGTATAAAAAATTTACTTAAATTTGTTCATACTGTATGTGAGATTCCTACTTACCTGGACTCCAAGCTAAGCGAGTCCAGTTGTATCTCACTGTATCTATAGTCTATGAGGCATCCTCTGCAGTGCTCCTTGAGTGACCATGAATGGCTAGGAATGTTTCTTGGAGATCACACATTGCTGGAAATGTCATTCTGGACTCCATTACTACAGTTTGAGTTGCCTCAATCCACGTGTAGTCGGTACCAGATGATTCTCATCGGAGTGCAATTAGCTCGAATGGAGGACACCATCACGTTCGGAGCATCGAGATAAGTCAAAAGGCAGTCTCAGCTTGTCGATCGGAAGTCTAGATCATAAAAATATGAAGTCACCCTTGACTGATCGTTGATCGATGTTGACCGGTGTCGACCGGACTCCGTTGGCAGCCGAGCTCAGACCTACCCTCCCTAAATCGACCCTTTTGAGTCTAATGGCAGTGTCAATTTCACCTAATTTTCCCTTTAATAGAGCATATTTGGCTCCATAATCTTAGCCAAAAATGGCAACCTAGGCGGCAATGCTCTGGCAGTTATGGCCTGAAATTTGCCAAAGGCTTCTGCGACCCATCCTCCTCTGAGTGTGACGGTATCAATGACATGCTTCAACATCCACTATATGGCCGGAATCAAGCTCACGTCGGTGGCGCGTGGCAGTGGAGTTCGATCGCCGCCCTTTCGTGGTGGTTCCATGAAATTGAATGATGGGTTTTCATACCCTTTGAACATGAAGGAAGCACCAATTTGAAACAACGATGGCAGAATGAGCAACATCAAGCTCTTTACGACGACGCACAATGGCGGTAGATGGGTGGAGCTATCGGTGGTTGTTGAGGTGAAACCATGGGTGGGTCTTGTTTCTCTCGTTGTGATGGTCGTGTAGGATCAAGAATCACGTCAATCGGATGTCAGACGGTGAACATATCTCCCAGGAAAGAAATGGGTTTCTCCGCCACTTTGGCCAGCGCGTGTGGTTTCCTTCGGCGGTGTTGCGGCTGGCACGGTACCTCATTAGAACCAGCTCATCGAGAGCTTTCCATTGGTACAGGAGGTGTCGAAAACAGACACCGAAATCTTGACCGGAGTCAAAAAAGAGAGAAAGTGTAGAGAGAGAATCTAATTTTTTTGTGGGATATTTCCCATTTTGGCTTCATTTTCATATATTTATAAACAATAATGCTGGTCTTTGAAATCTATACTGTGTCATGATCGGGTTGATCAAATTTGATCCGTAAACGTAACTGTACACTTAACTGTACTTTTTAAAACTATAAAATTCTTGCTCTGTTAAAAATAATTTCATAAGCTCTAATCTCTTACTGAATTGATATCATAATAGAATTTCCACTTAATCAAAGTAAGTTGGAAAATTCCACTTTGTTAGATAATCTCAATTCAGATATTCTAATTGAGACTCTTATAAATGTCACTTCTTTGGCTCATACATGAAATTAATAAATCATAAAATTTTAGTTTAGCACATTAAAAATATTGATTTTAATGTACTATCATAACATTTTCAAGTACTTAACCGAGTAATTTTAGAAAAATCCTTAATTAATCACATTTATTAGTTTTTGGATTTTTCCTAGTGGTTACAATGTACCCACCTTATAAAATTTTTGTCCTCAAAAATTAGGATAAACTAATGGTATCCTACGGTTCTGTAACTTAATCTTATGGGGCTTTCTTTCTTTTTAGCAACTTTGCCCCAAACACCTTGATATAGAAATATGGCCTCCTTTTCCTAAAGCCATCTTTCTCCTGTTCCAGGACTTATACTACTCCTATTTCGTATCTTAGATTACATATCTGCATCTAGGTCATGATCTGGTACTTAGGAACTGGCCAGAAAGTTTATCTTTTATATTGCTCAATCTACAAGCCTTTATCATCTAGTCATCCCAGACTAATGATAATGACTATCTAAAACATGTTTATGTACTTGTCTAAAAACTTCTAAGGGTTCATAACACTTGAGCTTAACCTTTCATATTTCTCTTGAACATGTCTCGCCTTTCTTTGGGGTACGAGAAAAAAAGGAAATTCGTTCCCATTTTTTTTCATATTCGTAGGGTATCTCTTGGTTTTGCTCTTGTGACCTCTCTGTTGGTCATGAGAAATTTTCTAAATTTTACTTGATTATCTAAATCGTTCTCACGATTTCTAATCAAACTAGTGTGTCTTATAGTAATTTTTCTAGTTTCTTACAGGCAAATTGGAGGCTATGTCCTTAATGGGTTTCTTATGGACCTTACTGTGTATGTTCATTATGCATTATGTGGTACTTATATGTTGTATCTTTTTTATAATCTAGATAACAAACATCAATCATAGCATTCGTATCCATATCATACATACACATAATGTTCTTAAACATATCATACACATGTAAGTCATTCATATCATACTTTCACATATCATGCTTTCACATATTACTCATACTCATGTCATTCATATTCTTACAATACATAAGCATGACATTCATACTTTCATATCATAGAGTAGCTATACATTTTTTCCTTTTGATAGCAACTATTTCATATCATATTCATGTCATACTTTAAGTCATGTTGTATTTATAATACATACGACAATCATACAAAGAATCACCACCAAAGGCGATGGTGTCAAGACATTTTTCCAAAGCACGAACGAGCACTTAGAGAGAACTTTCTGGCTTGGACCGTTAACAAGGACGTCAATATTCGATTTAGAAACAATGAAAAAGGACAAATAGGCATAGTACCACTACGAGGTTAGTGGTGTGATATGCCATACGATTAAGCACATATACGTATAGTACGAGAAGTAAGATTTATATATGAGTGATAGAAGCTTTCGATAAGAAGAACTTTATGTTACGCGACCTGTTGGAGGCGAGTAAAGTCTCAATCTCAACAATAGTCTATGATATGCAATAATTGCTTAAAAAAAAGAAGAGACAAGTTTAGCAATTTTATGATATGAAAGTATGATTGATATATGCATGAATGTTATGAAGATTTCTTTCTCATGTCCCTTCTGTACCCTATCCGTGACTTCTTTTGTTCTTGTGGCAGATTGAGGTGTGTTATCCATCCACCCACAAAATTGGCTTTTAGCGAGGATCCGCTTATATGCTGCATGAGGGCCAGCTTTCGCCATGAGTTAGCAATTAAGCTGAAAAAGATCTGTGAGCTTCTTTTTTCTTTTCCGAGGCATAGCTACCTAGATCGTAGCTCTCTAGATCCTCTGTTGAAAGGTCAATCGACCTTTTCTGTAGTTATAGCTCTAAACATTCTCACCCGAATTGGTACTCTGAGTGTTGATTATCTTGAAGTGTTGGTTCAAGCATCCATGTGATTCTACATGTTGTTTAGCTGACTTAGAAAGTCAGCACCAAATACAGCTTCCCATGATTCGACATGTCATGGCTCTAGGCTTGACGTTGGACCTTGAGAGGACATCTAAAATCATACTTGCATGTCGATAACTTGATTGACGTTGTGCAAAAAATTGGCGCATATCATTTAACATAACTTAACATAACATTTAATTAACATAACTTACTTGGACTGTGGCGAGACAGGCATGTGATGACGTGAAGTAGGATGGCAGGATACCGGCTCTGATGCCAACTGCTACGACCCTACCTATGTGGCTGTTACTTAACTTGAACAGAATGTAATTTCAGCATACTTTAATATAAAGTACTGAAAATTACGAAATAAAATTTTTTAAATGAATTCTTGATGAAAAAGAATTCATAACATATAACCTTGAAAGAAATATTAATCATTTCTCAAAACTTAATTCCATAAATCTAACACAATAATTAATTTCACAAACGAGATAATAATGTAATAATAATCATTACATTCTAACATAGTCATAATTTCTAAAAACTTAATCCTTTGCATACCTCATACATTAATCTCTTAAAACATAAAATAATAAAAATTCTTTAAAACTTTTCTTTTAAACATAAAGATAATTATTTAAGAATTACCTCCTTTAAAACATTCCTTAATTTAAATATAACAAATTCAAAAACAATTCTAAATTAAATGATGGAATAAAAGCATACTAAATGCTCTTTAAAACTTTCTTAAATCCAACATAATAATTTCTCAAACCATAAACATCTAACCTTTCATAATACTAGCTTCGTAAAAACATATTCATAAAATTCATTTCTTAACTGAACGTAAAGCTCATATAAGCATTTTTAATTATAAATAATCATAAAATTTTCTTACTTAAAAACTTCATGCATTTGTTGCGTTGTCTATTGCAACATTTTTAAAACGTAAAATTCTTTTAGACCAAGATTACGTAATCACAATCTCGATTTTTAAAACATAAATATGTAATTTACTTATTTATTTATATGTACATGATTTCATTAAACCAAAACATGCATAAATTCGTAAACTCATAATGTAGAAATATTACATTGCGTAAGCGGTACCTATTCTCATATTCACTATTTGTATGCCGTTCACCAATGCCCATCAATGTCGCTGATAGGTTTTCTTGCCTACAGTTTGAACATACTTAAATGAGCTTTCGCTCAGCAAGTAGAAATTCAGTCTTGCAAAATATAATTAAAAATTGTTTTAATAAAAATATGCATGAACATTTTATGCTAGCTTATCAACTTGTTTTATGCTTACTTATTTAAGGTAAAACTTGTCTTGTTACTTAACTTTCCTTTCTTTATAAACTTTAGTGTTCGTACCAGCGTCATTAGTCATGAGATCATAAACATAATGCTTCCCTTGTAGAAGACTTGAGATGCTTCCTTTGTGGAAGACTTAAGACCATCGAACAATGAGTCATAACTTTAACTTTACTTTGAGCACCTCAAGACAAGGAGGCTGGTACGACGCTTTTTATCACTTTCACTTGTCTTATTGTGTATGCGGTATGACCTATTACTACATAGCTTCACATTACATATATCATACTTCATACATCGTTAACATGCATAACTTAAAGGTAAGTAAGCATTATAAATCAATCTTGCATTCATTACTTATCATAATCATACCAGTACATGACTTGGCATATCTTGATCGTAATAAATTGTAAACATGGCATGTCAAAACATCTCATCACACATTGTTAATAACAATACATAACATCACATATTATGGCATAACATATCCTTATTCATGCATTTTGTAATTTTTACAAAAACGTATAAAACAATTTATTTAAAATTGTTCATACTGTAGGCGATATTCCTACTTACCTGGACTCTAAGCTAAGAGAGTCTAGTTGTATCTTGCTGTATCTACAGTCTGCGAGGTATCCTCTACAGTGCTCGTTAAGTAACCATGAATGGCTAGGAATGTTTTTTGGAGATCACACATTGCTGGAAATGTCATTCTGGACTCCATTACTATTGTTTGAGTTGCCTCAATCCACGTGTAGTTGGTACCAGACGATTCTCATCGGAGTGCAATTAGCTCGAATGGAGGACACCATTGCGTTTGGAGCGTCGATGAGTCGGGAAACAGTCTCAGCTCATCGATTAAAGGTCTGGATCACAAAAACCAGAAGTCGCCGTTGACAGGCCGTTGACCGGCAACGATCAAACTTCGTTAGCAGCCGAGCTCAGATCTACCTCCCTTGAATTTACCCTTTTGAGTTTAACGGGGGTGTTAATTTCTCCTAATTTGGCCTTTAATAGAGCAGATTAGTCTCCATAATCTTGACCAAAAATGGCAGCTTGGGTGGCAGTGCTCCGGTGGTTATGGCCTGAAATTGGCCAAGGGCTTTTGCTACCCATCCTCCTTTAAGTGTGACGATATCAATGGCATGCTTCAACATCCACCATATGGCCAGAATCAAGCTCACGTCGATGGCGTGTGGCAGTAGAGTTTGATCACTGCCTTCTCGTGGTGATTCCATAAAATTGAATGACGGGTTTTCATCTCCTAACCCCTTTGAATATGAAGGAAGCACCAATTTGAAACAACGGTGGCGAAATGAGCAACATCGAGCTCTTTGCGGCGGCGTACGACGATGGTAGATGGATGGAGCTATTTGGCGATTGTTGAGGTGCAACCATAGGTGGGTCTTGTTCCTTTTGTCGTGGTGGTCGTGTAGTATTAAGAATCACGTCGATCAGATATCAGACAGTGAAGATATCTTGCCGAAAAGAAATGGGTTTCTCCACCACTATGGCCGGCGCGTGTGGCTTCCTCCAACGGTGTTGTGGCCGGCACGACACCTCGTTAGAATCAACTCATCAAAAGCTTTCCGTTGGTGAGGGAGGTGTTGAAAACGGACACCGAAATCTTTACCGAAGTCGAAGGAGAGAGAAAGTAGATAGAGTGTAGAGAGAGAGAAAATCTGATTTCTTTTGCAGGAGATTTCCCATTTTGACTGCATTTTTATATATTTATGAACAATAATGCTAGTCTTTGAAATCTATACTGTGTCGTGATCGGATTGATCAAATTTGATCCGTAAACATAACTATACATTTAACTGTACTCTTTTAAACTGTAAAATTCTTGCTTTGTTAAAAATAATTCCATAAGCTCTAATCTATTGCTGAACTGATATCATAATAGAATTTCCACTTAACCAAAGTAAGTTGGGAAATTTCACTTTGTTAGATAATCTCAATTCAGATATTCTATTTGAGACTCTTATACATATCACTTCTTTGGCTCATACATGTAATTAATGAATCATAAACTTTTAGTTTAACACATTAAAAATATTTATTTTAATGTACATCATAACATTTTCAAGTACTTAACTGAGTAATTCTAGAAAAATCCTTAATTAATCACATTTATTAATTTTTGAATTTTTCTCGATCGTTACAAATTTGGGCCCAAACGTGCCTCATGTCATGCATAGACCTACCTATTTATTTATCGTATGGTCCTAGGCTTAACCTAGTTAATTTTGTGGCGTCAAACCCAGCTCATAGCCCATTCATTAATGGGCCGTGCCTAAAAAGTGCTTGGGCTGTGCTCGTGTCTGTATCAATATTCGTGCTTTTTGTTGCATTTTTAGCTCTTAATGTGTCTTTTTCTTACTTAACGTTAAATCTAAAAAAAAAATTAAAACACTAAATTATAACAAAGGAAAGTGCATTATTGATAAAAAAAATCTTTTTCTGTGGACAATAACATTGTAAAATCTTATACGCAGTGGTTTCCATTATTTTGTTTTTCATACGAATCAAAGAGGGTAAGTATATATTGGCAATTGACAATTTACTAATAAAAAAGAATCTATTTGATCTTTTTTCTTTTTTAATCAAATCTATTAGAAATTTAGAACTTCTTTATAAAAACAATATTTATAAAAATATAAAATTTATTAGTAAAATTAGTTTTAAATTGTATATTTAATCGTGTTTATAATTGGATCCCGATCGTACTTTTAATGTGCTCATGCTCGTGCTTGTACTAGGCCTTTACTGTGTCGTGTCCTTACATGTTTCGTGTCCAAAAATTACACTAAACCTAGTCCATTTAATAAGTGGGGTGGGCTAGGCCCATTTAATACTCATGTCATGCCATATCGTGCTTGTTTTTTAACATGTCGTGCTCGTATTGGCCCACTAAATCTAGCCATTTTGAGATCTCTAGAAGGGACATGAATAAAGGGATACATGAGTCGATTTTGAATCAAGAGAAATTGAATATCTCCCTATTGTGTGGCCCACAAACAAAATTACAGTATCAACAATAACTACAACAAAATACAAACTGACTGGATTATTATGTGTCAAAAATAGCTTTGCATTTACTAATGCTCTGATTGGCATCAGTGAGGGAAAGAAAACATTAGAAGGATTTTGAATGAAAATTGATATGATTGGGTGTTTGGTAGAAAAGAAATTAGAATGGAAAAGAAATATGGGTGAAAGAAATGGCATGTGGGTCCCACCAAAATTGATTTATCCAAATATAGATAGATTTTGTGAGGAAAAAGTTTGACAACAATGCAAAAAAAGTGAAGTTACCAATTTGTCCTTCTTTTCTATCAAAATTCTAACAAAAAAATTTGGGCACCAAATAAGAGAAATAGCTAAATAATATTTGAGCAAAATGATAATTATAGTAATAGTAGTTTTTTCGTTTCTTTGGTTTTTCTTACAATACCAAACAAGAGAAGATAAAATCATTTTCTCTCCACCTTCACATACCAAACAAGTAAAAGAAAAATCAAAATTTTTCCTTTCCCTACAGGTTTCTTTCCTTCATATTTTTTTCTTCTCTCCTATTTTCTTTTCTTGTAACGCCCCAAAATTTATTCAATGTTAATGTAATATAAATGATGAATTAGTGTGCCATAATTAATGTTTTAACATTAATTAGATTATTTGGTTGGCTTTTGAATATTTGGTTGTTTTGTTAATTTGATAAATTCAAATGATTTCATATTGTTTTAAAATAATATTTTGAGTTTTAAAACACAACAATTTGCAAAATGTTAAAAATACTCCGTTTTACAAAACCGTGGGCGGCACATGGTTTTTGTACAGTAAAACCGCCCACCGTTTCCCTCTATTTATTCTCTCTCTTCCTCCTCTCTCCTCACTCTCCCGATTTCACTTTCTCTCTCTCTCTCTCTTGAACTCTCTCGGCTACCCTCTCTTCTCTCTATCTCTCTCAAAAAATTTTGAAACCAAATTCGAATCCAAGCTTTGGGTTAGCAATGAGGAAGCTCGGGGATATGATTTAGCAACCGAGAACGCGGATTGAAGCTTCGATTCGAGGTTAGTTTTGAAATTTCTAAACTTTTTCCAAATTTTTCAATTTTGTGCATTTTTGAAATCTAGGTTTGTTTAAGCTTAGAAAACCTTGGATTTGAGTTAAATGAACTTAGAACAACTAGAATCTAAGCTTAGATTAAAGAAAAACGGATTGAATTCAAGATTTTTCATTTTTCTCCCTATTTTCTCATTTTTGGATTTTTGAGATTTTTGAGTTTAAATCTTGTTTAAATGAGTCCAAACATGTTCTAGTATGTTTTTCTACCAACTATGATTATTTTCTATGCCTGGGATTTGAGAAAAACATGTTAGAATCAAGATTTGAATTTTGGGAATCGAGAAACCCGTGGCTGGGATTTCTAGGTTTTCCCAGTTCGGCAGGCCGAACTATGCGTTCGGCAGGCCAGAATAGGGATCGGCAGGCCGGTGTTCTTCCGTCCGGCAGGCCGAACCTGTAGAAATGACCAGCCAACCAGACCTGACTTCCGGCAGGCCGAACTATACAGTTCGGCCGGCCGAAGCAGGGGGTCCAGCAGGCCGATCGAGGCATAGAAAATTTTGTTATTTTCACCCGTTTTCACTATTTTGAACCCTGATTTAAATTCCAACCTTATAGAATGATTTTAAAGATACAAATGGCACACTAGGACATCATGAAATGATTTAGTAACATAGAATGTCTTAAACTAGATATTGAGCGACTTAGTTTGTATCTAGGATCGTTCGTGGTTCCGCGGAGCTAACGTATAGCGGACCGGGATTTCAGTGTGGGGCACCGGCATGAGTATTGAGGTAGGACTTCTACCCCATTTCTTTGGTAGCCTGGTTTTGAAATGATTTGGCTTTGAAAAGGATTTCTATTAAAATGTTTTCAACGGTTGTTTGAAAATGAATGTATCGGTTATATTTTAATATACCGTGATCTGAAATGAATTTCATAATGAATGCAAATGACAACACTCGGTAATTGGGTTTTGAATGATGATGATAATAAACACATAGGCATGATGCCATATCAGAGATCGGGTCATGTAGCGATCGACCTTGGGGGCAGGTCCCGAAACCCAGCTGGGCCACTACGGTGGTGATATTACTATGGTTTGCCTAGGAAAAAGAAACTGATATTTCTGGTTGTCCAAGTAAACTGTTCTGGTTAAGAACGGCTTTACTCAAATTTATTCATTTATTTATTTATTTATTCATTTAAGGTTTCTTTTAAATGTCCTCTGAATAATGACCTGTTTCTTTAAATTAAATTATTTTATAAAAACATAGTCCTACTGAGCCTTTTGCTCACGTTTTATTTGTTTTAAATTTTCCCCCTCTATGTGGTTTTCCATTTAGGTTTGGAGAGGATTCTTCGGACCGAACTCAGGAGCAATAGAAGGACTAATTTATCTTTTGTACCATTTAATTAAGGCATGTAAGATTTTAACTTTATTTGTATCTTGGACTGTGATTGTATTTATGATATTGTCGGTACCATGTGTGTGCACAAGTTGTGGGTCTGTAGGACCCATACTCGCGGCCTTATTATTTCAATATTTATTCGTTTAATGTTTTAAACTGCTTAATGTATATAAACTCTTTTATAAGGTGTTGATTTGAAGACCTCGTCTTTTACTATTTAACCAACTCCTAAATCCTGGATTTTAATTAAATTCTCTTTTAATTAACTTAATAATCCGCCATGTCACCTCCCGTACTCCAGGGCGTGACAGAATGGTATCAGAGCTCAAGGTTATGAACCTTGGGAATTGTGCACACATAGGTTTGACAATGAAATACCTCTGACAGTCCAAATTTTGTTTTCAGAAGTGAGAGAATGGCACCTAGACGTCGTTCGACGGCCGACGCCGAGTTCGGGAATGACGAGAGCATGATGAAGTCTATGTTTGTAGCTTTCTGGCAGATGGCAGCCAGGGCTAGACCGGAAGATTCTAGTGTTGGTAGTCGGCATGCGTACTTTAAGGAATTTCAGCGGGCGTCTATTCTGACTTTTGATGGCAATGGGGATTCGCAGTTAGCAGAATATTGGCTGGATTCGATCTTGAAGCATTTGGATACCCTTGGTGTGCCTGAGGAGTATCGTGTGGAGTTTGCTGCGTATAAGCTCGAGGGTGGCGCTAACACGTGGTGGAAGCAGGCTAAGCGTCTGGAGCGCGGTGGTGATATCAGTTGGGACAGGTTCGAGGAGCTGTTCTATGATCGATATTTTCCGCAGGGGTATAGAGATCAGAAGGCAGCTGAGTTCTACAGGTTGCAACAGGATGATCTGTCAGTTCAGAAGTATGAGGCAAAGTTTAATGAGTTGGCTAGGTTTGCTCCATCAGCGGTGGCATCGGAGCGTGAGAAATGTATTAAGTTTCAGGAAGGGCTCAAGGCTCCTATTCGGCGGCAGTTGGTTGCTCTACGGCTTAGGAGTTTCGGAGAGCTTGTGTCGTCGGTGATCTCCGTGGAGAATGATTATATGCAGTATTGCGAGGACCGAGCCAAGGCTTCAAGAGGACCGCAGAGGAGTGGCAGGAAGAGCACCAGTAGTCGTCCAGCTCTGGGGAAAGGCAAGCAAGGCGGTGCGACCAGTGGTAGCAGCAGTTCATCTGGCAGCGGGCACATCAATCCCTACAGCTTTCATTGTCATTTCTGTTAACAACCCGGACACATCAAGAGAAATTGTCCAATCAGGAGTGCTTGTCTTGGATCTCAGACCGGGGAGGATGCCAGTCGTCAGTCTCAGTCTCAGCCTCAGACCCTACCTCCACCTCCGTAGTACCCGCAGTTGTAGTATCCCCAGTTCTCTCCTCAGCAATTCTCATATCCGGCACGGGGGCTGCAGCCGCAGCATTTTCAGCGCAGTGTTCCTCAGTATAGAGCACCGAGTACAGGTACTGTGCAGTCGTCTCCATCTCAGCAGCATCAGCCGAGTAATCCAGGACCCAGCAATGTCGGTAGAGGGAAAGGAAAGGCGCCAGTGCAGGTTCATGCAATGGCATCTGGAGGGTAAGATTCTCAAACTGGTAACGCGGTTGTCGATGGTATGATATTGGTTTCTAGATCATTAGCTCGCATTTTATTTGATATTGGTGCCTCTTATTCTCTCATTTCGAGTTCTTTTGTACATGCCTTGGGATTAGAGGTAGAAGAGTTTAATGAACCCCTAGTCATAACTTCTCCCTTGGGACGGGTGTGTGTAAGTTGTATGTGTAAATCCTGTAAAATAAAGATTGGGGATGAGATTTTGAAAAGTGATTTGATTATACTCCCCATGAGCTCCTATGATGTAATTCTAGGGATGGACTGGTTGTCCAGGTTTAGTGCAGTCGTGGACTGTCAACTTAGAAAAGTGACCCTAGTGTCTGATAGGGGGATGGTGATCACTTACCAGGGTGGTGGTGATTGGTTAATGAGTGAGCGTCTCATGAAGTCGTGTCTAGGAGGGCGAAGGAATCTAGGTTGTTGTGCTTTTCTTGCCAATCTAGATTACGAGCCCTATGTTTCGAGAGGCAGTGTAGCGATTCCGGTGGTTGATGAGTTCGAGGATGTCTTCCCCGACGAGTTACCAGGATTACCACCGCATCGAGAAATTGAGTTTGATATCGAGTTGTTTCCAGGGACATCACCGATTTCTATGGCACCTTATCGGATGGCGCCGGCAGAAATGAAAGAATTGAGGAAGCAACTTCAGGAGCTTGCTGATAAAGGGTATATTCAGAACAACACATCTCCGTAGGGAGCACCGGTTTTGTTTGCTAAGAAGCATGATGGGACTCTCAGGTTGTGTGTGGATTATCGGCAGCTAAATCGTGTTACGGTGAAGAACAAGTATCCCTTGCCTAGGATTAATGAGTTGTTTGATCAGTTGGGAGGTTTGCGGTACTTTTCAAAGATTGATTTGTGTTCAGGTTATCATCAGCTCAGGATCAAGGAAGAGGAGATTCCCAAGACAGCTTTTAGGACTGGGTATGGGCACTTTGAGTTCCTGGTTATGTTGTTTGGGTTGACGAATGCTCCGGCAGCTTTTATGGATTTGATGAACAGGATATTTAGGCCGTATCTGGATCAGTTCGTGATCGTGTTAATCGATGATATTCTTGTGTTTTCTAAGACTTGGGAGAAGCATGAGCAACATCTTCATATCGTGCTTCAGACTCTGCGGGAGCACCAGTTGTATGCTAAGAGGGAAAAGTGTGAGTTCTAGTTAACTGAGGTCAAGTTTCTGGGTCATGTTATCTTGGAGCATGATATTTCTGTGGATCCATCCAAGATTGAGGCTATATTGAAGTGGGAACAACCAAGGAATGTAGCGGAGATTCGCAGCTTCTTAGGTCTTGCTAGATATTATAGGAAATTTGTAAAGGATTTTTCAAAGATTGCAGCTCCGTTGACGAGATTGATCAAGAAAAATGTCAGGTTTGAGTGGAATGAAGATTGTGAGCTTGCTTTTCAGGAATTGAAGAACCGATTGACTTCCGCTCCAGTGTTGGTTATTCCTAGCAGTGACGAGCCGTATGAGGTTTATGCGGATGCTTCAGGGCGCGGACTTGGATGCGTGTTGATGCAGCATGGACATGTGGTTACGTACAGATCGAGACAGCTACGACCTCACGAGCGGAGTTATCCTACTCATGATTTAGAGCTTGCAGCGGTGATTTATGCGCTGAAGATTTGGAGGTGTTACTTGTATGGAGCGTCGTTTCAGGTCTTCTCCGATCACAAAAGTTTGAGGTATCTGTTTACTCAGAGGGATCTTAACTTGAGGCAGCGTAGATGGATTGAGTATATGGAGGATTATGATTTTGTGTTGCAGTATCATCCCGGGAAACCTAATGTGGTCGCAGATGCGCTTAGCAGGAAGTCTTCAGGGATTCTCGCTTGTTTGGCTTTTGAGGACTGGAGCAGGGATACGACGGTGAGCGAGTTTAGGCTACGTTATCAGGAAGACTGTGATCACGTTTCGGTGTATCATGTGGAAGTGACTCCAGCTCTTGTTCGGATGGTGAAGCAAAGTCAGTGGCAGGATCGGCATTTGCAGGGGATTTGTTCGCGGATTCAGAACGGGGAGCAGTTCGAGGAATGGAGCATGCATGCAGATGGGTCGTTGTATTTTCAGGAGCGTCTTGCAGTTCCAGCTATCACCGAAGTGACGAAAACCGTTTTGGACGAAGCTCATAGGCCTCAGTTCGCTATTCATCCAGGGAGCACAAAGATGTATCGCGATTTGAAGAGGCAGTATTGGTGGAGAGGCATGAAGAAAGACGTTCGAGAGTACGTGGCCAAGTGTTCGACGTGTCTTCAGGTAAAAGCCGAGCATCAAAAGCCTGCAGGTCAGCTTCAGCCGCTTCCTATTCCAGGGTGGAAATGGGAGCATGTGACGATGGATTTTCTCACAGGTTTGCCGAGGACGGAGTAGCGGCACGATGCAGTTTGGGTTGTTGTCGACAGGTTGACGAAATCGGCGCATTTCATTCCGTTTAGGTCGACATGTTTGAGGAGGATTCTCGGGGAGTTGTATCTGCAGAATATTGTGAGGTTGCATGGAGTTCCTTTGTCCATCACCTTTGATCAAGACACCAGGTTTAATGCTAGGTACTGGAGGAGTTTTTAGGAGGCTTTAGGTACGAATTTGAACTTCAGTACGGCGTTTCATTCTCAGACTGATGGGCAGTCTGAGCGAGTTATTCAGGTTCTTGAGGATATGTTGCGTGCCTGTGCGTTGGACTTCGGCGGGAATTGGAAGCAATGTTTGCATTTGGTGGAGTTCGCATACAACAACAGTTATCAGGCGAGTATCGGTATGGCACCGTTTGAGGCGTTGTATGGGCGACCGTGTCGGTCACCTGTGTGTTGGGCCGAGCCGGAAGATAGGGTTATTCTTGGGCCGGATGAGATCCGTGATAGCAACGAGAAAGTCGCGGTGATTCGAGATCGGTTGAGGGCAGCTCAAAGTCGGCAGAAGAGCTACGCAGATAGGAGATGTAGACCCTTAGAGTTCGCGGTTGGAGATTTTGTTATCTTGAGGGTATCGCCTCGTAAGGGAACTATGCGGTTCGGGGTGAGTGGAAAGCTCGCGCCGAGGTATATTGGGCCGTTCGAGATCACTCAGCGTGTTGGTGTGGTCGCTTATCGGCTTGATCTTCCGCCCGAACTTTCTCATGTGCACGATGTGTTTCATGTGTCGATGCTTAGGAAGTGTCCGCCTGAGCAAGGTAAGATAGTTTCATTTCGCGATGTACAGGTTCAGGAAGATACGACGTACGAAGAAGTGCCGATTCGAGTCATCGACCAGAAAGTGATTAGTTTGCGTCGTCGTGAAATACCATTGGTAAAAGTCGTGTGGCAGCATCATGGGGTTGATGAAGCCACCTAGGAACTAGAGTCGAGTATGCGGGAATTGTATCCGCATTTGTTTTGTTTTTGAAATGAGATGGAAATTTCGAGGGCGAAATTTCTTTTAGGGGTGGAGAGTTGTAACGCCCCAAAATTTATTCAATGTTAATGTAATATAAATGATGAATTAGTGTGCCATAATTAATGTTTTAACATTAATTAGATTATTTGGTTGGCTTTTGAATTTTTGGTTGTTTTGTTAATTTGATGAATTCAAATGATTTCATATTGTTTTAAAATAATGTTTTGAGTTTTAAAACACAACAATTTACAAAATGTTAAAAATACTCCGTTTTATAAAATCGTGGGCGGCACATGGTTTTCGCACAGTAAAACCGCCCACCGTTTCCCTCTATTTATTCTCTCTCTTCCTCCTCTCTCCTCACTCTCCCGATTTCACACTCTTTCTCTCTCTCTTGAACTCTCTCGGCTACCATCTCTTCTCTCTATCTCTCTCAAAAATTTTTGAAACCAAATTCGAATCCAAGCTTTGGGTTAGCAAGGAGGAAGCTCGGGGATATGATTTAGCAACCGAGAACACAGATTGAAGCTTCGATTCGAGGTTAGTTTTGAAATTTCTAAACTTTTTCCAAAATTTTCAATTTTGTGCATTTTTGAAATCTAGGTTTGTTTAAGCTTAGAAAACCTTGGATTTGAGTTAAATGAACTTAGAACAACTAGAATCTAAGCTTAGATTGAAGAAAAACGGATTGAATTCAAGATTTTTCATTTTTCTCCCTATTTTCTCATTTTTGGATTTTTGAGTTTAAATCTTGTTTAAATGAGTCCAAACATGTTCTAGTATGTTTTTCTACCAACTATGATTATTTTCTATGCCTGGGATTTGAGAAAAACAGGTTAGAATCAAGATTTGAATTTTGGGGATCGAGAAACCCGTGGCTGGGATTTCTGAGTTTTCCCAGTTCGACAGGTCAGAATAGGGATCGGCAGGCCGGTGTTCTTCCGTCCGGCAGGCCGAACCTGGGGAAATGACCGGCCGACCGGACCTGACTTCCGGCAGGCTGAACTGTACAGTTCGGCCGGCCGAAGCAGGGGGTCCGGTAGGCCGACCGAGGTATAGAAAATTTTGTGATTTTCACCCGTTTTCACTATTTTGAACCCTGATTTAAATTCCAACCTTATAGAATGATTTTAAAGATACAAATGGAACACTAGGACATCATGATTTAGTAACATAAAATGTCTTGAACTAGATATTGATCGACTTAGTTTGTATCTAGGATCGTTCGTGGTTCCGCGGAGCTAACGTATAGCGGACCGGGATTTCGGTGTGGGATACCGGCACGAGTATTGAGGTAGGACTTCTACCCCATTTCTTTGGTAGCCTGGTTTTGAAATGATTTGGCTTTGAAAAGGATTTCTATTAAAATGTTTTCAACGGTTGTTTGAAAATAAATGTATCGGTTATGTTTTAATATACCGTGATCTGAAATGAACTTCATAATGAATGTAAATGACAACACTCGGTAATTGGGTTTTGAATGATGATGATAATAAACACATAGGCATGATGCCATATCAGAGATCGGGTCATGTAGCGATCGACCTTGGGGGCAGGTCCCGAAACCCAGCTGGGCCACTACGGTGGTGATATTACTATGGTTTGCCTAGGAAAAAGAAACTGATATTTCTGGTTGTCCAAGTAAACTGTTCTGGGTAAGAATGGCTTTACTCAAATTTATTCATTTATTTATTTATTTATTCATTTAAGGTTTCTTTTAAATGTCTTCTGAATAATGACCTGTTTCTTTAAATTAAATTATTTTATAAAAACATAGTCCTACTGAGCCTTTCGCTCACGTTTTATTTGTTTTAAATTTTCCCCCTCTAGGTGGTTTTCCATTTAGGTTTGGAGAGGATTCTTCGGACCGAACTCAGGAGCAATAGAAGGACTAATTTATCTTTTGTACCATTTAATTAAGGCATGTAAGATTTTAACTTTATTTGTATCTTGGACTGTGATTGTATTTATGATATTGTCGGTACCATATGTGTGCACAAGTTGTGGGTATGTGAGATTCATACTCGCGGCCTTATTATTTCAATATTTATTAGTTTAATGTTTTAAACTGCTTAATGTATATAAACTCTTTTATAAGGTGTTGATTTGAAGACCTCGTCTTTTACTATTTAACCAACTCCTAAATCCTGGATTTTAATTAAATTCTCTTTTAATTAACTTAAATAATCTGCCATGTCATCTCCCGTACTCCGGGGCGTGACATTTCTTCTCACCAAACGGAGCGTAAAATCTCATCGACCAATTAAACTTTATATGTCTCGTATTTAGTTATCGAATTTAATCTCTTCCAGTTAGGTTGGAAGGTAATTCATTACCTAGAGACATGTTTAGTTCTATGCATGACCATATCAATGTTAACAAAGTTTCTTACTAATTAATGTTTTAATGATTTTTTTCTTGTTGTAGAATCTTATGGGTGGAAAGAATTTGATAGCGGGCAAGAGCATCCATACGGCACGTGTTAAAGCAATACGTTCGGCACAACACGTTATATACATAGAGAATCAGTATTTCGTTGGATCTTCATATTCTTGGCCATCCTACAAAAATGCAGGTATGTGAAGGTTACGACTTACTATATTTATTTACTAATGATTCTGGTTGAGACTTCTCTTTGTGGCGTTTTTTTTTTTTTGCAATTTTTTATTTGTTGAATATATATATATATATATATATATATATTTTACGCAAAGAAGCATGAATGTTTCGTGTTTTCTCTCATACTGTATTTAATACTATAGTGCCTCTCTCACAGCCAATGGGCTTGGTGGGGCGGTGAGTATGTGTTTCTTTCTTCTCCTCTTAAGATGGAGTTTGATACTCGATGACCCACTTTAGAGCCTTGTGCGGCTTTGGATGTGCGGCATCTTTTGCTTTCAGTAAAATTGAGTTAGGTTATTTCTATTTTATTGATGGTCCTAGGATTCTGGCATAAAAAAAAAGGGGTCAGATAATGCCAATTGTCTCATTTTTTCTTCGAGTTAAAAAAAAAAAAAAAACCTTCTGACAATATATTGCCTCCTAAGAAGAAACAATGGACTTGCAAAAAGTAAGTTCAGGATGATTGCCATGCTTTATAGTTTCTGTTGGTTCTGTTTGTGTCATGATTCCTTACCGTTTGGGCCCGTTTAAGATAGTCTATGCTTTTGCTTTTAAGCAGTTGAAAAAGAGAAACATAAGCTATGACTTTTTAGTTTATATTTGGATAATACATAGAAAAGTACTTTTTGTTTTTAGAAGAACTTTTGAACCTATTTGGTTAAAAAAGATCAAAAGGCCTTATTAATATAAAAAACTGTGTAATTTAAAGATATAAATGAAATTTTTAATTTGTTATTCTTAAATATAAAGTCAAAAATATAAATAAAAAAACTTTTTATAAATAAAAAGTCGCAAACAAGATCAAAGCAAATGAACCTTTCTCTGTGTATATGGTAATACCAATGTGGCCAGGGGGTGTCCCAACTAGTGCTTCTGTTCAGAAAATTTTGTCCTGGCAGTTTGGGCTCTCTTTCACTTGCTGCATCTCTCTCTGCTTTTTATAGAACTTAGAGTAAATTACAATGTTAGTCCTCAACCTTTTACTAAAATGTGATTTTGGTCTCAAACTTTTTTTTTTTAATTTATCAGTCCCCACCTTTTATTTTAGTTGTCGAAGGATCATTTAAATGGTTAAACCGTTAAGTTTGACGGTTAAAAATTGCTAGATATTATTTTTAGATAAAATTGCTAAATTATCCTTCAAATAAGTGATATGTATAAAAAAATTTACCCAAAAAAAATTTTCAAAATCAACCCAAAGAAAAAACACCAAAATCCAGATCCCTCCCAAAACCCAACTCCTCTCCATCGCTTACCCCTACCCACCGCCCTCTCTCCCACACTAGAGACCCCACCTCGGTGCCCAACCACCGCAACCTTAGCTAGCGACCCACCCCCATACCTCGTCGCCCCTTTAAAAGCCTCCTAACCTTGTCGGGCCCCTATTCCCACCGCGAAAGATTGTGTCTAGCCCAACCCCCACTCGGCGCGGTCAAGCCCCCTCCTTGTCACACCCAGCCCACCAGCGACCATGCAAGCCTGATGCGACCATTGGAGCCCTTACAACCAAGTCAGTGACTCTCTATTCGTGAGCCACTCCTGTCCCGTCCTACCCACCCCTACCTATGACCCTACCCTCATTGCATCCCCCCACCCCGTCGTGTGTCCCCACCCAGTTGCCCCCACCCCCGTTGCATCCCCCCACTCCAGTCGCCGGTCGTCAATAATGGTTGGGTTTTGCTGATTTTTTTTGGACTAATTACAAAAATCCCCTTAAACTATAGTCTTTGTAACACTTTGCCTCATGAACTTTAAAACATAACATTCGTTCCCCCTAAAGTATGAACTGTTAACAAAAATGGTTCTTTTGTTAAAATTTTAACAATAAATTAACAAATAATTGTAAAATTATTAGAACTATATTAATAATAGTCTTTAATGATGATTAAAAACAAAAAAAAAAATCAATTAAAAACATACTACTCTTCAGAACCCTTTTTTTCATATTACAAAATTTTCTTTAAAATTTTATTTTTTCCACATTTAAAAAGTATTTTAAAATTTTAAAAGGTATAAATACAAATTAAAACTTCAAAAATATAAAGGAAATTTTATTAGTATGGCTAGAGTTTTTTTCTCTTTGAAAATTTTGTGTCATATTTTTTGTTATATTGAATATATTTATGTTATATTCTTTTCCTTTCACTAATATATATAACTTATAAAATTTCAAAATACTTTTTGGGTATAGAAAAAATTTAAATAAAACTTTTGGTATATTAAAAAAGAATGATTCCAATAGGATAATGGTTTTAAATAATTTTTTTAATCATCAATAAATAAGGACTAATTTTATTATAGTTTTAATTTTTATGATTATTTTTATAACCGGGATTACCAAGATACCCCTACCTTTTTAATCATCTGTCAATTTTCCGTTAATATTCTAACATGAGGACCGTTCTTGTTAATAGTTCATACTTCAAAGGGAACAGATGTTACATTTTAAAATTCAGGAACAAAGTGTTGCAAAGGCTATAACTCAGGAGGAATTTTTGTAATTAATCATTTTTAAGTGGGTTTTGCTGATTTTTGATTTTTTAAAGGTGATTATTGATATTTTAAGATTAAGAAATTGTTTTGCTGATTTTTTTACCTTTTAATTTAAATTTTTTAAAAAATATTAAATATTTTACTAAAATGCTTTTGCTATAGACCCATGTGCTGGTAACATGACAATAAAGTTAGCGAGAGTCAGTTAAAATGGTCACTTAGCAATTAAAATAAAAAGTTGAGAACTAAAAAATAATAATAAAAAAAAGATTAAGAACTGAAATCACAGTTTTATAAAAAAATTAAGGACTAACGTGACAATTTATACTAGAACTTAAAATAAATTTTTTGTCATGCGAACCTTTTTGAATACATTAATATTAGTATAACCCATATATTTAAGCATCCATGATATATGTCATCCCACTGAAGCGCACAATTTCATTGAATGTCATAGAACTCTTTTCTTCATCGGTTAAGAAATACTTATTTTTTGGATGATAGTGGAATTAATTAAGTACACGGCAATCTTGCAACAAGTTACAACATTTGAGCACCCGAAGCTATAGATGAAATGTCCAAAATGTAAGATAACTTACTTGAGGACGGATTGTACAATTACAACAAACAAAATAATCCTATTTAATTTTATAAAATTATAACCTACTACTAATAAAAGAATAAGACTTAATTTAAAAAAAAAATGATACATTAAACTGATACTCAAAATTTTATAAATAGTTAGATTTTTACATACGAGAGTGAAAATAATTTTTCTAAGAAATAATATCTTGATGTGAGATAGAGGATTATTTTGTCTTTAGAGAATTAGGATCAAAGTCATGATATATGTGGCCACAGGGACAAACGATGGAAACGATGTACCGTGTAGTTGCAGAAGCCATTAAGAATGCAGACCTTTCAGATAAGTATCCTCCGCAGGACTATCTGAGCTTTCTTTGCCTTGGTAAACGTGAAACTTCTGCTTCCGAACGTTCATCTCACGCAAATCAGCCAATTGAAAACCGTACAATGGTACAATACTCTTTAGATAATGTTATTTACATGTATATTATTGCATTTCTATTTTCTTGAAAAATAAATACTATTATGAGCGCATCTTTTATGAGTTTAGACTTTTGAGGCAATTGCTAAACTAATATGGTACCAAAGTAGCACATTTTTTAGGAGTTTAAACATTTGAGACAATTGTTAAACTAACATGCTATCGAAGTATTTTTTCTTTTAAACTTATAAGTGAGAAGATGTAAACTTTTCATCTTTTAACGAAAACTGGGTACAGTTTAAAACTATGTTTGCAACCCCTATCAAAATAGTAATTTCGTTGAGATAATTTTGACAGGAAACTAACTTGGATTACCACATGATAAAAAATTAGTATAATCTTCCAAAAGATAAAATGCTAAAAGATGTTTTTACCTTATTTTGCTCAGGGTGAGGGGGAAGCTCGGGCCTGGGCGTCAGCTTACGCTTCCTCCCAGTCTCGATGGCCTTGCCCTTTTGCTTTCTTAGGCTCTCCATCAGAGCCCGTCTACCAACAATGGAGCTCGATAGCGACGACATCTCTGCACAATGAAACCTCAAGTCAAAACGAGGTTGGCAAAAAAAGAAGAAGAAGAGGGGAAACAACAAAAATAAAACTTGAGGCTGACCTCCAATCCGGAGCTGGCGACACGGGTACAGGAGCCAAATCACATCCTCGAGGTCCTCATCGGCTATGGGTGGCCGTGCATCAAAGGAGCCACTCAACGAGTCCTCGGAACTAGACGATGAAGGCTCCCTCATCGGCCACCCGGATCGGGAAGTGATTGGTCCCGGGACGTCAACGACACCAGGCCGAGCAATTGTAACCTGCCCAAAATCTCAGGCAGGACAGACAGTTTGGGGATTTATTCTGCTGGTTTCCCCGAACCAGCCATAATCGGATAAAGTTTCCTTCCTGAGAAGGAAGGACTGCTGCCTGGTCGACTCTGGCTTTTCGAACAGGTCTTCGACCGCCCTGATCACGCGGCTCGGTGCCCAAGGCCGCTTGGTCCACACATGCCCTTGCTCAAACGACCTCGGCACGTGTTGGTTTGCAGGCACGGTCTCACCAGCTCGGGCTAGATAATTTCCCCTGACGTAGAACCATTTGTACTTTCAGAGTTTATCCGAGTCGGGGTTGCCCAAGATAAAATCTTTTCGGAAGCCGATGACGTAGTACCAACCGGACTGTCGAGGAAGCTTCTTCATCTTGTATACTTGCTTGAAAGCTTCCAGCGGCATCTCGGTGTCCCGGTGGTACCTCCATAATATGTATATCCCGATCAGCGACCTGTAGCTATTCGGGTTCAACTGAGCCGGGCACACGTTAAAATCATTAAGTGCTCGGTGAAGAAAGGGGTGGAACGGGAGGCGCAGCCTAGCCCTAAAGAACTCGGCATAGAGTGTGATGTATCCCTCGGTGGCGTCTAAAGGTGAATTGCCCTCATCGAGAACGGTGAGAGTCACGTCGTCTAGGACGTCGTACTCGGCGCGTAGGTTCTCCAACCGTGACTCTGTGATGGCACTTGTATAACCCGCCGCTGAGGTCTGCCTAGGCCGGGTTACACGATACGCCATCACGCCTCAGACACGGGTGACTTGGACCTCCTACTCGATCTCCGGTTGCTCCACTTCCACCTCCTCGGCTACCTGTTCCTCATCGGAAACATCTACCATTATCACCCCCGTAACTTGGACAGGAGCCCCAGCATCCCGGTCGGATGTGCTCGAGGCATCCTCTTCGCTTGCAGCTCGGCCTTCTCCCTTGAAAAAGCTTGGGATGAGTCCGCGGTAGCCGACCTGACATAAGGGTCCTGCTCCCTAGACGACCTAATCGGCCTTTGCCCATCCAGCATGTTCAGAAACTCCTGCTCGGGTACCGTTTGGTAGTCGACCTCAGGATTTGCTCGAGCCAACCGGCCCCTTCCCGTCCTGGAGACACTTCCTCGGTGTCGTTCTAGGTGGTAGATGAACTACTCTCTATACTACTTTTCGACTAGGAGACCTCTAAATTTTGGGAATCGATGAGATCACTCATTTTGTCACTTTAGGGAAATTACCTTGTTCGGGTTTCGGAAGCTCGGGGAGATATGATCCTCGGGTATATAACTGGAGCTCGGCAGCTAAAACTCTTCGGGTGCAAAAATTTTAAGAATGAAGTGAAAATAACAGAGAGGATGACCCTATTTATAGCCATTTTAGGTAGGAAATTCGGGCGCAAAAAACCAGGAAGCGCGATCATTACGCCTGTCAGGCGACGCAGACGGCCACGACGCGACACACGTCCTACGTCTGATCCGTGCGTCTTTTCGCCTATCCCCCTTTGAAGTGTCGCTTGGCCTTCTTCCTTTCAGCCGACCTCACTTGCTCGTCATAGTCCACCCGGCCGGATACCGACCAGGTGAACTGGGGGGCTAATGATGAGGGTGAGCTCGATGCCACCATCGAGGAAACAAACTTCGGTGGTCAGCTAATAAGCTCGGCAAAACACCAGTAAGCTTGCTTCAGCCCCCCGACGCGACGTGCACCCTCCCGAGGTGAATTTTTTGGCCCCCGAGGCTGCATGCCACGAAGGCTGCCACATCGAAATATAAACTAGCTCATGTCGGTGATTCTTACTCGCAAGCAAGCTGCCACTCGCCATTATAGGCCAACACGAGGCAGTTAACTCGTTGTCCGATGGAGTCCAATCCGTCGGACGAGGGACAGGACACTTGTCACCTACTGCCTAACACACCTTGATGTGACACTAAGATCGTGGGTAAAACCCACCTTACACCCGAGCCAAGTGGTGGCCTATAAATAGGATGCATTTATGGCATTCTAGAGAGAGATTCTTCCTTCCCACCTAACTGGTTGTCGCCCTTTGCCGAGCAAACCCTGCCTTGAGCATCGAAGAGCCCTTGTCTGTCGACTAACCTTTCTATTGCCTCCGAAGCGTCCCTCCTCTTGTTGCAGGTGCGTCCAACCGGGCAGAGGAGAATCGAAGGAGAGTCAGACTGTACGCAGCGGCATGTGGTGTTGATCCGACGCCGGATCACGGTAAGCATCAACAAATATGGTACCAAAGTAGCACATTCTTTAAGAATTTAAACATTTGAGACAATTGTTAAACTAACATCATATCAAAATATTTTTTCTTTTAAACTTATAAATGAGAAGATGTAAACTTTTCATCTTTAAGGAAAACCGGGTACAGTTTAAAACTATGTTTGCAACCCCTATCAAAATAGTAATTTCATTGAGATAATTTTGACAGGAAACTAACTTGGATTACCACATGATAAAAAATTAGTATAATCTTCCAAAAGATAAAATGCTAAAAGATGTTTTTACCTTATCTTTCTACCTATCTTTTCCCTTCTCTCTCCTCCTCGTCTCCTCACTTGCCTCTTTTCTTTCTTTCTTTCTCTCTCTCCATCTATTGAGTCGCTGCAAAGACGATGCATATAGCCGTGGAGAAAGCCCTCTTAGCGACATCACGTTGACCTCCTCAAAGACACCCGTGGTTCCCGCACTGTGATCTTCCTACAGGGCCACATGCAACAGATCATCGACGATCTCCACGTGAGAGGGGATCTACTCACTCTCGCAATGGCTGCGCAGAAGAGATCAACAATCTCCTCTACAAGTGGGGCCCGCTACGTTGAGATCACCAGTGAGACCTCCTCCGACATGAGGAGATTTGCAAATTTTGCTTACCCTGTAGTGGTTGCGCAAAGGCGTCGAAGAAAACTCCCTTGAGTGGGTAGATCAATGACATTGCATTTTATTTTTTTTCTTCTTTTTTTTTTTCTATGAAATAGGGAATTTTGTTATCCATTTTGTGCTTTTCTTATGTACCATTTGTGTTTTTTTTTTTTTTTTTTTGGGACTTATGGATAGTTTTTGAATTTTTTTTTGTATTTTTTAAATAATTTATTGGCCAGTAACCGCAACAGATACCATCGAATATTGGCTGCTAACGATGGCGAATACCAGATACCGGATGATTACCGTGACAGATACAGAATACTTGCCTGGGTGAGGATTTAGGTGGTTATACTAGGTGGTTTAGTAAGGTTACTACTGCTAGGTATGGTGGTAGGATTTTATTTTCTATGCTTCCATTTCTACTCATCTTTTTATACTTAATTTAATGGGCCCTCCAAGTTCTCACTTAAAATTGGCCCTATCGCTTTTTTTTTTTTTTTTTTCAATTCCCTCTTTTGTTGATCCGATCCTCTCATAATCCTAGTCCTCCATTTTGAGAGTGTATTTTAGACTCTACATTTCTTTAAAATGTGGATCACATCTTGATAATTTATATTAATTGAATTTGGACTTGACATGATTTTTATCTTAATATTTGTTTTACGGACATCATTAAGATTTCCTTTGATACATTTTGAATTTAAATTAATCCTTGTGACACTAGGTTGCCTACTAAGCCAAACCTTAATTTATATGTATTTAAATTATAAAATAAGACATAAAAATGCACATATAAAAATATAATCATGAATTAATCATTCATGGGCATTTTGGTCACAAAATTTTTGTACATAACAAAATGTGTAATTAGAAGAAAATTCATCGTTTAAATCTTGATTAAATTCAAGACTTAGTTCGATGGATTTTTCTGGCATTACATACACATATGAACAAACATCCATGGCAAGATAGTGTCTGTTGAGCAAAAGAGAAACGTGAAAAAAAATAATAATAAGAAATGTACTTCTTAACTCATCTACTTAGTTTTGTGTCTTTCTCTTAGGTTTATTTCTATTCAAAATAATACATGAAATGAGAGAGTGAGGAGTAAAAATTTATATTGTTTAAGAAGGTGTATAAATCTTTATCTTTATGCTCCTTCCACAAATAGGCAATTGTCTAGTTTCTTTCATAATTCATTCATTATTTGCGCTTAATTATTGACAGGCAGCAGTTCAAAAGTTCCGTCCATTTATGATTTATGTTGACGCAGAAGGAATGATAGTTGATGATGAATACATAATGATAGGATCTGCAAACATTACCAGAGATCATTGGATGGTTCAAGAGATACAGAAATTGCAATGGGTGCCTACCAACCAAAACATACATAGGCAGCAAAGAATTCTCATCCACATGGAAAGGTTTGGAGCAATTTCTTCTCGCTGTGGATTACTAGAATGAATGATCTCCAGTTTAATCTGAGCAATCATATTTAACCGCATAGAGTTATAGTTCTACTACTAATAAAACAATAAGACCTGGTCTAAGATGTACATTACGTAATAGATCGGGGTCCACAATTTTGTGAGTAGTGAAATTATAACCCTACAAGGATGAAAAGGATTTTTCTTTTAATCTCAATTTCCATATGTTGTAAATAAATACATGCTTTTATGAATAATTCATTAGATCATTTGGAGGAAAATACACTATATTAGGAACTTGGGAGGAAAAATGGAAGTTCAAGCATATCTTTTGAGGTTTGAAAATTTTAACAACATATTTGTAAACTCAAAACATACTACAGAACTCATTAAGATTGAAAATAAAATTACAACTAAAAAATTGGCGGTTTTTATCGATCAGATACAGAACAAATATTTAACACAAAAATAACTCTAAAAATGACTAAAAATATTCTTAAACATAAAAACACACTAAAAACACATATTTAAACACATGTTAATACTAAGACTAAAAAACAAATTAAAATACAAAAATGCTATTAATTAAAGATTTAACAAAAAATAAAAGAATAAATAAAGTATTTTAATTTTAAGAAATGTACACTTACCAGCTTATTGTTAGTCCAAAGCAATTAAAGTGATAAAATTTAAAAATAGACTAAGATTATTCTGGGACTTTCGACTCAAGGGAGCGCTGACGCCTCCCCCTATTTACCTTTTAAAGTATATGTGCCTAAAGACGTAACTGCCGCCCTCTTTACGACTCACCATCCTCTCATATTTTCACCAATAAGCATAGAGTCTATATTATCTAACCACGCTTCTTAAATTGTATCAAAACATGTCAAATCAACTTGACCTTATTGTACGTTACAGAACAGGTCTAGAGTATTGTGTTTCCAAGTGATATATATAATAATATTTACAAAATAATATATAAATTATCTTGCAAACCAAATAACCTATTCTAATTAAATAAAACCTCACAAAAGTTGAATAATAGAATCCCTCCCTCATTGGCAAATTATTGACAGATAACTTCTAACTTGTTACCTCCACCACGTATGCTCCAAATACGTCTTGAACTTCAATATGTATCAAAATCGTAAATTTAATTTTAATACTAATTCTATAATTACGCCTATTTATTTCATTAGTGTGCCTTGTGAGTAATATGCTCAAAATATGTATATAAGTTTAAACATATAATTTAATTTTAATAACAACAAAATTAACCTATATTCCAATCTAAAATGTTCTGAAAATAAATTCAAACAAAATAATATGATATTAAAATATTTTGAAATAAAACATTTGAATAATAATTTTTTATTAGGGTCGAGTCAGTCCGACTTATAATACATCAAGCAACAATAGAATTGATAAAAGAAAAGGTTTAGTGAAATAGTGGAGGGTATCCTAAGGTATTAAGAGGTTGTAGGTTTGAGTCTTGAGGAGAGCAAGTTTCTAACTATATATTTTCTGCTTTACAAAAACGACATGTAGTTTTTAAAAAAATGATGTGTTGTTTCTGGGAAAATGACCTGTTGTTTTGCATTGGGAAAATTCTCACAAAGAATCTATAATCTAAATTTTAAACTTACTCTGAATACCTAATCCCTCGATAAGAGTATTGCTAATAGGTTCCAAATTTTTAAAACGTATTGTGGCCTTGGAATATGATCAGAGAAGTGCATACGTTGATCGTGTCATTTTTTAATCCTTTATTGTTTTTGAACCATGGTTTATAATTAGATAAGGAATGCAGCTAAAGAAATATTTGTATATTCTGAAAAAAAAAAAAAAAAAAAAAAGGTTGTTGGTTTCATATTCTAACTAAAATAAATTAAAACATAATAATAACAATAAAATAAATAACACAAGTATTTATATTAAAATCGCACATTAAGATAATACATAGAGAGTTTAGAAAGAACCTCAAAATGTAAACAAGCTTAATAGGCCCTCCTACCTATAGCTATTCTCTCTTAAAATACGCACTCAAAACAAATATTGTATTTATCTTTGTTTCCTTTTTTTTCAATGGAGTATTCCTCTAAATAACTTTGGCATTCCCACAAAACATTAACAAAATGCTACATGTTACAAATATGACATGGATATGTTTTAAGAGTACAAAGCACTCTGTTTAATCAGCTATCTTAATTATGCATGCATAGAGAATATAAAAGTATCGACAAATAAAAGATCAGACCTTAAATATGATGCGTTTCGAGAGTACTAGTTACTCCATAATATCAATCATTTCGAGATTAGAGTCAATGAATCTAAAGGTTTTAACAACAACATGCCACAAGATATACAAGATGTAGAGGAGATGAGTTATTTAGGCCACAAGAAATACAAACAAACATGCTGTTAGACATGTATGCCCTAAGGAGTAAAAATGTAATACGTTTTTGGAGACATTTTTATCAATAAAGAATTTATTCATTTATATATACCAAATCTTGTCCTCTTTACGTTCATATTTTTTGAATGTATGATAAGCAAACAGCAGTCTGAGACTGTCAGTCTAAACCTTAAGAATTGGGCATATGATGGGATGATTATGCGGTAGACACGATTCTTAAGGTGACGGTCTAAAACATATGATCCGTAATCGAGGGAATAAAGTTAGGCGCTTTATTCATGTAAAGATTGTTATGTTGTCTATATCTCTTTTGGGAGATGGTTTGTCTTGGCCATCGGAGTTGGACTCCGTGAATAGAAACATTGGCGCATTGTCATAGGTGACGACATGTTGGATCGGGACATAAAATGAATTGATTTGGATTAATAATTCTATCTTGGCAAATCGATTCACTTTAGACAGTCATTTGTATTGTATCTTAATCATGAGATGAATAGTGGGCCCATTGTCTCGACTTGTGTCTTTTGATGTACCAATGGGTGAATCCCACATCTCTATAGTGGTATGCATGCCGGTACGTTAGAGGCATGACTCTTGATAGCGTAGACTTGTTATTCATAGTTATGGAATCCATAGCTCCTCTTTAGGAGTAATGATATCCTCTTATATGCGTTGTCCTGTAATTGAAAAACTGGAGCGCTCAACCATTTGGATATATAGGTGTAACCGAATGGTATACTATCTTTGGATGGTAAGTTTTCTAATGGTGAGACAATGGAACGTAAGATAAAAATAATCGAGAAGGTAAGACAAAACTTGTCCTTAAGCCGATTATGGATTATCATATGGGGATATGATACACTATGATATGTCATGGAGACTTAGCAACACAAGCTTCGTAATTCTATAAAGTTCGAGAGTGCAGCTCCAAGCTTTTAGTGGAGTAGCGTTGGAGTTGATAATTGTGAAATGTATATCTAGGATATTGGGTTTCATAATTATTATGAACTTGAACTTTATAGGTCCATTTTGGTCCCCTTTGCTAGCTCACAAAATCCTGTAACGACACGACGTACTTTTCCAATAATTGGTGACTTATGTCGGATTTGTCAGATTGGTTTAAAATTTGTAAGAATCAAATAATTCATATCTGTTTATTGGTTGAATTAATTTTGTAAGAAATTAGTTCAAGATAAACTTGTTGAATTATTGTGATCAGATAATTCTTGTCTGTTTATCGGTTGATTTAATTTTGGATAAATTAGATCAAGATAAACTTGTAGAATTATTGTGAATTGATTTATTTTCAAAGAGATTATCTTGCTAAAGTTTGTTTTGATCAGGTATCTTCTCTATTGGGTTATTTGAATCAAAACTGAGACTTTATCTATAAGAATCTCGGGTGGAAAATAAAAGATTCGCAGAGATTTTTTCTCGAGAGTTTGGCCTGTCGGATGACGTGTTTGGCCTGTCGAACTGGCCTGTTCGGCCTGCCGATCAGACAGTTCGGCCTGCCGATCAGCGGGAGATAAGATTACGCGTTTTCACGCGGGTCTTATCAGATATTGATTCGAACTTGATTCTGTTTCGAGTTTTTGAGACCTAGTCTGATATGGACTAACCCCAGGACCAATAGGTATAAAAAGGGAGTGAATCTCATTATTTACTCAGATCAATTTGAGAGATTAAGAGTGATACTCTTCTAGTGAGCATCTGAAAACTCCCTAAGAGCTTTTGTTCACAAATCACGAGCACTAGCTTTAGGTTCTCTCTATTGGTTAAAAGGAGAGTCACCAGTGGAAGAGCTAAACGTGTGAGCCCACACTCACTCCGGTTGTGGATAGAGAATAGCAAAGAAGACCAATTGGTTGAGGCTCTTCTAGAACGTTACTTCTCTATACGGATTGCGGAAGTTCTTCGGCACACTGAGGTTAGTAAGATCTGTTTAATTTATACATATAACATGTCAAACTATGTTTTGAAAAATACTCTGATGAAAAATTTAAAAAAAAATTCCGCTGCGCACTTTGTTTCCAACAATTGGTATCAGAGCCGAGGTTTTTTCATAAATTTGCAAGTTTGTGATCATGTTATGCATAAATTTTGTGATCTTAATCTCTCCTATGCTTGAATTAAATTTTATAGAGAGATGGCACTCTAGGTTTCTATATAATATATATGTTATCATGGATTATATGGTGAATGTTTATTAATTAATTATGGTTGATTAAATCGTTGTTTAATTATTTGTTAATTAATTAATTCATACTGGTTGTGGTTCCTTAGAGGTTAGAATGTGTATCTAGGTTTTCCATGTAATTAGATGGCGGACTATCATCTCCGTCTAGGAATTGCTATTTAATTTTTTAATTTGTAAGAATTTTGTAATCAAATAATTATTCAGAGAAGACGGATCTAGAAGATTGATGATGACGCCTCCAGGTATTTCCAGAGTCTCTAAATTTATGTTTTTGAATTGTTGAAAATAAAAGTGATAAATTGCATTAAAGTTGTATTTTCTGGATTAAGGGTTTTCTGCTCGGTCGGCATGCCGGACCTCACAGTTCGGCAAGCCGGAGGTCACGGATCGGCAGGTCGGACGTATGATCCGGCAGGCCGACAGTGGGGCAGAAAATTTGGTGCTCTGTCGACAGGCCGAAGTTTCAGTTCGGCAGGCCGAACCTGCATAAATCGGTAGGCCGATGGAGCAAGACCGGCAGGCCGATCACCTAGATCGGCCTACCGACCGAGAGCTGCCGATGGAGCAAGTTACAACATTTGAGCACCCGAAGCTATAGATGAAATGTCCAAAATGTAAGATAACTTACTTGAGGACGGATTGTACAATTACAACAAACAAAATAATCCTATTTAATTTTATAAAATTATAACCTACTACTAATAAAAAAATAAGACTTAATTTAAAAAAAAAATGATACATTAAACTGATACTCAAAATTTTATAAATAGTTAGATTTTTTCATACGAGAGTGAAAATAATTTTTCTAAGAAATAATATCTTGATGCGAGATAGAGGATTATTTTGTCTTCAGAAAATTAGGATCAAAGTCATGGTATATGTGGCCACAGGGACAAACGATGGAAACGATGTACTGCGTGGTTGCAGAAGCCATTAAGAATGCAGACCTTTCAGAAAAATATCCTCCGCAGGACTATCTGAGCTTTCTTTGCCTTGGTAAACGTGAAACTTCTGCTTCCGAACGTTCGTTTCACACAAATCGGCCAATTGAAAATTGTACAATGGTACGATAATCTTTACATAATGTTATTTACATGTATATTATTGCATTTCTATTTCTTGAAAAATAAATACTATTATGAGCGCATCTTTTATGAGTTTAAACTTTTGAGGCAATTGCTAAACTAATATGGTACCAAAGTAGCACATGTTTTAGGAGTTTAAACATTTGAGACAATTGTTAAACTAACATGCTATCGAAGTATTTTTTCTTTTAAACTTATAAGTGAGAAGATGTAAACTTTTCATCTTGTAACGAAAACTGGGTACAGTTTAAAACTATGTTTGCAACCCCTATCAAAATAGTAATTTCGTTGAGATAATTTTGACAGGAAACTAACTTGGATTACCACATGATAAAAAATTAGTATAATGTTCCAAAAGATAAAATGCTAAAAGATGTTTTTACCTTATTTTGCTCGGGGTGAGGGGGAAGCTCGGGCCTAGGCGTCTGCTTACGCTTTCTCTCGGTCTCGACGGCCTTGCCTTTTTGCTTTCTTAGGCTCTCCATCAGAGCCCGTCTACTAGCAATGGAGCTCAGCAGCGACGACATCTCTGCACAATGAAACCTCAAGTCAAAATGAGGTTGGCAAAAAAAAAGAAGAGGGGAAACAACAAAAATAAAACTCGGGGCTGACCTCCAATCCGGAGCTGGCGAGACGGGTATAGGAGCTTAATCACATCCTCGAGGTCCTCGTCGGCTACGGGTGGCCCTGCATCAAAGGAGCCACTCGACGAGTCCTCGGAACTAGACGATGAAGGCTCCCTCGTCGGCCACCCGGATCGGGAAGTGCTTGGTCTCGGGACGTCAACGGCACCAGGCCGAGCAATTGTAACCTGCCCAAAATCCCAGGCAGGACAGACAGTTTGGGGATTTATTCTGCTGGTTTCCCCGAACCAGCCATAATCGGATAAAGTTTCCTTCCTGAGAAGGAAGGACTGCTGCCTGGTCGACTCTGGCTTTTCGAACAGGTCTTCGACCGCCCTGATCACGCGGCTCGGTGCCCAAGGCCGCTTGGTCCACACATGCCCTTGCTCGAACGACCTCGACACGTGTTGGTTTGCAGGCACGGTCTCACCGGCTCGGGCTAGATAATTTCCCCCGACGTAGAACCATTCGTACTTTCAGAGTTTATCCGAGTCGGGATTGCCCAAGATAAAATCTTTTTGGAAGCCGGTGACGTAGTACCAACCGGACTGTCGAGGAAGCTTCTTCATCTTGTACACTTGCTTGAAAGCTTCTAGTGGCATCTCGGTGTCCCGGTGGTACCTCCATAATATGTATATCCCGATCAGCGACCTGTAGCTATTCGGGTTCAACTGAGCCGGGCACACGTTAAAATCATTAAGTGCTCGGTGAAGAAAGGGGTGGAACGGGAGGCGCAGCCTAGCCCTAAAGAACTCGGCATAGAGTGTGATGTATCCCTCGAGGACGTCTAAAGGTGAATCACCCTCGCCGAGAATGGTGAGAGTCACGTCGTCTAGGACGCCGTACTCGGCGCGTAGATTCTCCAACCATGACTCTGTGATGGCACTTGTATAACCTGCCGCTGAGGTCTGCCTCAAACGCGGGTGACCTGGACCTCCTGCTCGATCTCTGATTGCTCTGCTTCCACCTCCTCGGCTGCCTGTTCCTCATCGAAAACGTCTACCGTTATCACCCCCGTAACTTGGACAGGAGCCCCAGCATCCCGGTCGGATGTGCTCGAGGCATCCTCTTCGCTTGCAGCTCGGCCTTCTCCCTTGAAAAAGCTTGGGATGAGTCCGCGGTAGCCGACCTGACATAAGGGTCCTGCTCCCTAGACGACCTAATCGGCCTTTGCCCATCCAGCATGTTCAGAAACTCCTGCTCGGGTACCGTTTGGTAGTCGACCTCAGGATTTGCTCGAGCCAACCGGCCCCTTCCCGTCCTGGAGACACTTCCTCGGTGTCGTTCTAGGTGGTAGATGAACTACTCTCTATACTACTTTTCGACTAGGAGACCTCTAAATTTTGGGAATCGATGAGATCACTCATTTTGTCACTTTAGGGAAATTACCTTGTTCGGGTTTCGGAAGCTCGGGGAGATATGATCCTCGGGTATATAACTGGAGCTCGGCAGCTAAAACTCTTCGGGTGCAAAAATTTTAAGAATGAAGTGAAAATAACAGAGAGGATGACCCTATTTATAGCCATTTTAGACAGGAAATTCGAGCGCAAAAAACCAAAAAGCTCGATCATTACGCCTGTCAGGCGACGCAGACGGCCACGACGCGACACGCGTCCTACGTCTGATCCGCGCCTCTTTTCGCCTATCCCCCTTTGAAGTGTCGCTTGGCCTTCTTCCTTTCAGCCGACCTCACTTGCTCGTCATAGTCCACCCGGCCGGATACCGACCAGGTGAACTGGGGGGCTAATGATGAGGGTGAGCTCGATGCCACCATCGAGGAAATAAAATTCGGTGGTCAGCTCATAAGCAAGGCAGAACTCTGGTAAGCTTGCTTCAGCCCCCCGACGCGACGTGCACCCTCCCGAGGTGAATTTTTTGGCCCCCGAGGCTGCATGCCACGAAGGCTGCCACATCGAAATATAAACTAGCTCATGTCGGTGATTCTTACTCGCAAGCAGGCTGTCACTCGCCATTATAGGCCAACACGAGGCAGTTAACTCGTTGTCCGATGGAGTTCAATCCGTTGGACGAGGGACACGACACTTCTCACCTACTGCCTGATACACCTTGATGTGACACCAGGATCGTGGGTAAAACCCACCTTACACCCGAGCCAAGTGGTGGCCTATAAATAGGATGCATTTATGGCATTCTAGAGAGAGATTCTTCCTTCCCACCTAACTGGCCGTCGCCCTCTGTTGAGCAAATCCTGCCTTGAGCATCGCAGAGCCCTTGTCTGTCGACTAACCTTTCTATTGCCTCCGAAGCGTCCCTTCTCTTGTTACAGGTGCGTCCAACCGGGCAGAGGAGGATCGAAGGAGAGTCAGGTTGTGCGCAGCCACACGTGGTGTTGATCCGACGCCGGATCACAGTAAGCATCAACAAATATGGTACCAAAGTATTACATTTTTTAAGAATTTAAACATTTGAGACAATTGTTAAATTAACATCATATCAAAATATTTTTTCTTTTAAACTTATAAATGAGAAGATGTAAACTTTTCATCTTTAAGGAAAACCGGGTACAGTTTAAAACTATGTTTGCAACCCCTATCAAAATAGTAATTTCATTGAGATAATTTTGACAGGAAACTAACTTGGATTACCACATGATAAAAAATTAGTATAATCTTCCAAAAGATAAAATGCTAAAAGATGTTTTTACCTTATCTTTTCCCTTCTCTCTCCTCCTCGTCTCCTCACTTGCCTCTTTTCTTTCTTTCTTTCTCTCTCTCTCTGTCTATTGAGTCGGTGCAAAGACGATGCATCGTTGTTTTAGCCGTGGAGAAAGCCCTCTTAGCCACATCACGTTGACCTCCTCAAAGACACCCGTGGTTCCGGCACTGTGATCCTCCTACAGGGCCACATGCAAGAGATCATCGACGATCTCCATGTGAGAGGGGATCTACCCACTCTCGCAATTGCTGCGCAGAGGAGATCAACAATCTCCTCTGCAACTGGGGCCCGCTACGTTGAGATCACCAGTGAGACCTCCTCCGACATGAGGAGATTTGCAAATTTTGCTTACCCTGTAGTGGTTGCGCAAAGGCGTCGAAGAAAACTCCCTTGAGTGGGTAGATCAATGACATTGCATTTTATTTTTTTTCTTCTTTTTTTTTTCTATGAAATAGGGAATTTTGTTATCCATTTTGTGCTTTTCTTATGTACCATTTGTGTTTTTTTTTTTTTTTTGGGACTTATGGATAGTTTTTGAATTTTTTTTTGTATTTTTTAAATAATTTATTGGCCAGTAACCGCAACAGATACCATCGAATATTGGCTGGTAACTATGGCGAATACCAGATACAGAATACTTGCCTGGGTGAGGATTTAGGTGGTTATACTAGGTGGTTTAGTAAGGTTTTGCATCATCAGTTGAGTGATGATGTCTTGAATACTACTGCTAGGTATGGTGGTAGGATTTCATTTTCTATGCTTCCATTTCTACTCATCTTTTTATACTTAATTTAATGGGCCCTCCAAGTTCTCACTAAAATTTGGCCCTATCACTTTTCTTTTCTTTTTTCAATTCCCTCTTTTGTTGATCCGATCCTCTCATAATCCTAGTCCTCCATTTTGAGAGTGTATTTTAGACTCTACATTTCTTTAAAATGTGGATCACATCTTGATAATTTATATTAATTGAATTTGGACTTGACATGATTTTTATCTTAATATTTGTTTTACGGACATCATTAAGATTTCCTTTGATACATTTTGAATTTAAATTAATCCTTGTGACACTAGGTTGCCTACTAAGCCAAACCTTAATTTATATGTATTTAAATTATAAAATAAGACATAAAAATGCACATATAAAAATATAATCATGAATTAATCTTTCATGGGCATTTTGGTCACAAAATTTTTGTACATTACAAAATGTGTAATTAGAAGAAAATTCATCGTTTAAATCTTGATTAAATTCAAGACTTAGTTCGATGGATTTTTCTGGCATTACATACACATATGAACAAACATCCATGGCAAGATAGTGTCTGTTGAGCAAAAGAGAAACGTGAAAAAAAATAATAATAAGAAATGTACTTCTTAACTCATCTACTTAGTTTTGTGTCTTTCTCTTAGGTTTATTTCTATTCAAAATAATACATGAAATGAGAGAGTGAGGAGTAAAAATTTATATTGTTTAAGAAGGTGTATAAATCTTTATCTTTATGCTCCTTCCACAAATAGGCAATTGTCTAGTTTCTTTCATAATTCATTCATTATTTGCGCTTAATTATTGACAGGCAGCAGTTCAAAAGTTCCGTCCATTTATGATTTATGTTGACGCAGAAGGAATGATAGTTGATGATGAATACATAATGATAGGATCTGCAAACATTAACCAGAGATCACACAGAAATTGCAATGGGTGCCTACCAACCAAAACATACATAGGCAGCAAAGAATTCTCATCCACATGGAAAGGTTTGGAGCAATTTCTTCTCGCTGTGGATTACTAGAATGAATGATCTCCAGTTTAATCTGAGCAATCATATTTAACCGCATAGAGTTATAGTTCTACTACTAATAAAACAATAAGACCTGGTCTAAGATGTACATTACGTAATAGATCGGGGTCCACAATTTTGTGAGTAGTGAAATTATAACCCTACAAGGATGAAAAGGATTTTTCTTTTAATCTCAATTTCCATATGTTGTAAATAAATACATGCTTTTATGAATAATTCATTAGATCATTTGGAGGAAAATACACTATATTAGGAACTTGGGAGGAAAAATGGAAGTTCAAGCATATCTTTTGAGGTTTGAAAATTTTAACAACATATTTGTAAACTCAAAACATACTACAGAACTCATTAAGATTGAAAATAAAATTACAACTAAAAAATTGGCGGTTTTTATCGATCAGATACAGAACAAATATTTAACACAAAAATAACTCTAAAAATGACTAAAAATATTCTTAAACATAAAAACACACTAAAAACACATATTTAAACACATGTTAATACTAAGACTAAAAAACAAATTAAAATACAAAAATGCTATTAATTAAAGATTTAACAAAAAATAAAAGAATAAATAAAGTATTTTAATTTTAAGAAATGTACACTTACCAGCTTATTGTTAGTCCAAAGCAATTAAAGTGATAAAATTTAAAAATAGACTAAGATTATTCTGGGACTTTCGACTCAAGGGAGCACTAACGCCTCCCCTTATTTACCTTTTAAAGTATATGTACCTAAAGACGTAACCGCCGTCCTCTTTACGCCTCACCATCCTCTCATATTTTCACCAATAAGCATAGAGTCTATATTATCTAACCACGCTTCTTAAATTGTATCAAAACATGTCAAATCAACTTGACCTTATTATATATTACAGAACGGGTCTAGAGTATTGTGTTTATAAGTGATATATATAACAATATTTACAAAATAATATATAAATTATCTTGCAAACCAAATAGCCTATTCTAATTAAATAAAACCTCACAAAAGTTGAATAATAAAATCCCTCCCTCATTGACAAATTATTGATAGATAACTTCTAACTTGTTACCTCCACCATGTATGCTCCAAATACATCTTGAACTTCAATATGTATCAAAATCGTAAATTTAATTTAAATACTAATTCTATAATTACGCCCATTTATTTCATTAGTGTGCCTTGTGATTAATATGCTCAAAATATGTATATAAGTTTAAACACATAATTTAATTTTAATAACAACAAAATTAACCTATATTCCAATCTAAAATGTTCTAAAAATAATTTCAAACAAAATAATATGATATTAAAATATTTTGAAATAAAACATTTGAATAAAAAAAATTTATTAGGGTCGAATCAGTCCGACTTATAATACATCAAGCAACAATAGAATTGACAAAAGAAAAGGTTTAGTGAAATGGTGGAGGGTATCCTAAGGTATTAAGAGGTTGTAGGTTTGAGTCTTGAGGAGAGCAAGTTTCTAACTATATATTTTCCGCTTTACGAAAACTACATGTAGTTTTTAGGAAAATGATGCATTGTTTCTGGGAAAATGACCTGTTGTTTTGCACTGAAAAAATTCTCACAAAGAATCTATAATCTAAATTTTAAACTTTTCTCTAAAATCTTGATTTTCTAACAACATTCTACGTATAAAAACATTGCATAAACAATATAAAATCATCACAAAATTATTTCCGCAATTTCTAGACTCAAAATACTCAAATCAAAATTCTAATCTAAAGTTTAAATTAAGAAGATGTACCTCAAATCTTTGTTAAAACCATGTTTTGATCATAAAAATCCCCTTGTTTCCTTGCTTGTTGAGATTGTGGAAGGTTATTTGAGTGATTTTGGGGAGACTTTGAGTTGGATTTAATGCATGGGTTTTTTGGTTCTTCTTTGTGGTGAGTACTGTGGGTGTTTGAAAAGAGAAGTAGGAGAAGAAGGAGTTGTTTATTGATTCTTATTACTTTGTGTACAAGATGAAGACAACTATTATTGGTGTTGTCTAAGTAGTCTCCACTTTCCACGTTGGAGATGAGAATAATAAATAAAAAAAGAGAGTGGGAGACATAGGACAGAAAGAGGGAGAGATATAATAAAAGGTTGTCTGGTAGGGGCTTTCACGTGGAAAGCTTTTAGCAAAATAGCAAAATAGCAAAATGATATTTTGGTAAATAGTGGGATTATTAGGGCATTTTGTAATTTCATAACATGTGAGTAGAAAATTTTTAAAAAATTAATGATATTTAGAATAAGTAAAATAAGGTAAATTTGTAATGAAAATAAAATTTTACAAATTCAAATTTGCACTCTAATAATTAATTTAACATAATTAATACCTAGTTAAAATAAGGGGTGTTACAGCTTTACCCTCTTTTAGAGAAATTTCGTTCTCAAAATTCCAAATCTATGATGCAAACAATAACTACAAATCCATTGTGCTTCCGTCGCCAATTCTGCATCATCAATTTTATTTGTCTCCAATATAGGCTATCGTATCTCTATTCATTTTCTTGAAATATCATACTTACTCTGAATACCTAATCCCTCGATAAGAGTATTGCTAATAGGTTCCAAATTTTTAAAACGTATTGTGGCCTTGGAATATGATAAGAGAAGTGCATATGTTGATCGTGTCATTTTTCAATCCTTTATTGTTTTTGAACTGTGGTTTATAATTAGATAAGGAATGTAGCTAAAGAAATATTTGTATATTTTGAAAAAAAAAAAGGCTGTTGGTTTCATATTCTAACTAAAATAAAACATAACAATAACAATAAAATAAATAACACAAGTATTTATATTAAAAATCGCACATTAAGATAATACATAGAGAGTTTAGAAAGAACATGAAAATGTAAACAAGCTTAATAGGCCCTCCTACCTATAGCTATTCTCTCTTAAAATACGCACTCAAAACAAATATTGTATTTATCTTTGTTTCTTTTTTTTTTCAATGGAGTATTCCTATAAATAACTTTGGCATTCCCACAAAACATTAACAAAATGCTACATGTTACAAATATGACATGGATATGTTTTAAGAGTACAAAGTACTCTGTTTAATCAGCTATCCTAATTATGCATGCATAGAGAATATAAAAGTATCGACAAATAAAAGATCAGACCTTAAACATGATGCATTTCGAGAGTACTAGTTACTCCATAATATCAATCATTCCGACATTAGAGTCAATAAATCTGAAGGTTTTAACAAAAACATGCCACAAGATATACAAGATGTGGAGGAGATGAGTTATTTAGGCCACAAGAAATACAAACGAACATGCTATGGGTAAAACCAAAAGTTTAAAGGTGGAGGCTCAAATCCAATGGCTGCTTCCTGCTTCCTTTCTCCTAATCAAGCTTGGACGTTGTAGTGTCAGACTCTAGATGGATGACTTGCATCTTATCCGATAGCCCTCAGCTGTTGAAGCAGCAATAAAGATTTGTCTGCTTGACTCTATAATGAAGTTTTCTTCCATAGTGTGATCTAAAAACTTTAAAAGACTGTCATAATAACTGTTAACATGTAAAAGTCCTAAGGGTTTAGAGTGAAGGCTCAATAGATTCCCACCAGCAACTATGAACATTTTCTCTAGGATGCCTAAACCATCAGGTTGAGCTATGAAAGCATCAGAGATATTTATCATGACATCAATACATTCACAGATGCATGAAACTGTTTTTTTTATACCTATAGTTTTTCCACACAGATTACCCTCTGCTAGGACTTTCTGGATAATCCTTAGGACTTTGGCATTGCTAGACTGAGCTACTGTCACCACACTCCCGTTCAATCCTAAACTACCACCACCATAAATGTGGTTAATCTTTCTACCATAGGTTTAAGTCTTGGGAAAAGCAGATTTCTAGTTATATATTTTCTGCTCGACAAAAACGACATGTAGTTTTTAAGAAAACGATGTATAGTTTCTAAGAAAAATGACCTGTAGTTTATATAAAAATGACATGTAGTTTTCTTCACAAACAAGGAAAACGATACGTCGTTTTTCATCTAGAAAAATTCTCACAGAAAACCAATAATCTAAATTTTCATCTTTTCTCCAAAATCTTGGTTTTCTAAAAACATTCTAAGTATAAAAACATTGCATAAACAATATAAAATCATTACAAACTCATTTCCACAATTTCCATACTCAAAATACTCAAATCACAATTTTAATCCAAAGATTGAATTAAGAAGATTTACCTCAAATCTTTGTAAAAACCATGTTTTGATTGTGAAAATCCCCTTGTTTCCTTGCTTGTTGGGAACGTGGAAGGTTGTTTGAGTGATTTTGGTGAGACATTGAGTTTGTTTTGATGTTTAGGTTTCTTGGTTCTTCTTTGTGGTGACTGCATAGGTGTGAGAAAAGAGAAGTAGAAGAATAAGAAAATGAAAAAGAAGGAGGATGTTGTTTATTGATTCTTATCACTTTGTGTACAAGATGAAGACAACTATTATTGTTATCTCAGTAGTCTCCACATTGGAGATAAAAATAATAATAATAAGAGAGAGTGGGAGACATAGGAGAGAAAGGGGAAGAGAAATAATGAAAGACTATCTGGTATGGGCTTTCACGTGGAAAGCTTTAAGCAAAATGCCAAAATGATATTTTGGTAAATAGTAAGATTCATTTTGAAATTTCACAAAATGCGAGTAGAAAAATTTAAAAAAATTAATAATATTTAGGATAAAAAAACGAAGGTAAATTTGTTATGAAAATAAAATTTTACAAATTCAAATTGACACATTAATAATTAAATTTAACATAATTTATATTTGTTTAAAATAATGGGTGTTGCACGCATGTGACGCGTGTTCAATGATATCTTGCCTACCAACCTACTACTAAATCAAAGAGGGAACTTGAGACTCCTTGGTGTCCTTGGTGCAAGCTATAGGTAGAAAGCACATTCCATGTTTTATGGGAATGTACAAAAGCAAAGGAAGTATGGCAATCATCGGTGTTATGCCTTCAGGCAGTTAAAGGTATTTTTTTTTCTTTTGGTGGCATTTGTTGAATATGTTGAGAAAGCTATCTTATAGCAATTTAAAATTCTTTTTTGTGATAGCCTGGTTTTTTTGGAAGGGCAAGAATAAGCTAATCTTTAAGGGGGAGCCAAAACTAGTTGACCACTGTAACATCCGTTCTTTCTAATGGGTATAAATGTGTCTAATTAATTATTAGTATATCAATTTAAATTTTATAAAATTTTATTGCTTCTAAAAGTTATCTCCTATTATTTATTTTCCCTGTTTATAATTTTTTTAAATTTTTCTAAACCTTTTTTTTTTCAAAATCACCAAAATGCCCTTGAAACTTTTATATAATTACGAAAATGTTATTTGGCATTATGTACACCAAAGTCTCCGATGGAGACTAACTCACATTTCCCCCTCTTGTTTTATTCTCAAACAAAATCAAACAACATCCCTTGATCAAAGGGATGTGATTTTTTCCCTTCTCTTTTTATTCTTTCTTTTTCTCTCTTTTTTCTCCAATTCCTTTCTTCTTCCTTCTTTTCCTTCTTCCTTTCCTTCTTCTTTCTTCCACAGTAGACAAAACAAAAGAAACCCAAGAGAATAAAACATCACATTTAAACTATTTTCTCACTAAAATTCACAAAAACAACCTCCTAGCAACTCATAGAGCTTGAAATCAAGAGGATTTTAGTGATCAAAGTAACGAATTTGGCTTTGATTTAAGGTAAGCTTTTCAAAATTTAAAACTTAGATTTTGATTATGTTTTGTGTATGGAAATCTATGGAAATGAGTTTGTATTATATAGAGTTTATACATTACTTTTATGCTTAAAAAGCTGTTAGAAAACCAAGATTTTGAAGAAAAGATCAAAATTTAGATTTTGAGATCTCTATGGAAAATTTCAAGGTGAAAACTGACATTTTTTTCATAAAAACTATATGTCATTTTTTCATAAACTACATGTTGTTTTCATAGAAACTACATATCATTTTTTTACAAAATCTACATGTCGTTTTCACAAACACTACGTGTTGTTTTTTTTATAAAAACAACATGTAGTTTTCTCAAAAAACCAAGATTTTGAAGAAAAAGATCAAAATTTGAATTTTTGGTTCTCTGCAGAAAATTCCCAAGTGAAAAATGACATGTCGTTTTTACAAAACTATATGTCATTTTTACAAAACTATATGTCGTTTTTTCATAAACTACGTGTTATTTTCATAGAAACTATGTGTCGTTTTTCACAAAAACTATATGTCATTTTCACAAAAACTATGTGTCGCTTTTCACAGAAACTACATGTAGTTTTCTCAAAAAATACAAGTTGCTTTGTTAAGCCAAAAATGTATATGATTAGAGACTTGCTCTCCTCAAGACTTGAACTTACAACTTTCAAATATCTTGGGAGCTACAACTTTCTAATATCTTAGGATGTCTTCCATCATTTCACTAATCCTTTTCCTTTGTCAATTTTGTTGTTGTTTGATATATTATAAGTTGGACTAACCCGACCCTAATACAAAATTTTTATTCGAATGTTTTATTCTAAAATATTTTAATCTCATATTCTTATGTTTTAAATTATTTTCAGAATAGTTTAGATTAGAACATGGACCAATTTTTGTTGTTATTAAAATTAAATTGTATGTTTAAACCTATATGCAAAATTTAAGCATATTGCTCATAAGGCACACTAATAAAATAAATTGACCTAATTATAAAGTTAATATTCAAGTTAAATTTATGATCTTTATACATCTTAATGTTAAGAAAATGATTGAAGCTTACGCGGTGAGATGGTGTTGTGAGTTAGAAATTATCAGTTGATTATTTGCTAAAGAGGTAGGGATTTTATTACTCAATTTTTATGGAGATTTATTTAATTAAAATTGGTTATTGTTTGGTAAAATAAATTATATGTTATTTTGTTAATATTATTAAATGAATATCATTTAAGATATAATACTGTGGAATCGTCCTGTAGGATACAACGAGATCAAGTTGTTTTGACATGATTTTAACATGATTTAAGAAGTATAGTTAGATAATATGACTCTATACATATTGGTAAAGATATGAGAGGATTGTTAGACATGAAGAGGGCGGCGGTTACATCCTTGGGCATGTATACCCTAAAGGTAAATAAGAAAGAGGCGTCAGTGCTCCATTCGGTCGAAAGTTTCAGAACGTACTGTACAAGAAACGTCTTGGTGAGGATCTAAGACTCAATGTTCCCTCACCCGACAACATTTTAAGTTGTCAAGTATGTCCTTCGAGGTTACATTGAGTGGAAAGACATGATTCTTAATTTCGTTGTAAATACCAAAAAACATTATCTAATTATAAATTATATTATATGTTATAGAAACATGGTAAGATTTATTATAGGGTATCCACCAGATATGAACATAATGAGATTGTTATAAAATAAATAATATTGTTAGATAATAAACTAACCATGCAGGTATTAATACGGTAAATACTAGAGCCTAAAGATGAGTAATGGTTTTTCTACTGGGCATGTCAATGTTCATCCTTTATTATTTTTACCTCTCAGGTAGAGTTCAATGTAATCTATCTACCAGGAGTAGACGACAATGCTGCTTGTTGAGGCTTACTTGAGTTCGGCGTCAGATCAACATTTCGTGCGGCAGCGCACAGCTGTCTACTTTTCCCCTAGTCATCTTCGCCTGATAGGATGGACCTGCTACAAGAGGAAGGACGCTTCGGGAGTAAGAAAAAGATGAGACAGTTAACAAACAAGGGCTCTCTGATGCTCAAGGCAAGAGTTTCTCTGTAGAGAATGGGAGCTTGTTAGGTGGGAAGAAGCGTGTGTCCCTGAATGCAATAAATGCATTCTATTTATAGGCTGTCACTTGGACCGGGTATTAGATGGGTTTTGCCCATAACTCGAGCGTCACATCAAGGCGTGTTAGGTGACAGAGGTAGGTGTCGTGCCCTCCACCGGTGGATTGTTTCCTATCCGACGGTGAGTTGTCCCCCATCTGTTGGCCAGTGATGGTGAGTAGCAGTCCACTTACAAGTGAAAAAAATCTGACCCAGGCTGGTGCTTGACTTGAGGAGGCGACCAGTTGCGGTGCGGCCCGAGAGACCCTAAAGGGCACCTTAGACAGACGATTCAAGCTCATCAGGATCAGTTATCAATTTATCGTATTTTTGTCGAGCTTCTTTGCTGACCACCCGAGGTAAGGTTCCTCGGTGGTGGCACTAAGCTCACCCTCAATAATAGCCCCCCAGTTCACTTGGTTGATGCTCGGCCAGGTGGACTATGCCGAGTGGGTGAGGTTGACTCCATATGGAAGTCTAAACGACGTCCCAATGTAGTGCGAGACGAAAGGTCATGTGATGATGCTCAGAGGGACACGTGTTGCAATGCGATCGGGTGTTCCTCTGTTAGGCATAATCATCGTGCCTCTTCATTTTTTGCACCCAGGTTTCGCGCCCAGAGAGGCATAAATAGGGCCTCTCTCCCTGTCATTTTCACGTGCAATCAAGGCCAGACTTCGTTACCCTCGAGTTTTAGCTGTCGAGCCATAGTTTACAACCTGAGAACTCTTCATTCCCAAGCTTCCACGATCCGACCAAGTAATTTTTTGAGGAGTGTGAGAGAATGAGTGACCTGTCAGACTCCTAAAACGTTAGCGTCTCTTGGTCAGATAGCAGCGTTGAGACCGAGGAGTCGACCTCCGTGGAGGTCAATATCGAAGGATTATCTCTAGAACAGGATGGGGCAAGCCAGCTGGCCGAGATATTATGGGTCAATGCCGAGACGGTACCCAAGTAGGAGTTCCTCGACCTAATGGATGGGAGGTGCCTAGTGAGACTGTGCAAGGGTGAGGATCCCTACATCAGGCAGCCTCCGTCAACTCATCCTGAGTTACCGCCTAGGAGTAGGCTGAGCTGGAGGTAGGAGCCGATGAGCCAAGCACTTTTGGTCGAGATTCCAGGGCCTCTATCCAAGTCGTGGGCAGGGCGATTGTCGACATATCCAATGAAGAAGCGGCTGAGGAGGCCGAGCCAGTGATGAGCGCTGCCGAAGACAAGGAGGAAAGGGTGGTTGTCACTCGAGTCTGGGGAGTGACCGCCTATCGAGTAACCTGGCTCGGGCATACATCAGCAATGGCCTATACCAATGCGATAATAGCATCCCGGCTCGAGGACCTACGCCAAGAATTTGGTATCTTGGATGACGTCGTCCTCATTGCGCTAAAGGAGAATGATTCACCCCTGACTCCGCCCGAGAGGTGTATAACTTTATACGTAGAGTTCTTCAGGCCTGACCTGTACTTGTCATTTCACCCTTTCCTTCGCCGGGCACTCAACGACCTGAATGTGTGCCTGGCTCAGCTCAACCCGAACAGTTACAGGTCGCTGATCGGGATGTATATATTATGAAGGTACCACCGGGCTATCGAGATGCCGTGAGAAGCATTCAAATAAGTGTACAAGATGAAGAAACTTCCCCGGCAGTCCAAATGGTATTACGTCATCGGCTTTAGGAAGGACTTCATTCTGGGCAACTCGAACTCAAATAAGCTCTAGAAGTTCGAGTGGTTCTACATCGGGGGAAATTATTTAGCCGAAGCTGGTGAGACTGTTCCTATAGATCAGCGTGTCCTGAGGACGTTTGAACAAGGGCACGTGTGGTCTAAGAGGCCTTGGGCGTCGAGCCACATCATCAGGGCGGTTGAAGACCTGCTTAATAAGCCAGAACCGACGAGACAACAGTCCTTCCTGCTAGGGAAGGAGACCCTCTTCCGTTATGGCTAGTTTGGAGAGTCCAATGGAATCAATCCCCCTGCTAACATCTAGCTTGCCCGGTCGGTTGGACAGGTGACTGTGGCGAGGCTGAGCGCCGCTAATGTCCCAGGGCCTAGCATTTCCAAGTCTGGGTGGCCGATGAGGGAGCCATCATCGTCTAAAACCGAGGACTCGTCGAATGGCTCCTTTGATGTGGGGCCACCCATAGCAGACGAAGACCTTATGGACGTGATCAGGCTCTGGATTGGAGGTGATCTTTGAGTTTTTTTTTTTTTTTTTGTCGAGCTCGTCTTGACTTGGGAGGATTTTCTTGATTTTGTAGAAATGTCTTCCTGACCAAGCAATGCAGAAGAAAGGCGTGCACCCTCATGGAGCGCCTTCGTAAACAGAAGGGAAAGGCTATGGTCGAGAAAAAGCAAAAGAAAACCCTTAGACAAGAGCTGCCATCGTTGTCTGAGCAACCTCCAGGCTCAGTCCAAGTGCCCCCACCCCCATCGACGAGGGCGGGGATTTCATCGAGCTAGCCCCAACCTCTCGTTATAGTGCCTTCCATAGGGGACCTTCGGAGGAGGAAAGTGACTACCGCTGCCATATCCTCGAGCACTTCGGGGATGTGGTTTTGACGAATCCTTCTTGTAGAACCTCAAAGGAGAGGATTTTGAGGGCTTATCTAGCGTTGCCTTCTACTTTGCCACCAAGGTGAGTAACTGTCCTGCTCTGAGCTTCATTTGACTTTCATTTTTTGACATGCTAACTTCTGCTTTCTCAAGCATATGGCTTCTTGGACCTAGCCTATATGGTCGAGCCAAGGGAGCTAAACCTGGAGAGGGAGAGGCTCAAGAAGTCTACCTTCGATAAGGCCGAGGCCAAAAAAGAGCTTGATGCTAAGAACACGGAGCTAGAACAAATCAAGGAGGCTTTTGCTTAGGCCAAATACGAGGCCAGGAAGGCAAAGGAAGAAGTCAAGCAAGCCAAGGTAGCATCAGAGGAGGCGAGGAGGGCAGCTAAAGAGGCCAGGTTTGAGGCCGCCTAGTCCCGAGATGAGGTTGCCCAGCTTAGGGATCAGCTGTAGGCTTCCTAGGCCGAGCACCAGCGTTTCTTGGAGGAGCTGCCTGGCCAACTCACCCAAGTCGTGGAGGACTTCAAGGCGTCCCCGGAGTACATCGATTACTACTACTTCAACATGACCGACCTCCGAGACTACATCATTAGGAATCATCTCAAGGCGGCGGGCCTCGTATGGTCACTCATAGTCGAGCCAGAGCAGAGCAGAGCAGAGCATAGCACAGCAGCCGGAAGAGGAAGAGGTCATCAAAGTGGACGACGAAGACAATGGGGATGACAAGGGCACTAGCAGTGGAGACAACGATGCTGGGGAAAGGGCCCAGGCCTAATTTTGTCTCTTTTTGTTTATTTGGGCTTGAGAGGTGCCCAGTTAATTGTATCTCCCCATCACTCTTCATAATAAAAATTTTATTTTTTAAAGTTCATCACTTCTCGGAGTCTTTATTTATTTCATTTTTGAATCTTTCGGTTTTGATCACTTCTCAGGAGGTGTGATTGTTCTCAGATAGAAATTTTCATTTTTTGAAAGCATGAGGAGTTCCTCGGGAACAAAGTTTGACCTTCGTCTCGCCGAGTTAGCTTGGACTTTAGAAAAGGGATTGAATTGGAAACTCTTTCAAGTTGGGTGCTCCTCGGGAGAAACATTCCTGAACCGTTGGATTTTGAGCTCACCTTTTTCAATTCCATCCTTGCCGAGTTTATTGTCTCGGTGACAAAACGTCTTACGGGTTAACGTACCTCAAGAAAGGACGATAAGCGTCTATACCGAGTTTAACCGAGTAAGAAAAGTCCATTTCTCGGTCGGGCAAAGCACAACGCCGTGTAGTAGCCTCTACCCTGTCACCCCCTTAGAGTTGTTTAAGTTCCTTGAAAATTTTACAAGGCTAATGCTGATAGGGCATAGTTATGTTAGGGCGACTCTGCACGGTGACAGACTAATGGTCGGCATGATGCTAATTAGCCCCCCCGTCCAGTTGGTCAGGATGACCCTCCCTTTTCGGGAGTTATAGTTTGGTCCCTCGGGCTGGAGTTATGGCATCCCTCTTTAGGATTTGTTTTAGTCCTATTTAATAGGCCTAGTTACAAAAAGATTGTAGCCAGAGGTCAAAAAGAATTTCTAGCATCGGTTAGCAAAAGAATCTTTTTAGGAGCTTGGTGTTCCAAGGATGGTCGAGCAAGTTACCCTCCATATCAGATAATCTATAGGTGCCTGGCCGAACAATCCCGACGACCTTGTATGGCTCGTCCCATTTTAGACCGAAGGACCCTAACTAGGGCTGCTGAACCGTGACCTTTTTAAGCACAAATCTCCAACCTTGAAGCTCCTCGGTTGGTCCCATTTGTTATAGTACCAAGCAACGACTTGGTTCTGAGCTGCGTTATGAATCGCTACACAGTTCCTCGTCTCCTCGAGCAAATCAAGCTTAGATATCATGACCTCGGCATTTCAAATTTCATCGTAATGTTCAAACTTGAAACTTGGCAGTCCTACCTCCGCCAGGATGACAACCTCTGCTCCGTACATGAGCGAGAATGGGGTCTCTCCAGTAGTAGTTGCTATTGTTTGGTAAGCCCAAAGCACTTTTGGGAGCTCGTCGATCGATGCTCCTTTGAGGCCCTCGAGCTTTTTCTTCAAGTTGTCTTTGATTGTCTTATTGACAGCTTCAACCTGCTCGTTGTTCTAAGGATAGCTTAGAGAGAAAAAAACTTTCTTGATACCGAGCTGCTCACATAGGCGGAGGATACTCGAGGATTCAAACTACTTTGCGTTGTCAGTCACGATGGTATGTGGGATCCCAAACCGACAGATAATGTTTCTCTATGCAAAGTTAGTGCACTTGGCTTCGGTCATGTTGGTGCATGGCTCAACCTCGACCCATTTGGTTAGGTAGTCGATGGCCACAATGTAGTACTTAAATTAAGATCGGGCTTGGGGAAGAGGGCCAATCAGATCAATGGCCCACTTAGCAAAAGGCCATGCTGATGTTACCGAGGTGAGCGGCTCGGCATGGTGTCTGGGCACCCTCGCAGATTGCTAATATTTTAGGCATTTTCGCACGAAGTCGTTACAGCTTTTTTCCATGGTCAGCTGTAATAGCCCCGCCGAAGACATTTTTGGGCCAAGGATTGCCCATGGAGTGATTACCACATAGGCCTTCGTGGATCTCCTTCATTAAATATTGTGCCTCTTTAGGCCTTACGCACTTCAGACACAGTATAGTGTAGCCTCACTTATATAGCTTCCAGCTGATCATCGAATATCGGGCTGAGCTGTTGCGAATTCAACGTGCCCCTTCTCGATCGCTGGACAATTTGGCTGTAGTCAGGTATCGGATGATCGGGTCCATTTATGTGGTCTCGTGCTCTTTGGCTACACTTGCTACTTCTTTGTTAATGCTTGGCTTGACTAATCTTTCAATGGGGACCAAAGTTAGGTCACTGTCGCTTAAACCTAAGGCGAGCCGAGTAAGAGCATCAGCCTCTGAGTTTTTCGATCTGGGGATCTGTTTAAATGAGTAAAACTTAAACTACCCGAGCAATGTTCTAACCTCTTGTAAATACACGGCCATTGATTTTGTTTAGGCTTGAAATACCCTAGTAACTTGTTGGATGACGAGCATTGAGTTGCTATGAATGACTATGCAGTCTACCCCAAGATCCCTAGTGATTCTGAGTCTAGCCAAGAGTGCTTTGTATTCTGCCTTGTTATTAGAGGCCTTGAAATTGAATCGAAGTGCGTAGATTGCCTTGTATCCGTCCAGGCTTGTCAATACTAGCCCGGCACCTGAACCTTATGTGCAGGAAGTTCCATCAACAAAAAGCTTCCGTTCTGGTTCTGGCGTGGTGTGACCTTCACTACAGCCGGGGGCGTCCGGTACTTCTACGGGTGCTTTCTCGCCAGTGGTGTGCCTTGCTCGGTATCGATGAACTTAGCAATAAAATCTGCGAGGGCCTGAGCGTTGATGGCTGTCCTCGGTACAAAATGAATGTCATACTGGTCGAGCTCGACCGACCATTTGGCCATCCATTTTGATACCTCTGAACTCTGAAAAACTTGCCGAAGAGGAAACTTTGTCAGAACCCGTATTGTGTGGCCTTAAAAATAGGGCTGCAGCTTTCGAGCAGAGGTGACTAGGGCGAATGCCAATTTCTTAAGCGGGGGGTACCGCTCCTCGGCACCTTGGAATGCATGGCTCGTATAATAGACGGGCTTTTGAACTCTGTCTTCTTCTCGGACAAGGATCGAGCTAACAGCATTCTCGGACACAACAAGGTAAGCGTACAATATCTCCCCCGGTAAAGGTTTGGACAAGAGTGGGGGCGTGACTAAGTACCTCTTCAAATTCTGAAAGGCTTTTTCACACTCCCTACTCCACTTAAACCTCCACTTGAGTGCTTGAAAAAATAGGTGGTACTTATCGGTAGACCGGGAGACAAATATGGAGAGAGCCGCTACCATACCAGTAAGTTTCTACACCTCTTTTATCATCCGAGGTGAATGCATGTCTATAACAACTTGAGCCTTGGTCGGGTTAACCTCGATTCCTCGTTGATTGACCAAAAATCTGAGAAACTTACCCTAGCTAACCCCAAACGCACATTTCATTGGGTTGAGTTTCATCCCATATTCTCGGAGAATATCGAAACTTGCTCGGAGATCGGCCATGTGATCTACTACTCGGACAAATTTAACTAGCATATCATCCACATAGACTTCCATGGTTTTGCTGATCAACAGAGTAAACATCTTGTTGACTAGGTGGTTGTAGGTTACCTCGGCATTTTTAAGTCCGAAGGGCATTACTACATAGCAATAGAGCCCCTGGTCGATAACAAAAGTTGTTTTTATTTGATGTTCCTTAGCCATCCGTATCTAGTTATAACCGGAATAGGCGTCCATGAAGTTGAGCAGCTAGTGCCCGGCTGTTGCATTAACGAGTTGGTCTATTCGGGGGTAGTGAAAAACAGTCCTTTGAGCAGCCTTATTTAGGTCGGTGTAGTCTATACAAACCCGTCATTTCTCATTCGCCTTTTTTACTAGGACTACATTCGCTAACCACTCTGGATACTTAACCTCTCAGATGAATCCTGCTTTTAGTAGCTTCTAGACCTCTTCATTAATAGCAGCATATCTTTCTGGATTGAAGGCCCTTCTTTTCTATATCACTGGTTTGTGATCAGGTCGGACATTGAGCCGGTGACAGATTATGCTTGGGTCGATGCCAGGCATGTCTTCATGTGACCATGTGAATACATCTCGATACTCCGTAAGGAGCTGCTTAAGGTCGGCCTGGATCTTAGGTTTCAGCTAGGATCCGAGTTAGACCGTGCGGTCAGGATGTGCCGGGTCAAGGCTATACGGCACCAAGTCCTCGACTAGGGTAGCCCTCACCTCTTCCTTAGGCATTCAGGGGTTGAGATCGGAGAGCATCTTGGGCTCCAGGTCAGCCAAGAACTCTATTTCATCGACCTTGCAAATAGCCAAGATGTTTAATTGCCGAGCTGACGCCACTCTGATGGCATTGGCATAACAAGCTCGGGAGTCTTTCTATAACGACTGGATTACTCCGACCACATCCTCCATTGGGAATTTCATTGCTAAGTCGTAAGTGGAGACCACAGCCTTCAATATGTTTAATGTTGGACGACCGATAATAATATTATACTGGGAGCGTTTGTCGATGACCAAGAAGTCGACGACGTGTGTGACTCGAGTAGCACCCTCACCGAAGGTCATCGGCAGGTCGACCTTCTTTACTGCTCGGACGCATTCGCTCGTGAAGCCGTAAAGTGGCATTTGAACTGGGATAAGAGTAGTATTGCTGATCTTCAATTTGTCATAGGCCTGCTTAAACAAGATGTCAACTGAGCTACCATTGTCAATCAGCACACGCCGTACTATATTATTGGCGATGTGCAACTAGCACAAGAGAGCATCGTTGTGCGGATGAATTAACTTGTCCGCCTCCTCCTCTGTAAAGGTGATCGACGTGTCTTGCTAGCAGCAAATTTTGTTGACGTGCTCGGACATGTTGACGAGCTCACCTCTTTCGACCAACCGAGCTTCTCGGACGTAAGCCCGCCGCCCACTCTACGTGTCCCCAATGACAAGCCCTTTGAAAATCGTGTGAATGATGTTCGGGGGTTCCAGGGCATTCCCACTGTCGTTGCGTGAGCAGTTCGGTGCATCTCGGCTTGGTTGGTCATCTCTTTGAGCCACGGTGCTTGGCGCTAAGACTCGCTCCATAAATTTCTGTAGATGTCCGTCTCGGATCAGTTCTCGATCTGGTCCTTAAGCTGAATATAGTCCCGGGTGTTATGTCCCACGTCCTTATGGAGATTGCAGTAATTGCTTTGGTCACATTTTGCTTTGCTGCCCTTGACCTTGGGCGGGTCGACCAATAGGTTCTTCACGTGCACCTAGGCAAGTACCTCCTCTATGCCTGCTACCAAGGGCGTGTAGCTTTGGAATTTCCCGATCGACGCTTTCGACTTCTTGGTTTTCCTGTCCTTCTTCTGCTTCTTGTCCTTTTTTGTGCCGCTGCTGTTGGCCTCTTCTCTACGGCTCATCATATATTCAGCTGCATCGGCATACCTTTGTGCGCAGCTGAGCATCTGAGAAAACATGCTCGGCTGCTTAAATGCCAATGACCAGGTAAGCTTCTCGTCTCAAAGACCCCCGACGAAAGCATGTTTTAAGGTCTCATTTTCGACGTACTTAACCTCGAGCACAGCTCGGGTAAACGTATTTATATAGTCCGTGATGTTGCCATCTCCTTGCGTAACGGCATACAAATAAGTAATCTCCTTTTTTCTTGTTTTCATCATGGAGAAGGCTGCCGAGAAGGCGTCAGAGAACTATTGGAAAGAAGTGATGGAAGCTGCTTCTAGTGCCGGAACTATTGCCAAGCTGGTCCAGTCAAGGTCAAGGAAAATGCTTTACACATAGCTACGTCGTTGGTGTTTTGTAATAGCATGTGTCCCTGGTATAATTCAACATGCTCGTCAGCGTCTGTAGTCCCATCGTACGACTTGATTTGCAGGACTTTAAATTTAGGCGGCATCGGAGCTCGCATGATGGTATCGGTGAACAGTGGATCTAAAGCTCCAACGTCGTCCAAACCGAAGCGGTTATTGCAGATCTCATCTATTTGGTGCTGCAATTCTCGAAACTGGCAACTATTGGTATCTTCGGACAGTTCGACCCTATAGGGTGCTCCGCCCTCAACCCTGTCGCCTGCTTCAGGGTGGCGATCTTGCTGCGGCTCCCCTTGGCGCCCGAGCTAATAAAAAACATATGCTCGTGAGCCCTGCAGTGATAGAGCTCGTGCTTCCTGAGGGCCAAGTCGTCCTTCTTGGATAAGCCTATTGTTTGTCGAGACGCCATGCGTAGATCTTTTTGAATGCTCGAAGTAGGCTTTGCTGGGGTCATCGGCTTCCCGTCCTGCCCGACCCCCAGTCTGGTCAGCCGGGGCTAGAGGTAGGAGGCTATGAGCCACCTAGTGATGAGCCTGTTGTGTGAGCTGCTCGGTGAGTATCCGAACAACATTTGTTAGTTCTCGGATAGGTCTTAGGCAACTAGGTCATGCACCTGCTCGGCCCTTGCCGCGTTTCCCTGACCCATAGCAGGATCTTGTAGCTTGGGGACGACCCTTGTGTCTGGTTGGATTGTTGTTTCGGTTTTAGGCTTCTCCTGACCCCTTCTGTCTGGCACCCTCATCTCGGGCATTGCCTTGGGTTGCCATCTCCGTTCTTGGGTTTGCTGTGGCTGGTGATTTCAAGTGAAGGCATAGACACCCTCCTTCTAGTGCCAAAACGTGATGCTTACCTGAGTTCGGTGTCGGATCAACACCGCATGCGACTGCGCACGGTAGTCTGCTTTTTCCCTGCTCGTCTCTGCCTGATCAGATGGACCTGCTACAAGAGGAGGGACGCTTCGGGAGTAAGAAAACGATGGGACAGTCAACAGACAAGGGCTCTCTGATGCTCAAGGCATGACTTGCTCAGCAGAGAACAGGAGCTTGTTAGGTGGGAAGAAGCGTGTGTCCCTGAATGTAATAAATGCATCCTATTTATAGGCTGCCACTTAGATCGGGTGTTAGGTGGGTTTTGCCCACCACTCCATAACCCGAGTATCACATCAATGTGTGTCAAGTGGTAGGGGACAGGTGTCATGCCCTCCGTCCGTGGATTGTTTTCTATCCGATGACGAGTTGTCCACCATCTGTTGGCTAGTGATGGCGAGTAGCAGTCCACTTACAAGTGAAAAGAATCAGACCCAGGCTGGTGCTTGACCCGAGGAGGCGACTAGTTGCGGTGCGGCCTGAGAGACCCTAAAGAGCACCTCAGACAGACAATCCAAGCTCATCGGGATCAGTTATCAATTCACTGTAGCTTTGCTGAGCTTTTTGACGACCACCCGAGGTAAGGTTCCTCGGCGGTAGCGCCAAGCTCACCCTCAACACTGCCTATGATGTGGAATTTCTTTAGCTTTATTTGTCATTCGTTTAATCATGTAAGACTCTTACACTGTAGTGTTGGCTGTGTTAAATTATCTAATGACTAAAAACTATATAATGATGATGATGTTTATACTTTTAATATATTTAGTGCTACACTAAACTGTGAAATGATATTTTGAATATGTTCTTGTTTTTGTTTTATTTTAAAGACCCATGGGTACTATTTTAATGATTTGAAATGATAATGTAAAATTTATTTATATTTATTAAATACTACTATCCTCCACTTATGGGCGTTACAACCACCTTCTAGAAAACACTGCTTCTTTCCTTGCTGAGTTCAAAAAATGTTAGGTCATAAACGGGGTCATAGCTAGTCCCACTAGATAGCAAAACAACAGATGGAAGGCTCCGAATGGAGGCTCCCTGAAGCTTTAGTGTTAGACATGGCAGTTAAAGAGGGTGATGATTCTTTTGCAGTTGGAGGAGTAGTTAGAGATGATTCAAGTATGGTTTGGGGAGCTTTCACTAAAGTTTGTCAAGGTGTATGCTCTCCTCTAATGCTTGAATGCTATGCCCTCTGTTAGGGCCAGTGGTTTGCTGATTCCCATGGTTGGGAAATTAGTGTTGCTGAAACTGATGCTTGTAGGGTGGTTGAAGCTGTAAAGAGCAGAGATATTCTGAGCCTTCATGGTTCTCTAATCATGGGTATCTGTATGCTTCTCTCTCGTTTGCATTGTTGTTGTAATTGTGGTCACAATAGTTCTAATGTTGTTGCTCATTCGTTTGCTCGTTTTGGTAACTTTTCTAAGTTGTCTAGTTCTTGGACTGATGTAATGCCCTAATGGGCTTCGAGTGTCATCCTTTTGGACATTCTTTCGATTGTTGATTGAAAGCATATTTCCTTTCAAAACACACAAAAAAAAAAAGAAAAAAATTGAAATTGGTATTTGGATAGCTAGCAAAAAAGGTTTTTGATTTATTAACAAATTTAACGAAATCTTAATGTTCATAATATTAAAAAACATGCAATATAGATCGTGATTTATTCCTCTTTTCATTACAAATGCAATTCAAGTATGGGGGAGAGAAAATATGAAAAAATGAAATTTTATAATATTTGGATTTGAATTATCAGAATTTAGGAGGAGAACTTTGAAAAATAGATTCAAATCAATTTGATCTGATTTCGTGAATTTGAATCTTGCTCTAAACAAACATGTATCCAGGCTATTATATGGATTTTAAGTCTAATAAATCAACCAAATCTATAAAACAAATGGACATAAATTCAATGACTCTCAGTTTTATGGGGTTATAGCCTGTGGAATGAAAATTTTTTTTGAAGGAAAATGAATTTTTTATCGGTGGGAGTTGTTTAAAAAAATAAAATAAAAATTGGACAGTCTTTAAAATAATAACAAAACAGAATCCATTAACAGCAGAAAGAAAACTTTTCTTAGCCCGGTTAGGCTAGAGCCGGGCCCCTCAAATAAGGTGGGCTGTCTCATCTAATGGGGCCTACCACCAGTGAGGTGACCGAGTGTATGACCTGACCTATTATCTGCATTTTTTTAACGAACTCAATTTTTTTAATAATAAAAAAAAATGATTTCGAACAAATAAAAAGAAGAAAAAAAACCTCAGATTTATTTCCGAAAAAGGAATTTTCTCTTCGACCCCTTTATGGCAGGAGGAGGGGCTGAAGAAGAAGAAGAGAAAGACGGCCTTAATGCATCCATGGCCTCCTAAACCCTAGATTCTAGACAACACTTTCATGTGAAGCACAATTCCTGAATTCCAGAGAGGAAAGAACAATCTAGAGAGAAAGATAAGACAAGACAACTATGGGGAAAAATCCTTTCTCCTTCCGCCGGACCAGCGCTCGCCGCCGACTCAAAAAGACACCCGAGACTCCCCCGCCTACGCCGCCACAGAACATTGGAACCACCACCACCACCACCACCACCAACAATAACAACAGCTTGATTGCCGCTGCGGGTGGTAAGGGGAAGAAGAAGACGGGAGGAGCTCGGCTTTGGATGCGGTTCGACCGGTCTGGCCAGTCGGAGCTCGTGGAGTGCGACAAGAACACCATCATTCGTCGCGCCTCCATTCCCGCCCGAGATTTGAGGATTCTTGGCCCTGTCTTCTCTCACTCCTCCAATATTCTCGGTAATCCTCTTTTTTCCCTCATCTCAATGCCATTCCCGTTCATAATTTTCACAAGCTAGGTTTTGATGCTCTTTTTCCATCTGGAAATTATTAAATTGTTGGGATGTAGTTGTGCATTATTGGATAATTACCCGTTGACTCTTTAATTGTTATCACCAAAACAAAAATGTGGATGTTTAAATCCTTTTAAGCTGTTGATGGAGCAAGAAAATAGTGTTTTCGGTTACAGTTATGTTGGTGGTGTTATATTAGTTTGAGACTGCAACTTGTGATGAAGATTTACGCACGGGACCAAAATGGACTTCTTGGGTGGGGATTGATCAACACCTCAACTTGTTTTTTTTTTTTTTGAAAGAAAAAGGTTTATGATTCTGAGTGCTAGGCCGTTCGGTGAGTGAGGATGCAAAATCAGTAATGAGATAGTTGACCAGCATTGTCCTCTTGCTTACAGGTTATGGTTCTCCCTAATTAAGGATTTGGGGATTTTGTGGGTTTTCCCTTGGACGTGTAAAGAACTTTGTATCTTTTTTGGTCGGTCCTGGTAGACAAAGAAACACTTGGCAAAAGTAGTGGTTCTAGCAACTTTATGGGGGATTTGGTTAGAGAGAAATCATAAGATTTTTGAGGCTCGTGAGGAGGTTGGTGATGTTATTTGGGACGAGATCAGATATTGCATAGCTCTATGGATTCATGGAGAGAAAGATTTCAATAGTTTACTTTTTTTCCGACCTTCTTAGGGATTGGGGCTCTGTTTTATGATGACATATATTTTTAGTTTTGTGTTGTGAGGATAGCTCGTCCTCTCTCATGTAAAATTTTTTGTTTATCATCAGTATAATGGCCCTGTTTCTTTTTCAGAAATAAATAAATAAGGTGTTTTCAAACAACAGGTAATGATGAGAAAGCCATAGATGTATTATGTATGTCACACTAGTAGAGCTCCACAAGTTCTGTTACAAAGAGAAAACCTGTGTATCAAAAAACCACACGTGTGTCCATATATATCTATATATATATACACATACATACATATATATATATATGTATGTATATGTATGTATATATATACACACACACTTTTAAACAAGAAAGAATTGAATTAAAGGTCAAAAAATAAAGTACAGAAAGAGTCAACGAAAAAGGGGAGGAAATCTAAAGGTTGGTTGCATCAGAAACCTTGGGACCATATTTAAAGGTTGTAAAGGTTTGAGAAACTGTTTTTTCTGTATTTCATATGGTACAAGGGCTGAATATATACAGGGAAAAAATAAGCTTTTCCTGAATTTAGGCCACGAACAGCTAACCTGAATTTAGGCCACTAATAGCTAAGAAAAGAAAAGAAAATGAAATACAGTTGGACTTCCACCTGAGCCTCCACCACAACATAATAAGGTGACTAGAATTTTCTACGCTTCCCCTCAAGTTGGGTTATTGTAAACAAACTAGAAAAGAGAAACGAGAAAAGCACTACCTTTCATTGATTTGAGAAACTTAAGAAAACATAGCGGTCCCTACTTTGCCTTTTATTTCTTCTAACTTGGCAGATTCACATCTAACAATCAACAGACTTTCCTAAAGAATAGGGAAGTCTTTTTATTCGAAATCTAATAATAGTAAAGCATAACAACCAAAAAGACTTTTTTCGACATGCTAACACTCCCCCTCAAGTTGGGCTGTACAGATTGAACATTCCCAACTTGTATACAAACTTCTCAAATAGAGGCGTAGCAAGTCCTTTTGTGAGCATGTCCGTTGCCTGTTCTGAGGTTGTTATATAAGACACGCGAATCATTCCATCCTCAATTTTGTTCTTAATAAAATGCCTGTCAACTACGATGTGTTTGGTCCTGTCATGATGGATTGGGTTGTGCGAGATCGCAGTATATCCTTAGAGGAAGTCCCATTGTTATCTTCAACTCTTCTAACAATATCTTCAGCCATAAAATCTCACACACTCCACCTGCCACTGATCTCAACTCAGCTTTTGCTCTACTTCTTGCTATAACCAGTTGCTTTTTGCTTTTCCACCTCACTAAATTTCCCCATACGAATGTACAATATCCGGAAGTCGACCTCCTATCTTTTGCCGCTTCTGCCCAGTCGACATTGGTGTACGCTTCTAGGCTCCTCCGTTTTTTCCAAAAAAAAGTCCTCGGCTAGGTGTCCCGTTCAAGTACCTCAAGATCTTGTATACTGCTTCCATGTGAGCCTGAGTGGGAGAGCGCATATGTTGACTTACACGACTCACGGCAAAGGCAATATTGGGTCTTGTGTGTGAAAGATAAATTAGTCTCCCAACTAGACGTTGATATCTCCCACGATCAACCGGATCATTGGGCTTTGCTTCACTCGGCCTTGTAGTAGATTCAATTGGGATTTCTGTTGGTTTGCACCCCATCATCCTTGTCTCTGCCAACAAGTCTTAAGATATATTTTCGCTATGATAGAAATTCCAGATTTATTTCTTGCAGTTTCCGTACCCAGAAAATATCTTAGATTTCCGAGATCCTTCATTTCGAACTCCGCAGCCAATCTTTGCTTCAAATTCCTCATTTCGGCTGTATCATCCCTTGTTAAAATTATATTGTCAACATAGACAATAAGAACAGTAATTTTGTTATCCTTATGTCTATAAAACAGAGTATTGGTCGCTTGAGCCTGCTTATATTCCAGCCTTAAGATCACTTTGGTGAATCGATCAAACCATGCTGTTGGGAACTGTTTCAATCCATACAGGGACTTTTTTAACCTGCATACTTTTCTATGTTTCCTCTCTTCATCAAAGTTTGGCAAATCCATATACACCTCCTCCTTCAAGTCTCCTTTTAAGAAGGCGTTTTTTACATCTAATTGTTGCAGTGATTAGTCTAGATTCATAGCAAGAGATAGCAAAACACGTACAGTGTTTATCTTTGCCACCGGTGCGAATGTTTCATGATAGTCTATACCGTATGTTTGAGTATAGGCCTTTGCGACAAGCCATGCTTCGTATTTCTCAATGGACCCATCCGCCTTATAGTTGATTGTAAAGACCCATTTACATCCCACTGGAATTTTGTCACTCGGTTTTTGAACAATCTCCCGTGTCCCATTTTTCTCAAGTGCATTCATCTCCTCCTTGTTTGCCTTTCTTCATTCTGGATTGTCCCACGCCTCTTGTACTGTTTTTGGAAATTCCACCCTTGCAAGGTTAGACACAAGGGCCTGAACCGATCACGATAAATAACTCACTAAATTTGATATCGGATACTTTGTACATGCTTGAGTTCCCTTCCTGATTGTGATTGGAACAGTCACCAACATCATCAGATCTTTTGGTATCCATATCTGATTTCGGTTTGGAATTTTGGCGGTGGGTAGTAGTATTTGGAACTTCTTTTGGACGCTATCTCTGTGAGTAAGTACATTCAAACGGTTGTATTTTATTTTCTTCCCCTGTCATTTGATTCCCCAATTGGTTAGGCTGTTGGTCTGGACCAGAACGTGGAACTTGCTGAGAATTTGAGAGAAGATTTATGTCAGCAGTCAAATTCAAATATGAGGGAGGATTCGAATTTTGAATTGGAGTTGTTGACCCAAAGGATTTGGAGGCACCAAAGGGAGAATCTTCTGTGTGTTGATTGGGCAAAGATGGATGTAAAGGAGGAGAAATTCGGGAAGAGATTTTGGGGATTTTGATTTCGAGGATTTTGAGGAGAATCTTCTCTGGATGAATCTAGACACGAGACTGGATTTTGAGGGGAATTTTGAAGTGGTGGATTTGAGGAGGAATCAGATTTGAGGATAATTCGGATTTGGAGTTTTGAGGACTTTGACTAACCAGTTCTAAAGGGTGAAAATTAGGGGAAAAATTCTAGAAATATTCCTAAAACTCAGATTTGAAATTCAAATTTAAATTCAAACTGAATTTGGTAAATTTCGTGGAAACTTCCCTTAACGTGAATTTTTTGTATAGAATGGTTGATTTCAAAGAACGTAACATCCTTGGAGATAAAGTATTTTTTGTTTTTTAGGTGAATAACACTATACCCTTTTTGTGTGGAGGAATATCCTAAGAATGTACACTTAAAAGAATGTGGGTCAAGTTTATTCTGATTTGGCTCAAGATTGTCAACAAAGGATGTAGACCCAAAAATTTTTAAATCCAAGATAGAAAAAAACGTGAACTAGGGTAAGATTTAAGAAGACAATCTAGTGGGGTTTCATATTTTAGAACACGAGATGGCATCGTATTAATTACATAACAAGCAGTTAAAATGGCATCCTCCAAAAACATTTTGGAACATTGGATGTGAAAAGCAATGACCGTGCTACCTCTAAAAGATGACGATTTTCATGTTCAGAAACACCATTTTGTTGTAGTGTGCTCACACAAGAACCATGATAAATAATTCCATTTGTTGTGAGGAAATTCCCAAGAATTGCATTAAAATACTTTGTACCATTGCCAGTACGAAGAATTTTAGTATCTTCATTGTATTGGGTTTTAATCATAGCATGGAAAATTTTTAACACAATCTCAGTTTCAGATTTATCTTTCAAAAGGTACACTGAATACACACGGGTATGATTGTTGGTGGATGTAATAAACCATCTTTTATTTGTGACACTTTAAATCTGAGAGGGACCCCAAATATCGCTATGAATTAACAAGAATGGTTTGGAAGCATTGTAAGTTTAGGAGGAAAAGGAAGACGCCCATGCTTGGCCAATTGGAAAATTTCACATTGAAATAAATCATCTTTTTGAAACAATGATGGAAACAAGAATTTCAAATAAGCAAAACTTGGATGACCTAGCCTACAATGCCAAAGCTAGTATTCTTTAAGTCTTGGAAAGAGAAGATAATCCTACAGCTTTTTGAACATGCCCACTCACAGAAACACATTCCTTAAAATAGTGGAGACCATCGACCTTCTTAGCACTGCCAATCTTCCTCTTCGAAATCCAATCCTAGAAAACACAAACAGATGGAGAAAAATTAACTAAACAGTGCAAATTCTTCATAATCTTGCCTAATAGACAAAAGATTGCAAGATGAATTCGGCACATATAAAACAGCTTTAAGCGTAATACTGGCTCCAGGTTTAATAGTTCCTATTCCCTCAACAACAGAGGAAGACCCATCTGCCACCTTAACCTTGTGATTACTGGGACTTGGAACATAGGTAGTAAACAAATTTTCACAACTCGTCATGTGGTCAGTGGCCCCTGAGTCAATAATACAGGGCTTACCTGTTTTTTGTTAGACCACCAAAAGCAGTCAAAATGGTACTTGTTTGTGCCATAAGTGATGTTGAAGTTGGCTTAGAATCATTCAAAAACTTTCGAAGCTGCTCCAACTGATCTTCAGTGAAGGTCACCAAAGCTTCATGTTTGGACTCGAGTTTGTTTCAGAGGAAATCTGAAATCCTTTTCCATCACGTCCACTGAGGTCGATTAGAGATATTTGCTGATTTTCCATGTAATTTCCAGCAAGTCTCCTTGGTATGATATAGTTTATGGCAGTAATCACACCATTTTTTATGTCCCTTAGAATCTCCGGTTCGGTTTCCATCATGATCATTGCGATTCTCATTACTTCTAGTATTCAAGCCTGAACAGTAGAAAAACCAAGCATCACTCTACGTCGGCTCTCCTCTCGGTGCACTTTAGCAAAGATTTCTTCAATTTTGGGCAAGGGCCATGATTTCGAGTAGTTGTCCTCATACAGCATTCAAATCCTTGTTGAGCCCAGCAAGGAAATCATAGATTTGATCATTTTCTACCATCTTCCTGTAGAGTATTGCATCATCAGGATCTTTCCATGCCGGAGTGGTAAATAAATCTAGCTCCTACCAAAGTTTCGTTGTCATTGTAATACTTAGTGACATCACTCTTTCCTTGTCTCAGGTTTCGTGCTTTGTTTTTGAGTTCAAACATCTGGGATGAGTTTTCAAGATCTGACCATGCAAGAGTCACAGCATCCTAGATCTTAGCTATCGGAAAGAGGATATACGTGTCAGCAATATTATCCTCCATAGAATGAATCAGCCAAGCCATAACCATCGAATTCTGAGCCTCCCAATTCAGATAGGTAGGATCATCACTACTTGGATGTGTGATTGTGTCGTCCAAGTAGCCTAGTTTTCCTTTCCCTTGTACCACCATTAAAACAGAATGAGACCATTTCAGGAAATTTGTCCCATTCAACTTATATGTGGTAATCTGTAGGGAGGTGTGATTGGAATTTTAAGATATTACAATGGGAACAATTGTAGTGGCTAGTTGAGAAATGCCAGAAGCAACTTTAGAACCCTCAACTCTTCTTGCTCTAGTCATAGCCTATTTTGGCCATCGTCTCTCTCAACCCTAAATTTGCTCCAATACCATGTAAACAAACTAGAGAAGAGAAACGATGAAAGCACTGCCTTTCATTAATCTGAAAAACTTAAGAAAACACGTGGTTCCTACGCTGCCTTTTATGTCTTCTAACTTGGCATATTCACATCTAACAAATTAACAGACTTTCCCAAAGAATAGGGAAGTTCTTTTATTTGAAATCTAATAATAGTAAAGCATAAAAACTAGAAGACTATTTTAGACATGCTAACATCTATATATGTTGATTAAACCCAACTTGGAACTAAGATCTTTAAAGTTTACATGTGGTAGAGCTTTTGTCAGGATATCTGCAATCTGAAGACGTGTTGGTGTGCAGACAAGAGTGATCAAGTTTGACTCGATCTTTTCTTTGATGAAATGACAGTATATCTCAATATGCTTGGTACGATAATGGTGCACTGGGTTCTTGGCTATGCTTATCGCTTCTTGATTATCACAGAAGACATTCATGGAATCTTCAAACGGTAGATTCAAATATGAGAATAACCGTTTTAGCCACATAACCTCACAAATGCCAATTGCAACTGCTCTAAATTCAGCTTTTGCATTGCTTCTAGCTACAACTGATTGTTTTTTACTTCGCCGAGTTACTAAATTTCCCCAGACATATGAACAATACCCACTAGTTGACCTTTTATCCATAGGTCATCCGGCCTAGTCTGCATCAGTGTAGATGCTGATGTCTCTTTTTTCTGACTTCTTGAATAAAAGACCTTTTCTAGGAGTCATTTTAAGATATTTGAGGATTTGATAGACTACTTCAAGATGATCTTTCCTTGGATTATTCATGAACTGGCTTACAATGCTGACAGAGAAACCAATATTTGGTCGAGTGTGAGAAAGATGGATTAACTTTCCCACAAGGCACTGATATCTCTCCTTATCAAGTGGAGGACTTCCTTCATTTTCTCCTAATATCTTTGCAAAATCCATAGGAGTCTCAGCAGGTTTACATCCCAACATCCCTGTTTCCTTGAGTAAGTCTAGGATTTACTTTTGTTGAGAAATACAAATACCTTTCCTTGAGTGAGCCACCTCCATTCCAAGAAAATATTATGGGGATCCTAGATCCTTAATTTCGAATTCTTTAGCCAAAAAGTTCTTCAGTCAGAGAATCTCTTCTTGATAATCTCCTGTCAAGACAATATCGTCAACATAAATGATCAGAATAGACTTTCTTCCTTCATTTGATTCATTGAGGAATAAAGTATGATCTGCCTGACACTAAGTATAACCATGCTTTTTCATAGCTCTTGCAAATCTGTCAAACCAAGCCCTGGGTGAATGTTTTAGACCATAAAGGGGTTTTTTAAGTTTGCACATTGTAGCTCTGTTAGCTGAAGTTTTAGGACCAGGTGGCATATCCATGCAGACTTCTTCAAGATCTCCATTAAGGAAGGCATTTTTTACAGCCATTTGATAAAGAGGTCAATCAAGATTAGCAACAACTGAGAGAAGAGCTCTAGTTGTATTTAGCTTTGCAACTGGAGCAAATGTCTCTTGATAATCAATACCATACGACTAAGTGAATCCTCTTGCAACTAACCTGGCTTTATACCAGTCTATGCTGCCATTAGCTTTGTGCTTAATGGTGAAAATCCATTTGCACCCCACGGTCTTCTTGTTCTTTGGTGGAGCGGTCACTTCCCAAGTCCAAGCCCCATTCTTTTCGTGTGCTCGAATCTCTTCTTCTACAGCTGCTTTCCACTTAGGATGTTGCAAGGCTTCATGGACATTATCAGGAATCTTGGCGGAGATAAGTTCAACTCTAAAAGACTTAAATGCAGGTGATAAGCCTTCAAAAGAGATAAAATGAGAAATAGGATGTCGTGTACAAGATCGAACCCCTTTTCTAAGAGCTATGGGCCAGCCGTAAACTTGAGGTAACTTATCACTATTTTTACCAGAAATAGTATCATTATTACCTAGAATCTCAGAGACTCTAGAGTTTCGGTTTTGAATCTTGGCTTAGCAAAGTATGTGTACCTGGTTCTGACTCATCCCGAAGAGATGGGGAATTCAAAGAAACAACATCCGGGTTTGATTCATTGTTTGTTTCTGTATTCTGAGTTACAATATCATTATGTCCCACAGTAATTGAAGAAGGATGGGAATTTTGAGGAGCATCGATTGGAGTATGAATGGTAGTATCTGGCAAGGATGGATAGCTAGAATTGATGGTGGGTTCGACTTTGGATTCACGTGTGGTGGTGATATTTTGATCCGAAAGTTGATCCTAGAAATGATAATATTCTTGCATAGACTTACTCTCCCCATGAATATTAGATTTTGGGTAATAAGGCTGATTTTCTATGAAAGTAACATCCATTGAAACAAAGAAGTGATGTTTTTGAGTAGAATACCACTTATATCTCTTCTGTGTAGGAGAGTAGCTAAGAAAAATACATTCTTTTTTCTAATTTTGGGTCTAATTTGCTGGTGTTGTGAGTTAAAAAGCAGAGCATTTGAACACTTTTAATGGAATAGTTGAGATCAAGTGAGTGTTTGGAAAAAACTCTAGGACTTGACTTGGAGTTTTGTAACCTAGGACTTGTGATGTCATTCTGTTTATGAGGTATGTTGATGTAAGAAATGCTTCCCCCAAAAAAATATTTAGGTGCATTTGAGGTGAACAAAAGAGACCTAGCTACTTCCAACAAGTGTGTTCTTCCGTTTAGACACTCAATTTTGCTGTGGGGTGTCTACACATGAATTATGATGGATGATTCCCTAATCGAGAAGGTAACTTCCTAGGTGAGTAGCAAAATATTCTCTGGCATTATTTGTTTGAAGTATTTGAATTTTACAGTTAAATTGAGTTTGAACCATATTGTTGAAATTTTGGAATATTTGTCCCACCTGATTTTTCTGTCATAAGGAATAGCCATGTGACTCGAGTACGCTCATCAACAAACAAAACAAACCACCTAGAACCCGTGATATTTTTTATTTTTGACGGCCCCTACATATCGCCTATGAATAAGTCTAAAAGGACGAGATGACTTGTATGGAACACTTGGGTATGAGTTTCGAACATGTTTTGAAAACTGACAAATCTCACGCTAAAAAAATTTCGGATTTTTATTGACGAATAGAGAAGGAGACAACTTTGCAAGATAGAAAAATTTGGATGACCTAATCTATAGTGCCATAACATAATTGTACTTTCAAGATTTCGAAACTAAGGATGATAAGAGACTTTGGCATACAAACTTGGTGGATTGATGTAGTTCTTTCTGATTCCCGTCACTTTTCATGATGTAGATCCCTGCACACATCTTAGCATTGCCAATCATCTTTTTCGAATCCGAGTCCTGCAAAATACAAAAGTGAACGTAATGATGCAATTCATATCAATAGTAAGTTTGCTGATGGACAATAGATTACAATCTAATTTTGGGACAAACACAGAGTTGAGAGTGATGTCCTTTGAAATTAATACTGAGCCGAATCCTGCCACTTCGGAGTGAGAACCATCAGCAGTTTTCACAGAGTAATTCTGTGTGCAGGGAACAAATTCTTGAAGAAAACTTGCATTCCTAGTCATATGGTCTGAGGCACCTGAATCAACAATCCAAGATTCTGATCCAACAGGATGAGCTGTCGAAGCATTTGAGACTTTATCTTTTTTAGCAATTGAACATGTCTCGATAGTTGAGTCAGATGATTTCTGAAGCTAGAATTGAATAGTTTTGCTTAGTAGTGTTTGAATGGCTTCATATTGCTCCTTGCTGAAAAGATTCGAATTGGCAGGGGTTGACTGTTCCATGGCAACAACTGCAGCTGTGTTTCCACAGCTTTGATGATCTCCCTAAGTCCATGGTTTGTAATCTGGTGGCTTCCCATGGAGTATCCAATACTTATCCTTGGTGTGTCCTAATTTCTGACAATGCTCGCATTTTGGCCTCCCCTTTTTCTGTTGGTTTTCAGTTGGACTAAATTGATTTTCTCGTGCTACCATCGTTGAAGTTTCACTTGATTGCCTCCCAAGCATTATCTCTCTCCTGCTTTCTTCACGCCGAACATCTGAGAAGGCTTCTCGAAGTGATGGAAGGGGTTTTGTCTCCAAAATTCGTCCACGGACCTCATCAAGATTTTGGTCGAGTCCCATTAGGAACTTAAACAACCGTTTCTTCTCAATGGTGTTTTTGTATTTAAGCCCGTCATTTGTACTTTCATAATCGTAAATCTCAAATCGATTGAGTTGTTGCCACTGCCGAGTAAGAAGGTTGAAGTATTGAGTTACAGTTAACTCACCTTGGTGCAAATCATGAATGTTGCTTTCGATTGCAAATATTTCTGGTGTGTTTTCTTTTTCAGAAAATGTTTCTTTGGTAGCATCCCAAATTTCTTTGGCAGTATCGTAGAATATGAAGTTTTCACCAATTTCAACAGTCATGGAGTTGATAACCCATGACATCACCATGTTATTATCTACATTTCAGGCTTTGAACTTGGCATCTTCCTTGGTGCGGCTGCTACCCCAGTGATATAATCATCTTTCTCTTTGCCATGCACATACATCATAACTGATTATGACCACTAAAGATAATTCTAGCTAATGAGTTTATGGACAGTTATGGGTGGAACAGACACATCAAAACTGCCATGACTTACAACTGAAGCAGTTTCTAGGACAGGGGTGGTTTCAGAGGAAGGAGATTGTGTGTCGGAAGCCATGAAAATGAATAGGTTTTTCAGAAACTAGGCTCTGATACCATAAAGGTTTGAGAAACTGTTTTTTCTGTATTACATATGATACAAGGGCTGAATATATATAGAGAAAAAAGAAGGTTTTCTTGAATTTAGACCACTAACAGCTAACCTGAATTTAGGCCACTAACAGCTAAGAAAAGAAAAAGAAAATGGAATACAGTTGGACTTCCACCTAAGCTTCCACTACAACATAATCAGGTCGCTAGATTTTTCGACAGGTTGGTTGTATTACACAGTTCAACAAAAGAAGAATATTGGATTCTAAAAGTTGTGTTTATTGCTGAGGCCAACTTATAGTTAGCCGCATACAAGTTTAATTAAGTTTTTGAAACATGAGAGGCTCTTGGAAAATAAAAGCACATAAGACGTGTGGGTTCTTTTATGTACCACCTTTAAAAACTTTTGGACCAATTTGTGAATCTGAAACCATCTGACTAACCATTGGACTTTATATTTAAAATTAGGGGTTGACTAGCTAATGTAATCATGTTGAGTTATGTGAAGTTCTGTGTAGGACGAACATCACCCAAAGCATGCCAAATGGAAGTTTAAATTTGGAATCCAATCATTATCCCTTCATAGAACTTAAGAGCCCGTTTAGGAACATAGGCTGGAACCAAAACCAAACCAATTTTGCTGCAGTGTTTTCTCTCATAAATTTGGTTCAAATCTTTTGTTTGAACATATATTATCAAATGGGCTCTAAATGTTTCAACATATTGCCGTTGTAAAACATTTAAAAAATCTGAGTTGTTTTTGTTAGGAGCACAAGAAACAATAATACGGTCAGTGAAGCATAGCATTGAGACTTCTAGTTGTCTGCTTGGCCCCAAAGCCCCTTCATAAATCCTCAAACAATTCCTACATATCAGCCTACCAAGGTTTCCATAGCTAGAATAGACCATAGAGGAGCTTGAGGCCTCTGGAGCTTGTGGAAATACTCATTGGCACTTGGTCCACCATATAATAATCTTTTTTCAACATACACGTTTCTCTGTTTAAACGAGGAAAATCTTACTTCAATATAATTTAGAAACAAAACCCATCCTCTCTTTCAAAGCCTTAGCTCCCCAACTCGCCACTGAGGGAATTCCAGCTTACTTTATCTTATAGTCTTTCACATGTTATTTGCAAATTAGCCTAGGTGTTTTTTTAGCTTCCTCTCATCCACTCATGGCCTAGGAAGTACAACATATGTTCCCCGCGCTTATCATGAGGAACACTATCTAAGAATCAGTTTGATGAGATACCCAGTTTTGATTGTGGAACTCATCTTCAAGGTCTGAATGTTTGTTTAAACAATGTCGAGACATGGCTATCTTCTCAGCTACTAACGATGTGACATGTGCTGAACAAGGGTAAACATCATGGGATTTGATTATTCTAGTCTCTTGCATTTTTCTGTTTTGTGTAAATGGTCCTAAGTTCTTTATTATTTATCTAAGGTAGTTGATTATGATGACTCATAAAAGTATGTTATTGTTGACTTCCTTTGCAGCCAGGGAGAAGGCCATGGTGGTTAACTTAGAATTTATTAAGGCGATAGTTACAGCTGAGGAGGTGCTATTGCTTGATCCTCTTCGTCAAGAGGTTCTTCCTTTTGTGGATCAGCTAAGGCAACAACTTCCTCATAAGAGCCCATTTCAAATCCCTGGAGCAGGTCCTTTGGACGAACAAGAAAATGAAATGCAGGATTTAACGAGCAGACAATGGTTGCCTGTTCCAGAGGCAGTTGAAGGTCTGCAATGTGAGCTTCCATTTGAATTTCAGGTTCTAGAGATTGCATTGGAGGTTGTCTGTACGTACTTGGATTCCAATGTGGCAGACCTTGAAAGAGAAGCTTACCCTGTTTTGGATGAATTGGCAAGGAATGTTAGCACTAAGAATCTTGAACTTGTGCGGAGTTTGAAAAGCAATCTTACTCGTTTGCTTGCCCGTGTGCAAAAGGTATGCTTGAAGTGAATTAATTGTCCTTTTCCCTCCGTTAAGACTAAAGTTTTACAAGAAAGCGATCTTATTTCTTTGCTTGCATGTACAAAACATGTGCCAAGGACTTTTGAATGCTTTTTAATAGCTTCAACTGGTGAAGTTGAAAAATATATCGTGCTGTCTGCAGTGACGTGTAGTGCTGGAATCTCTAACAGATTTCTCTTATTCCCTTCACTTAAGAGGCATGTGGACCTGGTAGATTCTTGTTTAAGTTATTGGCATTGATTTTGTCTTCTTTGAGTTGGTTGATCTAGTTTATGATGTGAATTAGAATTCATTTAGTCTTGTTGTTAGTAGAAAGTGGTCCATACATTGTGACATAACACTGAAATTTGGTCGCTTGTCACAGCATGCATTATAAGCTTTGATTTTCAAAAAGTTTAATGCTTTAAAAGGATCTTTTCTCAAAAGTAGCAGTCTAAGGCAGTTTCTTGCAGCTCCTTACTGCTTGAGCTGACCTCTTGACCATTACTAATGTACTCGTTGGATTTGTTTTCTTTTTTTCTTTTTCTTCTCAGGGGAAAAAAACTGCAAGTTAATAAAGGTAGTCCATCAATGAGCCCAATTTTTTTCAGAATTAGTTAGAAGATGGGCTCTTTTTCTACTTCTTTATTTTCTTTTTTGAGGAAATCTCTTCCTTTTTTATTTGTACCCTTTTTTCTGTTCTAATAGATTCATTTCTGTTCTAATAGATTCAGTTTCTCGTTTCCAAAAAAAAAAAAAGGTGGTTAGGCCAGGAAAATTTTGACATGAGAGATACCTGGCATTTGTATGGAACTTGAAAAATAGAACGATCAAGCATACTGGAGTCTGGCTTCTTTATATATTTTGAGGTGGTATTAACGGTTAAAAAGTTCTTGTTTTCGCTTGAAGGGGATGATCTTATATTGTTTGAGATAAAATGTTAATTGTTTAGGAACTTTCTAGATATAGGTAGTCGATTTAGCTTCATTCATTGCTTTTATTGTGAATGCTCTAATGTTTAGGTACTTGATTCTCCCGTGGCGTTCTTTGTTAATATACTTTAGACCAAGGAAAAAGAAGTTCCTTTATGAGAAAATCTGTTTTCCTTAAAGCCGCTTTATTGTTTAAGACCCAATTCCCGACTGTGTAATATATTTTTCTTCTTTAATTTCTTTTAAGTTAATTGCAGGACTTGTGCAGATACGTTTGAGAAAGTATACAAATTGGTACTTATTATAAAGCAAATTATGCCAAAATGCTTCTTCCAAATGTTTTTAACTAGTATTTATGCTGTATTGCGATTTTGTGAGTTCTGTATAAAATCTCAGGTGAGGGATGAAATTGAACACTTATTGGATGACAATGAAGATATGGCTCATTTGTACTTGACAAGGAAGTGGATCCAGAGTCAACAATCTGAGGCTTTATTGGGAGCTTATGGTTCTAATAGCATCAACACCATTACACCTCATCTTCCACGAATTAGTTCTAAAAGAAGTGGGAGTTTGGTGAGCAACCATTTCGATGGTAGTGATGTAGAGGATCTTGAGATGTTGCTTGAGGCCTATTTTATGCAGCTGGATGGAACCCGTAACAAGATATTGTCTGTGAGTGTTCCCTTTTTATTCTTATTGTGAGCATTAATACCTTTGAATCTGAACTTAATTTCTCTGCTAATTTTTCTTAGAGGCTGTTTGGGGGCAGATAGGGAACTTTAATGTGCAATTAAAGGAGAATGTGACATTGTTCCTTACAAGTGTTTTTCCTTCTTGTTAAATTCCATACAAGTCAATTACTGGGATGGTTATCTCCTTGTGAGTATCCCATGCTTATTTACGTAACAAGCTTTAACTCTGTGGTTTGCATAATACTGGGATGATTTTGAGAAACGTTGGGTGTAATCATTACTGGTAAGCAAAGTCCAATTGTCTAACGTCTTAATTGGAGATAATAAGACAGCTGAAAATTACGTACCTAATTCACCGAATACGAACTGTACTTTCTTCTCTGCCGTTCTTTTTACTGAAGGTGAGGGACTTTTAGTTTTCTGAGGTAAAGTAGTTTATCTTGTCCTACTTTTCCGTCTCTTTTCGACTAAACTGGGGGATGTTGCATTTTACTTCGCAAGTCTCTATCCTTGAAGTGATTAGGAATTGCACTTTCTCGACATCTGTGAACAATTTGGTAGAAAATCTGCTCTTATGGAGCAGGAATGACGATTGAGTTATGCATATCCTTGAAGCTTCATTTCGTTTTAAATAGTCAATCTGGGTTTTCAGGTCCGAGAGTATATTGATGACACCGAAGACTACGTCAATATCCAGCTCGACAACCAGCGAAACGAACTCATTCAGCTCCAGTTGACGTTGACGATTGCATCATTTGCAATAGCGGTTGAAACTTTGGTGGCAGGGTGGTTTGGCATGAACATCCACTGTACTTTGTACGACAAAGAAGGTATTTTCGGGCTTTTCGTTGGAGGTACTACGGCAGGCTGTGTACTGCTTTTCCTTCTTGTTTTAGGGTATGCACGATGGAAGAAGCTGCTCGGTTCTTAAGTCTCCTTATCATCTTTTTATTCTGTTTATAAACTGTAAAATTGCGATTTTAATTTATGGGCCCACAAGTTTGATGTCTTTAGTATGACAATTGTATATTTCTATCTGGGGCTAGCAGGTATATTGCTTATGTTACATCTTTTAAGAATGAATATATGGACTTATCCGGTGGGAGCCCCGTGCGTGTTTTGAAACCGCAAGAAATGATCAAAATCACTTTTTTTTGTTTATCTGACGGTTGAAAAATGAATACTCATCAGTGGTTTTTTTTTTTTTTTCCTTCGGTTTTTGTGAGAGAAATTGCCATATGAAAATGTTGCACTTCTGATATATATATATCTATATATATATATTTTAATTGAACTTGCCATATGAAAATAGTTGAACTTCTGGTAGGACAGGTGAATAGCCTGGGATTTCTGTCTTCATTTGACTGGCATTGCCATTTAGTTGGAATTCAGTTTTAGTTTTTGTTGGTGCTTTTTATAAGTGCAATAATTTGTAGGATTCAAAGCTTCTGTCTAATTTTGATGTCCTACTAATCATATTGTGATATGTCATTAAAAAAATTTAAAATAGTGACTAATTTACTTTTACATGATTTTCAATATTCTATATGCATTTAATTAAGGAGTTGGTTTCCACTCATTAAATGAAGCAAATGCATTCCTATTTTAAGAAGTGGGGATATCGAGTTCGGTTGAATAGGTATAGGCCTTAGTGGGAAGCATTAAAAAAAAAAAATGGAAAATTGTAAACCGTGCCAGCTAACGCTGACGGGACATTCGTTATTGTATTTCGTTTTATTGCGATAATATAACTCTCATGGAAAAAGAAAAAAAAAACTTTGCAACAAATTCACTAATAACTTTAAATTTTGAATTGTGTGATTAAATTTATTTATTTATTTTTTGGTCCTTTACACGTGTTGAGCCTATAACTTGGGTAAGTGTATGTGTATGTATTCGTTATACTTGTTAAAAATAGTTTGTCTAATAATTGTTTTATTTATAACGTTAATACATCTCGGGTAGTGTTTAAAAGTTGCATGATTTTTATACCTTGGCTGTCATATTGAGTGTCTTCCACTGTGGAATTAATTTATAATTGACCAGCATTAGAGTTTGTTGAAGAGTTGGTAGAGAGCATACCTCAAGAATGCAACCAAAGGCGGCCACACAATTTTCTAGTAGGGTGTTTGAAAGGATGGTGAGAATTGTTGGTTAGAACCACTTCTATTGTAGCATATGAGAGCTTTATATTGTAGCAATTTTTATTATTTATTTATTTATTTATTGTTACTGTAGTATGTAAGAGCTTTACACTGTTTATAACTAAAAAAGTAGTGAGAATCGTGGTTCCCACCACCCTTGCATACTTTAATAGTTGGTTTTGGTTTTAAAAAAAAAAAAAAAACTATGTTATGAACCAAAGAAAAAAAATATTACCATAAGCATTGATTACAAAAAATAATCCATTTACGTGATAGTATTAGTTGCTATGGTTGTCTTGTTGGTGGGATCCTATGACTGTTGGTGGCTTTTGGATTTTTCCCTTTTGTTTTAATTTTTGTGTTTGTCAAATAAAGGCGTTGATGTTTTCGTCGTTTAGTGGTTGTGTTTTTATTGTTTTCTTGTTTGGTCATTATAACATTAGAGGTGGTCTTCTCACCTCCGGTGTAGTCTTTGTGTTTAGCTTGCAAGTCTTTGGTCTCTGTGGCGTTGTGATTAGCCTTTGTGTTTTAAGTCTCTCAATCTCATTCGACCGAAGTTATCCGCCTCTTATAGTAGTGTGTTTGGAAAAGCTATATGTGTGCTTAATTAGTTGTGTGCCATTTAGTTTTCTCTTGTTGGTATTGGGTACATGTTTTACCTCCTCAAATGTTTCGATCCAACCTACCAGCGGTTTCAGTTTGTGGTCAGGTTTAAATTGCTAAGTGCATTTAGTGTTTTTTCATCGAAATTAATGTTTGTATTTATTTGATTTGAAATGGGCTTACCATTTCCTAATACGGGGTAATAGGAGACATAGGTGTTCTTGCACATGGAGTTGTCTAACATCATGGTGCTTCTGCATCAGAGAGAGGATGAATACAGTTGCACAAGAGTCATTTTTTTTCTTCTTGTAAAGAATTTTCCCACAAGGAAATTTTGAAATTGATAAACCCTTTTTTTTAGTTTTTTCCCCCAATGTGTTCAATACTCTTTTAGACTTTTGCACGTTCGTCTGATAAAATATGGATAGGTTAGGTAAAATTCTATCAGGCTCAAACATTAGGGGTTCATGTGGGTCCCATTTAGATTTCATCTAAGATACCAAAACACACATTACAGCGCACACATAATGCCAACATTGTGTAATTTGTAGGAATATAGCTTTGACATCTATGGAGGGGGAAAAAATTGCATTAATTTATAATGATGTTAATTGATTGCGTTGAAACCTAACAAAGTGTGGTTTTTAAGTTTTAACTTTGGGGATTTTTCGTTATTCCATTAAAAGTTTCTTTGAGTTTACAACCAATATGCTTATTATTAGCATTATTATTTTATTTTTATATTTTGTTATGTTCTATTTTTGGCATGTGGGGGCAAAACATCCCAAACATCTCAAAGGCAAAATTCCCTGTCCACTTGTTTGGTCTCTTCTTCTGTATGGAATTTGTTGTGGCCTTTTCCACGCTTTATATCTGGAGTTTGGTTGTCTCCTTGTGCACATTATGTGCCCTTGTCTTTCTCCTCTTCCCTCTCTCTCTCTCTCTCTCCCACTTGTATTTTTTTAATGCCAGTTATATATCACTATTATTGGCAACTTGCTCCACATTTTGTCCACTTTGCCTATAAATTACAGCTCTTCCTCTCAAATTGTTGTAGCATTTAAATGAAAAATGAGACCATTACAAATATAAAAATTTTTCTTTCCAAGCTAAAACAATATAAATATGAAACAGTTTCTCTTGAAGCCAAAACAATGCAAATATTCTAGCCCATGAATTTTAAAATGTAAAAATTATACCCATAAACTATTCACATTGTCTTATTTTGACCATTTCATTACTAAATTCGTAAAATTTAGCAAAATTGAGCTAAAAATTTCACTTTTGAATGTTAAACTATGCAACTTGTCTCATTTATCCCCTAAACTTTAAATTATAACAAATCCATCCTTAGATCATAAAACTTGTCCCATTTTGACCATGTTAGGTACATCGATAGGATGAACCAATCATATAGGAAAAAACATAAAGCTAACTTTTTTTCCTTTGATAAATGTCGTCATACAAGCCTTGGCTAATAAGGTTGAAAGTATAGTTCAAAACCAAAAGCGAAGTTTAAGGTGGCCAACAGTGGATTGGTTCAAATTTAATTTAGATGAATACTTTTAGATTCTAGATTTACCATGGAAACTACTCCCATAAGGTTAGTGGATATAGCATTATAATATTAATATATTATTGAGTGAGTTTGAGACAAATTTGATCAAATACTAGAGCTATATCTTTTTTTTTTTTTTAAAGTGAATCTAAAGAGTTAAAAAAAGAACCTTACAAACCCAAGCAAAAAAAAAGGGACAGATTCTTATATCATAGAAAAATTGTGGTTCGAAAATAGTTTTTTAAACCTTTAAATTGTCATTATGTATATATAGTTTGTAGACTCAAATTTTCATTATATCTTATGAGATGGTATATTTCTTTTTCAGTCTAGCTGTAGGTGTTCCCTACAACAAAAGCTAATTTTGTACAGTGAATTTTTTTCCCAAAAAAAAAAAGTGGGAAAAAAAAGTGTTACCCACAAATGGCTAAATTTAAAAGCATTTCAATTTAATCATTAATTAATTACTTTACTTCAGTTTCGGTCCTTCCATTACAAGGTGCTAAATATTTGATAAAAAACTTTTAAAATGTCTTACTCTGATTCATAATCTATTATTTTATTTCATTTTTGTTTCCCCTATTACTTATAGATTTTAGTAAAACCATAATAATTAAAATTTAGCCCCTTATCTAGTACTTTATTATATTGTTAGTCAGTTTAATTTTAAATTCCAAATCGTGCATATATATATTCAACTTATTTTTTTTAAATTGAAATTTAACTGATGACCAATATAATAAAATTGTTTTATTTGTAGTTATGTGCATCAAAATCATTATATTTAGTATCTCATTTTATTTTTTTTTAATTTTGATCCTTAATAACATCTTGTTAGCTAAAGGAGGGACTGAAAACAAAACAAAATAATGAATTAAAGTAGAACATTTCAAAGTTCTCCGTCAAATATTTGACACTCAGCTAACAGAAAAAGCCAAAATTGAAATAAAATAATATGTTATAGATCAAATTGAAACATTTTAAAAGTTAAGGATTAGAGAAATTGATGGTAAAGTTGGGGAACTATTTGCGAGATAAAAGAAGAAGACGTGGTCGTGTATGAGATTAGAAAGATAATTTGGGGGCGAAAGTGTGAATTACACAAAGCTTGAAAAAGGAATAATGGAAATGGTTTTACTTTTTTCAATCCAACCCAGACTTCGTTGAGAGAGAGAGAGAGAGAGAGAGAGGAGGCTATTTGAAGAAGAAAAGGAAACAGAGAAAATACCAAACCCTAGGAGAAAGAATTTTTTTCCGCTTTCGAATTTCGATATTCCACTTTTCGCATTGCATTTCGAGATCTGGATTCCTAGTTCCATCAAGGTACCGCCCCTTTCTCATTTCCTTTTTTTTTTTTTTTTTCGAAAAGCCAAGGAACTGGGAAAACAAAGCATTTTGATTGTTCTTCTGAGAAGGAATCTTCTTTCTGTTTCAGTATTATTGTTTCATCGTTTGATTGTCTTCTCCAATCAATCACACGATTCTGTTGTTAAAGAAATTTCCTTTTGTCTGATTTCGTTGTTCCTTTCTACGTCTGTTTCCTGTTTGATTCCCGAGAAAATGTGGGATGGGAATATGGAGCAATGTCTCGAATCATTTAATTTTCATTATTTTTGAGCTGAGAAAAATAGAATCATTTTACCTTGATATGTTTTCTACGAATTAGTAATTGAATGATTTTGTATTTCCTTCCCTTATTTCCATAGTTTTCTCAAGAAGGAAAAAAAAAAAAAGAACCTTAAGATTGAAGACTTATAGTTCAATAAGTAGCTCATATTGTTTGATAATTAGCAAATATTTGTTCAGAGAATTACTGTAGCAATCTTTTTTCAAAGTGGGTAGAAAATTTGTTGGCTTCAGATTCTTAGTAAATGGATAAAACTGGCAACATCAGCATTGTAGGTTTCTTTAATAAAGCTGAAAAATATAGCAAACAGATTTATTCTTTCCTTGTTCATCGTGCAATGAATTTACTGGCTATCTTCACGTATCATTAGATGTTTCAGAATATATAGGGATTCAGATGTGTTATTAAATGTATTGACACCTTAAAAGAGATTGATGTGGCATTTGGGAATGCAGTTGGAGCTACAAAATGTAGTTCCAACCAACTTTTGTTACAGTACTTTCTCTCACAATATTTGAATCAAAAGTTGGTTGGAACTACATTTTGTAGTTCCAATTGCATTCCCAAACGCCACATGAATTCTATTATGTAGTATATTTTACTTTGGTTTCCTATTCTTTTCCGTTTGCTGCATGTCAAAGTTGTGCTTGGGCCGTTCTTTCTGTTCCTAGTAGTATTGTTATGTTACATGTGTTTTTCATCAGAGTCAAATTATAACCAAGTTTGTATACTGTATGCTAAACTGTGAGTTGTTTGAACTGTTGTTTTGTTTTATATTGTTTCACAGAGAAATATTGTGCCTCAGCTATGGCAAATTCTAAGGGGTCAACTAACTTTAGAAATTTGACGTATTCTGGAAAACATGCTTTACTTCCTCCTAAAAGTCCATTTCCTAGTGTTTCGCCATCATATGCTGATTATGTTCTTAGTCCTGCAATTGGGTCCAAAGCTGTTCAGAAACCCAGGGAGGGAAATACTCACCACCAACGAACGTCCTCAGAGAGCCTTCTTACAGAGGAACAACCTTCTTGGCTCGATGATCTCCTTAATGAACCGGAGACACCTGTACGCAGAGGAGGCCATCGACGTTCATCAAGTGACTCTTTTGCATATGTAGATGCGTTTAATGCTTCAAACATTGATTATACAGCTCAGGATGATTACAAATACAATAATATGAATCACAGCAGCCTCTTGGGGATCTCAAGATTTTGATCATCATAAAGATTTGCGACATGCTTCATTCTATGCAGAAATGAACATGGAAAAACAGAAGAATAGGGCGTGGGAGCCTTCTTTAAGTGTTGTAAATAACCCAAGTGGTCTTCCTTGTGTCAAGGATAACATTGTTCGTCAGGGTTCAGGATCGTTTTGCATGCCACAGGAAGCAGGTGGCCTTCCATCTACTACAAGCGAAAAACATGATGTAGTTGAAACTGGTTCACATGATCCAAAAGCGTATGAGAAACGAAATAGTTCTACCACGAAGCTGTCTTCATCAGAGACTGATACCAAACGTGCTAAACAGTATGTATCATTGTCTTTTTTTTTTTTTCCTTGTTAGTTTTATTTTTTTAATTTTTTTAATTTTTGGTTGTTGATGAAATGCTTCTTATCTTATCTGTGCATATTGTTGCTGCTAACATAAAAGTCCAATAATTGATCATGGACTTTGTCCTTGTTTTTGAGATTCTAGGCTAGGGAACAGTGGTTAACAGCAACTGTAACAGTAAAAAACTAATAAGCATTTGCGTGCATGCTTTTTCTATACATTTCTAACTGACAAGTTATTTTATTTTATGGGTAGCAATTTAAGACTATTTAGTATTTGTTTATAGTGCTATATAATTATTCACAAATGTAGCTCTAGGAACTAGAAAGGATCACTTGCTTAATCAAATGCAAAAGGAAAAGGGAAATTGGCGTTAAACTAGCACAAAAATATTTAACATTATTTAATTTTAGTATACAGTGCTACATATTCACTAATGTAGCTCTAGAAACTAGAAAGGATCACTTGCTTAATCAAATGCAAACTGAAAAGGGAAAATTGGTGTTAAAGCTAGCATAATAAAAAAAAAAAATTTAAGATCTTCAGAAAGGGGTTGAAGTGATTATGTACTGTGTTTTTGTAACGAGCCATTGGCTAAATAGTTTAGATACTAAGGAGACTGCTGCCCTATAGTTAGTACCCAATTACCAAATTATATATTTTTTTTCACACTATTATAACTTTGTACTTTCTTGTCCTTCTGGTGTCTTATGTTAATGGTAAAATGGCATCATATACATTAAAATTCTATTGCCTATTTGAAAAATTGAAACGTGAGCGCTAATGTTCAGGAGCAAGACTGAATTGAATGCTAAGTTGATAAAATGATTTATATTATTGCAGGCAATTTGCACAGCGTTCACGGGTCCGTAAACTTCAGTACATAGCTGAACTAGAAAGAAATGTACAAGCTTTACAGGCAAGTATCAGCCGTGGCTAGAAAAATAATGTGGTTTAGTCTGGAATTGAAATCTGGATTTATGTTTAATGAAGAATTATTGAGTTTTATCCTTCGGACTGGTCCTTGGCTGCTGTACCTTGTGACAATTTTTCTTTTTTCCTTTCACAGTAAATTTTTTCTTTATCAATGCATAAGTTCTTACAAAATAGGTTATTTTATATACATCTGTCACCTTACAGGCAGAAGGGGCTGAAGTTTCAGCAGAGCTTGAATTTCTCAACCAGCAGAATCTTATACTAAGCATGGAGAACAAAGCTCTCAAGCAGCGCTTAGAAAACTTGGCACAAGAGCAACTTATTAAACGTTGTAAGTTTCATTAGTTGACTGTCAGCATCTTGATAACTTGTGCAGCCGCCAGCTCTATTTTTATATTTATCTTTCTTGTTCTCATTTGGCTACTTTTCAACATTTCAAAAGGATTTCATTTACAAGCGGCTTTTTAAATGGAAAGCCCGATGTTGGTTTGACAGTGATTGGAAAACTACTCATGACTAGGAGGGAAGTGTGTGCAGATACTTTTCAAGGGTGTTTTGAAATTCAGAAGTGAATTTTGAAAACTAGTGAAGTCTAAGAAAAGTCATGGAAAATATTGCTGTTTAGATCTTTGATGCAGTTCTTAGAAGCTGGGTGGAAGGGATTTTAAGACTAAAATAACTTAAAACATATGTTCAATAGACCCTACATTTATGAATAGAGCTTGCCAACACTTCTTCTCTGGATGTCCTTTGTCAAAAAAAAAAAAAAAATCATTTTAGATTATTTTTTTGGAGATTCAAAAGCATTTTCTTAGATGAGTGAACCTTTAACAAAAGTCGAAGCGAGCATTTATCTGGGTCAATTTTACACCCTTAGTTCTGGTTATTGCTGCGTAATTTGGATCATTGTTATGGATTTCTGGTTTGGATGAAGTAGATGATGATTATAGACGGTTTTAAATTGAGTTATTGGGTGCTGAGGCGTTTTGTCTCTGTGAGGCGGGGACAAGCCTCTTGGTGTTTTTAGGTGTAAGCCTCAAAATGAAATAGTAAAATATTTATGGTTTTTTCTATACATTTTCTTTTGGCTTCTAAGGTTTGCCTTGGTTATCTGATTGGTTTCCTTTTCAAAAAATGGCTCAAACTAAAATCATACAATAATTTTATGGTTTTATTGATGTTTTCTTCTAGGTTTTAGGGTTTGCGTTTGTTTTCTGATGGGTTTTCTCTTTTAGAAATGAGGGAGTTTGGGTTTAAGAACTGATGGGTTTTATTGGACACATTTGGGCTTTATTGATTGAACTGATGGGGTGTGCGTAGATATAGGGTTATTAACACTAATAGCCCCTAGATTGTAGGGTCTCTTTCACTTTATCTTTGAACTTTAAAAATCATCATTTTGCCCCCTGAACTTTCAATGCTCCTCATTTTGCCTATTGAATTTAAAAATTACCACTTTGCCCATGAACTTTTAAAGTTCCTCACATTGCTCCTTGAACCTCCGATTTTCTGTTCAAATAGAAAGAATTAAGCCTACATAAAGACAAAAACGATATTTTATCACTTTCAAGTTTTATTTTACGTTTACACTCAATTTCGAGGGGTTTGTATGCATGCCTTCTCATCTTTAAAGGGGATGGGTCTCTCTATTACGGTAGCTTAGTGTGGTTTCCGTTTGTGTTGGTTTTCAGTGACTGAGCTTCCTTGTGTTGTTATTATGATTCCATTTTCCTTTTTGTTTAGAAAACATCTTGTCCTCTATTGTATCTTGTAACTTTTCATTTAATCATTAATAAAAGTTTAGTATCTAGTTTCAAAAAAAAAAAAAAAAGAGACAAATAAATAAATAGAAGTTTAGTTTCTAATATAAAAAAGGCTTTTCATCTTTAATATGTAACTCTCATTTAGTAAGTCGATATTTTTCCCTAATGTCTCTTCATCTTTAATGCATAAATCATCTTTTTTATTATTCAAATTTAAATGCTGGCGAATAATAACGACCTATTAAATGAGTTACACGTTAAAGATGAGAAGAAATGTGCAGACAAATCCTTCTTAAATAACAATTCAGATTAAAAAAAAAAAAAAAGCTTTAAGTGAGTGTAAATGTAAAACAAAACTTGAGAGTCTTAAAATCTTATTTTTGTCCTTACAGGTGATCCATGTGCAAGCCATGTGGGCTTAATTTTGTCTTTTTTTTTTAGTGGAAAAACCTCGTTTATTGATTAAATAGAATCAATAAAATACAGGAAAAAGAGGATGAGGATCCTCTAGGGAACAAGAAAAAAGATAATGGAAATAAAACAAGGATCAAAAACACAACAGCAAAACCAGAAAATTTAAGCCGAAGGACCCAATACATCTCTCCAATCTCTGACTAATAAGAAAAAAGGATAGCCCCTAAATGCTTTGTCTGTAGAAGCCACAAAGGAGCAGAAAGTTTTGCTTTCTCAAAAATATCTTCCATTGCCAACTCTATGTCCTCGAAAATTCTTGCATTTCTCTCCATCCAGATCAGTCCACAGCAAAGCCAAGACTATGCAATTCCACAAAACTGTAGCTTTCCTATTAAAACCAAAACCCACAGTGGTCTCCACCAATAATGATTTACAGGGAGCCGGGAAAACCCAGGTAGGATCCGCTTCCTTAAACACCTTGATCCACAAAATCCTTGCAACTTGACAATGCAAAAGAAGATGGTCGATTGACTCCCCATCCATTCTACACAAGACGCACCAAGCCGGAGAAATAGACAAATGAGGTTTTTTTCTTTTGGACCCTATAACAAGTATTTATTTTCCCATGAAATACAAGCCAAGCGAGAACTTTAATCCTATGTGGGTTTAATTCCGTCTATTTGAATGGAAAAGCGAAAGTTCATGGGGCAAAGTGAGGAGCTTTGAAAGTTTAGGGGGCAAAGTGGTGATTTTTAAGTTCAGGAGGATAAAGTGAAGAGCTTCGAAAGTTTAGGGTGTAAAAAGGTGATTTTTAAAGTTCAGTGGACAAAGTGAGAAAGATTTCAAAGTTTAGGGGCCAGGTGTTAATAACCCTATATTTACATATATAATGTTTGGGCTTGGCTTGTTTAGTTGTTTAGCCCCAAAACCAAACAAATTCTGAGGCTTAGTCTCAAGGCCCACCTCAGTTACAGGAGGCTTAATCCAATTGAGGCTTAAGCCTCATGGCAATTTTTTACCGCCTCATTTTGAGGTGCGCCTCATGTTGCACAATTTTAAACATGTGTTACAGAATTATGGTGCATTAATTACCTCTTACAATAAAAATTGTGATTTCATTTTTTTATTAGTATTTTTTTTTGGAGGGCATGCTTTACTGTTTTTGGTTATAATATTTGTGTTCTAGAACAGCTAAAAGGCATTATATTTTCATATAAAATGCTGTGGGCCATCTGAAAAATATTCCAATGTTTCTAGAGATTATTTTCCTTATAGATGAATTGGCCTTGTCTATATTTAAAGGTAGCCATCAATATTTTTAGTGAGACTGACAAATGAACAGAATAAACAGGCCATGCCTTAAAGAAAGACTGATATGCCATTTTGCCAAAGAACAGTTTTCTTTTTCAAAATTTTTCAACATTGAAAGATGACTAAAGATACTTTTGGCCATGTTAACCATGTTCAGTGGAGCATGAAGTTCTGGAGAGGGAGATTGGCAGGCTAAGAGCCTTGTATCAGCAGCAACAGCAGCCACAGCCGCCACAACAACCATCTTCTAGCCATAGGCGCTCTAACAGCCGAGACCTCGATTCCCAATTTTCAAATCTCTCTTTGAAACACAAGGGTGCAAATTCAGGTCGTGATTCCATGACAGGTCAACTTCATATTTAAATGTAGGTCGAGTGTGGTCTGCCACTTCTCTTGTTTGATTGACATTGGCACATCTAACCGTAATTGTTGCTTCCCTTGTAAGGGAAAAAGCTGAGCTCGCCTAGCTTGCTGCCCTCTTTTTGGCCATTTTGTTCATTTCGATTTTCACTGTTTCACGCTCTTCGGTTACCTTACTATCTTCATGTGCACCTGGTAGTCTCTGCCCGAGACTTGTTCAATTTCAGGCAGGCAACATACCGGAGGTGGTAACTCAGAACAGCTTCCAGTCTTTGTTGTATGGTTAAGTAATCATAATTGATAAATTCATAAAATGTTGTATGCTCGATTTTTTCTTTATTCACTAAAAAATGTCCACCTTGTGGGAGGATTCTTAGAGCTCTTGGATGCGCTTTACTTGTAATGCATTATATGCTGAAACATTGTCTACTTGTAAAACTTGTCTAGTGAAATCCATTGTGTTTTAATTCAGCAAAAAAGGAATATTTCATCTCGGATTTGCTAGCTGTTAGTTTGACCCTTTCGCTATGTTCTGGAACCAGGCGACTGGCCAACTGCTCCTGTTTTCAGTTATGATTGTATGGGCAAAATTCTTTGAACACCGATTTATGTAAATTCTTTTATATTTTTACCCCCTGTGCTGATAAGATCATTACAGAACTTAATTACTCATAACATGAGTTGCTTAGTAGGATCTATCATTGTACTCATAAGTTAATGTCTTTATGCTTTACTGGTCAAAAGCTCGGGTACATTCCAAATGCTTGCTTTCGCAGAGAACAGGGAGAATGAACATATTAACGACTAAATTGCACTGGAGCAATTATTTAACTAATAAACCTATATTTACTTCGTGCATCACGATTTCCCTGAATTGGTTATGAATTTTCTATGGGTAGCAATTTTGGTTGTGTCCGTGTCAACTAATATTTTTATGTCGGGTTTGAGTTAATCTACGCGTCATTCATTCACTAAAAGGCACTCGTTCCGCACTGGTTACAACCAATATAAGCAATATGAGTGTTATTTTGTTTACTTAATTTAATTATCGATTTTGTGAATTTAGGTCATAAATATTGTATCTGCGAAAGTAAATTTGTTAAATTACTCTCTTAAAAATAATTTTCTATATTTTTAAATATAAAATCTAAGAAACCCAGTCAATTCGTGTCAATTTTTGTCGATCATATCATTGATTTCGGCGAGTTCGAGTCTTGTTCTTTTTTCAAATCCAAATAGCACCCCTTTATGCAAATGTGGCAGTAAAAAGAAGCAGCCAACATTCCATCAAATTAACATATTATTGCTCGAATCTGCAAATGTGGCAGTACAAGAAATTTAAACACCCAATGAGTTCAATTATGTCCATGAGAACTTCATTGTGAGTACAAACAATGAGAGGAAGGTGAACAAAGGCCTCGTTGCAATGGATCTATGAGCTCCGTTGGGAAGCCTTGGGTATTCATCTGGGGGTGGCATGACACACTCGTCACCATTGAAGGAGATTTTCCTTGGAAAAGCCCATCCTTCTTTGAATGTGAAAATACTTGGATCCTTGCGTAGTAGCATCTCTGTTTGTACATTACCACTCTTCCCAGATTTCAGCAACATGTCGTTGTAATTTTGAATTCCCCAGAACATTCCTGTGTCATCTGAAAAGAGAGAATATATTAGCTCAAAGTTAAAACTCGTACTGGGAAATTGGATTTCTATAGACAGCGGGGGATTTACTCCCAATATGTAGATTTTTTTGTTTTTGTGAAGCATATATGTAGATTTATGTGAATATTAAATTATAATTGAACTTCCAATAAAAACAAAACAAAAAAAAAAAAAGGTGGCTTTACAGCGGGGGACTCTCAAGGAGATCCAACCCTATACTTGGAATAAAAACTCAACAACTCTCTAGGTTAGGCTTTGTTTATTTAACTGATCGCATTTTGTTTTCACTTTTAGAGCTTCAATGTGAGAGAAAATAAGAGTGATTCTTAGGCTTTTAGACTTAACTCTCAACCCTATTTTATCTTAGTGGATTCGATCAATTCGGAGTAAGTTTGAGGAGTTGAATGCGGAGTTCGCAGTACGTCAGTTGGACAGAAGGCAAGATGAAGACTTTGAGTAGGACGGGGAGACTAAAGGCGAGTTTGGAGGAGATATCGTGGATTGAGCATTGGTATAAAATTTTTTTAATCCCAATCACTTGTAATTCTTTTAATTTGGTGTGATTAGTACCCATGTTTTTTCCTAGAAGGGTTTTTGACAGCGCTAAATAACCATGTAGTTGTGTTATTTAATTTTCTATTTAATTACATCTGCAGCAATTTTTGGTTATTGTTCTAACAGGATGTCACGGAGGTGTTATATGCGCATGGAAAATTATTTCATAGTTTGTCAGGTCTAACAGTTCCAAAATATAAAAAAAAAGTGCGTTTTTGTTTTTGTACTTACTGATGTTCCCATAAAGATTGAGGGCTCTGTAGTTGAAGCTAAAAACCTGAGTCACATTTCTCAAGTTGGGGTGTAGAACCACCAAGTTCCATTGAGAATAGTTCTTAATATAGTTGAGATTTGTGATGGTGATCTTGACCCTCCAATACTGTCTATAGTTTTGTTTAACATGCCAGTGAACCCTAATGGGACACATGTGCTGGGAACACCTCACTAAAGATGGTGCTGCTTCATCTTTCTTCTCTGTGTCATCTATGTGTGGAAGTTCCAAGAGAGGAGTTTTACCAGGCCTGCAAATTTTCACAAAGAAGAGTTAAAACTATCTGAAAAATTGTTTTCATCCTTACGGGATTAAAACCCCATTTCTCAGAAAATAGTCAGTCTCAGTCTACTGTGTAGTGTAGCTTTTAAACGAGGACTCAGTATTTCGTGAGTAGCGAGGTTTTAACCCTACTGTGGTTGTACAAGAGTGCTGAAGGTAACAACAAATTTACCACAAATTTCCACGTATCAGTTCTTAAAAGGTTTTATAAAGCATAAGGTGTTGTAAAGAGAAAATAGTAGGCTTTAAAAGTTAAGTTTGGTGTCCAACTTGTAAATGACCAAAAGTTTGGAGTTTATTTGTGCCAGAAATTCTTTTTATAAAATGTTAAGGTTTCACAGGATAAGCATGCTACTACTATAATTAATTTTAAAGATTTATTTTTGAGGCTGGGAATCAAAATTACCAAAAACATCAATTTCAGATATTAATTGCCTTTAAGAACTGAAGTATCACTTTTTTAGAAAATTCATAGCGCCAAAAACTCTACATTATTCCTTTATTTGCAAATAAATAAATAAAAGGTAGAAAGGGCCAGAAACAACAAAAGTTCTTGACAAGATCAACTAAAATGAAACTTTCTTAGATAGAACTTGGAGGTCTTACCTTACACACTTTGCTCCAGGTAATCCTTGGCAGTTACAGCTGCATTTTGGGCAAGAGACTATGGTTTTATTGTAAAAAGCAGACAAAGAGACACAACATTTTGGGGCATTTGATGCTCGATATTGAGAGTAGAGACAGTTTACATTCCATGTTGCTGGACCAAAGCCACAATTAAACACATGTTAGAGAAAGACATCCCCATTATATTTTCTCTATCAGGACTGTATTTTTAGCCCGTTTGGAAAATAAGTTTGAACAAAAAAAATCAAGTATATACTATAACAATTTAAATTTTTGTGAGGAAAAACAATGCAATAAAACTAGTTTAAACTCATTTCCCAAACGCCTGAAAACTGAACTACTAGCTACGTAAATGGAAAATCTCCCAAAACAAAAAACTATGCATGAACTTAAATTTCCTGGATCCTTGTTTTTACCTTGATAAACAAGGAAAAAATGACAACATTTCCCAGAAAACATTATGCTATTATGCTTCAAAATACTTGGTAAGTTTTGACTTGACTTGATAATTTTTGCGAACACAATAGGATAAAATCATAAATGTTACCAAGCAAGGCTCTAGTTCACTAGAACATGTACTCACCAAGGGCTTGTGTATATCTCCGGCCGCCATCCTGTCTAAACTTCGTCGGCGAGACCTCAAATGGCTGTCCGCAGGTATAACCGGGCAATCCAAGAGTGAAATTTTCAGGCATATTCATATCCGCAGCATTGATGCTAACAGCTCCAACACTCATTTGAAAAGAGGACACATAGTTTTTGGGGTCTTGAACAAGTGACCCCAAAACCCCTCCTTTGCAACAGTTGGAGACCTGCTTGTTGTAAGGAGCTCCCGGCATGAGATCAACAATTTGTGGCTGCCTCTCGCAGCAATGAGGGAGTTGTCCGCTGCCTAGGAAACTCGAGCAGTTCCCTTGCTCGGTGGCTTCGGCGCCCCACATGTTCCATATGACCTCGTTGCCTTTCCATGCCCAACCAAGTTTCCAGCCAGGCTTTTCTACATGGCGGAACAATTGGTTGTTGCGCATCGATACTGTTATCTGAGGAATTTAGTTGGAAGTTCTTTGCATGTTAAAGAAGGGAAAAAGAATAAAACCAAGTTACTCAAGGACAAAGCTTTATATTCAAGGAATATACCTCTATATCATTAAGGAAAATAGGGAGGCTTTTGTGATAAACAGATAAAGCATTAAAATAATTACCCTAATTTCCGTATGACAAAATTTTGTACTTTTAGATCATATCAAAATATATATAATTTAAAAAATTGCGATGATTGAAAAATATTTTAAGTCTGATTTGCATTCTACTAGTAAAATATTTTGTATCCTACCCAAGAATTCATTTAAGAATCAGATCATTTCACCATCTCTTATGTTAAAAATAGTCTCCACATCTAATAGTTTAAAGATTAGTCTGATGTTTACAAAAAAAATAATAAAAATGTAAATATTGTGAAAAATTTAATGACCTTGAGATAACCACTATCACCCGACACTAGAGTATGTGAAAGTATAGTTTTTCTATAGTACTTGTAAGACGTTTAATTAACTATACATTCACTTATTGAGGTAAGAGTATTTGAAGGCGTAACTCGATGCTAAATTCACACCGATTCCACTATAAAGTGTAGATTTCGAATTACGCACCCTAAATTCGAGGGAAAAAAGAAGAAGAAGAAAGAAACCTTATCAGTGTAAGATAACAACGGATGAAGATATTTTTTTTTGTCAAGAAGATATTTGGTAGCACACCTTTGTGTTGTAAATTAATATGTGACAACAACAACCCTCTTTAAATTTTCTTAACGTTGTTTTTAACTTTTACCTAATACCATGTATGATATTATAAGCAGACAGAAAAGGACGGAGCCAACCGTTGGGAATTTTTTTCCAAACTTTTTTTCTTTTTAATTTTGTATATGATTTTTTATAAATTTGTATTTTCCCCTCTAAAATTGTATCCTCGCATCTTCATTCGAAATTCTACATCTCCTTATTTACTCTACCTTATTAGTTCTGTAATGTTCGCACCCATTGACTAATTTTTCTGATTCTGCCTTTGGAGACATCCAGATATCTTTTAATATAACAAAGAAGAGGAAGGCAAGGACCAACTTGCATTACCTATCCTTGCTTAAAAAAAAAAAATATTCTTGAGAAAGTAACGTTGATATCCTACCAGAATTCTTAACCTAAAACAATTATAGAGCTCAGAGCCGTCAGCCTGTCACACTCACATTCCATGCAAAAATCAGACAAACAAACGCAAAATGCATGTCTCTTCGTAACCCAAAATAAACAAACAATTTAAATAAATGCAAAAGACAAATCTTAGTCTAAAAAATTATGCAACAAAAAAATAAAAGACAAATCTCGCCAACAAGCTACCTTTGAAATTTGATGGGGGCGTTTGAATACTTCAAGAATTGTGCAATAGTTTTAAATTTTGACTTTTACAAGTGATTTAAGTAATCACAAAAGATCTAATGGATTAGGGAAAAACAGAAAACAAGAAACGCAACCCATATAAAGTCACAATATATTCATGACAAGATGAAGAAAGAAGAAGAAGAAGAAGTCACTATATATGGTGTCTACATATATATTGGACCCATTTCAGATCAAAGTTCTTGTCAATAAAGATTTTGCAACAACTATGAGAACCCCAAGAAATTCCTTATTATATAGATAATCAGAATAAGAATTTGATTGCCATAAAAAAAAAAAGAATAAGAATTTGATAAGAAAAGGGAAAAATATGAATAAAATAAGAATTTGAAAAACTCACATAAAAAAGATTGCCAGTTTGAAGAATAAAATCCCATGTGATGGTCATGTTGCCATAGGGATCCAAGGGATCATACCCATCTGCATTTCAATGGTAAAACTTACAAGGTAAGCAAAATAGAGTCAGAAAATCTAATGATTTTAGACAATTTTCATAAGAAAATTGAAAAGTCCTAAATTGACCAAAGAAACGAATTAAGGAGCAGTGCAATACTTACAGGAAGGTGATGATAAGGAGGTGATGAGAAAGAAGAAGAATATGAAAATGACTATGCCCATTGGATTTTTTTTTTTTTTTTCATCAACAAGGGGGTTCCTTTTAAATAACCAGTTAGGATTGGTTCTCTTGTCCCAAGAATTTTATGTTCCGTCAAGATCCTTGTAGATTCCAAACGAGATACTCGTATGAGGGCATGAAGACACTACTAATCCTCTTTTTCTAGAGAATTTCCAGAGAAAAAGAAAAATTTTTGCTACTTGTCCCAAGGCAATAAACTTACGTAACAACTCATTTGGAAGAAAATAAAATTTTTATAAAAGTTTATAACGTGGTATTCACTCTCAGTATATATGCAAGTGCAAACATATATAAGTCGTATCTGACAAGGAAACTAGAAGAGGAAAAAGTAGGAGAAATGGAAATGAGAGAAAGGCATATATTTGGATTGTAATTACACTTGCGAGCAGAAAAAGTAGGAGAAATGGATCTCTCTTTTTATAACATATATGGAAAATTAAGTGAATTGACGTTATGAAAGAGTTTATTTGGTTCGGTTTTGTATGCATTTGTTTACAACTATCTGAGACTGAGATTTGTCTTTTCTGGGATGTCTAGGTTAATAAATTGCATCCATGTGTTACATTTGAGTGTCAGTTTATTTTTATTTTTATTTTTATTTTTATTTTTTTAATAACTGCGAACAGAAATATTTTTTGTACTTGATGCTCAAGGTGTTCAGTGATCCGTGGCATTTGGCAGCTATTCTGGGCAGTCAGTTATTTTCTTCGTTTACATCTATTTATTTCATGTTTAAATGCGGATCCTTCCACTATAGGCCTACAAACATGTAATGTGTGTGTCTGATTATTAGATCTAGTTAAAATTATTATAAAATAAAAGGCTAATGAGACATAGGGCTGTACAAAAACCACCATGCACCCGCCAACCGCCCGCGCCCACCCATCTCGAAAAAACGGGTTTACGTTAGCAACCTATTGGCGGACGGGTTGAACCTGCCCACCAATATATTTAGGTGGGCGGGTTTGGTTTTAAGTTTTTGAGGCGGGTTCAATCCGAATCCGCCCGCCTATATATATTTTCTTAAATAAACTTATTATTTATTTGATTTTGTTCTCATTTTAGAGATTGACCAATCCAACGCTTCAAGCACGGGCTCGACTGCCTCTTGACATATTAAAAATTGAAAATTCTCTTATTATTTTGTGAAATGATCAAAATTCAAATCAAGTAAGTCAGTAGAGAGAGGCCCTAAAAAGAAAAAGAACACTTTTGTTCATCATTTTATTTGTAGCATTCTATTATTTTCGAACCCAGTGAATAGGCTTTAATCTTTATGGATTCTTGACTTTGTTCATCACTTCATCTGTAGTTGATCTTTCTTGTTGCAGTGAATGATTATGTTTCTTAATTTGTACTTTTGAATATAGTCAGTGTTTTTAGGTATCAAGCTTGCTTGTTGTTGGGAATGCTTTATGCATTATCATCTTATATTTTCTACAAATTTTCTTCACTTTTTTAAAAAAAGTCTAAAAAATTACATTGGGCAATAGCATAGGTCTAACCCGCCTCAACCCGCCCGCAACCACCCAAAACCAAACCGAAACCACCTGCCATGTGGTGGGTGGTTTGTGGGTTGGTTAATCGCCAACCCGCCATCCAAAAAAATGGCACCTACACCCACCAAAAAACCATCAAACCGTCCGCTGTTCATCCCTAATGAGACATATAATCTTTTTTTATTTGTAGAATTAAAATATGTTTTTAGATTATAAATATTTTTTCTATGTCCCATTATATATTTATGAAGACATTAATGACCTTAATAATGATATTGTTAGTTTTAATTTATTTTTTATATTAATTATAATATATCGCGTTTATTAAATCCAACAAATTATGATATCATTATATACATATATTTTAAAAAAACTCTAAAATTAAGGTGTTTGTTGTTTAAATTTAAATTAATATTTAAAATTACGATTTTAAAATTCACTCAGTTGATATTCTTTCCTTATTACATGTCATTAAAATACTAGCAATACATTATATGACTAATTATAATGTATTATTAAAAAACGAGTAATACATTATATGATTATTGTTACGCATCATTAAATATTACATGTATATTTTTTTCAGTAATTTATCTATTCAAAAAATAAGAAAATTTGTTATGAAACATAAGTACATGATAATATTTATTTAGAGGGTATTTAGGATTCTTAATATATGTAATTTAAAAAAAAAAAGACATATAAGTAATATTTGTACAATGAAGTCAAATATTAATTTGCCCCGTAAAAAAGAGCTAGATTGTGCAATTTTTACTAAATTAAAAGGGAGGTGTTGGGGTCTAATTTTGAAAGGCCCAAATCAAAGGCCTGGTCTCGAGTTGTGGTGAACTCGCAGACCAAGTTATGTGTCGAGTCATAAGAGCCCAATTGTATTAATAGTACCCAGTGCTCGTTGTGCTTGCTCTAGGCGATCGAGGCCTCTGAATTTGCACATCCTATTCCGATTGTCACATGTCCAGCTCTATAGTCATTGTAGTCTATATGCTCAATTCGTCTGGAAGGTTGATTGAGATTGACCTGAAAACCGTTAGAGGGAGTTAACATTCACGAAACGGGTAGTTACACAAGCTAAGATGGATCGAAACATGAGACTAGTTATCTCGTAACACATATCCCACTCTTCTTGCAACCGCTTTAGTCTGCTATCCTTTGCACAAGAAAAACTGTGTGTTTGTTTAGCCTCTATAAATAGGCTGAGAGATCCCCTATTTAGAAGTTACCTATTTTCACGAAGATATATGCGTTCTCATTCACACACTGAAGAAGGCACTTGCTTTCTCTTTAAATTTCCAAAAATTGTTACCGTACTTGTATCATTTTTATCAATAAGATAGTGAAGAATCCTCAGATATAGCTTAGATTGAGTAACCACTATTTATCTTTGTGTGGTATTTTTCTTTAGCATTTTTTGTTTCTCTATTTATGCTATAATTATGGTTATTTTCCGTAAGATGATTTTCAAGGGTTAATTCGCTTAATTTGGCGCATTGTCGACTACGGAGGAGGTTTTTAGGGTTTGCTCGCCTAAACAAGTTTCCTTTGCTTCTCGTGTTAGCATGAATGTCAAGTTTGCTTCCCATAACCTTGGTAGGTGGGTTACTTACTTTTCAGTTTTTGGAATTTGGGATCTGGAAGAGTTAGAGAAGTACCATTTTTAGAGAATAGGTGTTCAGATATTCTAACTCACAGAAAATTTAAACCTAATTTACACACAAAAGTGGCACGAATAAATAACTAGACTTTAAAAGAGGACCCTACGGATTTTACACCTATGTAGAATCGTAAAATATCCCAGCGGATGTTTTGGTGGATGATACACCGTTTTCTTTATCTAATAGGGTGTTTAGAAGGGTGGTAGGAACCGTTGGTTAGAACCACTTTTACTGTAGCATGTGAGAGATTTACACTGTAGCAATTTTATTTTATTTTTTTTACTGTAGCATGTGAGAGCTTTAAACTGTTCACAACTGAGTTTGTGGTGGAATCGTCCACATAGCCACTAAATCTCTTTCCAATTACAAAACACTCTCCTTCCAACTGCAAAACACTTTTTGATAGATCAACAGATTTTAGTGTGTGTGTTTTGGCACCTAAAAATCTACGGTGAGGTTTATGTAGAACTCCAGCAGCTTCTGGTTTCATAAGTACTTCCCAATACCATGTTTCCATCTCAACATGTAAACTCCTTTACAATTGGAGGCTATAATGATTAGTTTTTTTTTTTTTTTTTTTTTTTCTGATTTATAGAAAGCAAAAGTAATCAGCAGTTTGGTAGACATGGCCTGGAATTGAACAAACGACGTAAATAAATACCTTCAAAAGTGGACATCAGCAACAAAAAAGAGACTTCCAAAGCTGTTGAAAGGGAGTACTCATGCATGCCTACGTCTTTTCGCACTGTCCTCGGTAAATGACTGCCAGTGACTATGATCTAGGGCAGACAAGTCATCAAGCTCCGCAATGGCAAGTATATATTGAGGGAGTTTCAAGAGCTCCTGATCACTGTCGCGGCTTGCGTGAGCCTTCTTAAATGGCTTGATTGTCAAGCCATTTTGAGGGTTCATCACAAAATTTCTTCTCAGATTATCAAAAATAATACTTTTTTTTGAACTGTAAAACTGAAATGAAACAAGAAACAGAATTGGTCAAATATCTAGTACAAATGGGTGACAGACAAATGCAACTAAATCCATATTCTAGGGCAGTTAGAAAAGAAACAAAAAAGTATCTTGGGGCTTTCACAATTTATATTTCACTGTAAAATGGGATAATCGTAACTTGGTACAAGAAAAACTTTATTAGGGTCTAATGAAAAAAGATATCATCCACTCTTTCTTCGATTTATTCATCTAAACAACCTTAAACCATTTATCTGGCACTGGCATAACTGTGTCTGATCATTTCTGCCTTGAAATCTAAGAGAGGAGGAAATATTTGAAAATCCAGATGAACCAAATAACAAAACTTCATAAAAAGATGGGGTGGGGGCTGACGGAGACGAACAAGAGTGTCCACACCTCAGGAAATTGAGCCCAAATCAGGCCTAGTGGCTTGCAATCGAAGATCCCACGAGTATCTGATTGGACTGTGATCATTGCCATGTGGTCTAGAAGAGCTGTGACTTTGTAGTTAGGATTGTCGACTACCCCGAGCTGTCCCATTTTCAATTCAACCCACTTCATGCTGCTTAAAGGGGAAAAAAATAGAAAGAAATGAGTTTCCCATGTCCAATTATTTGAAAAACTAGCTTACCAGATAGTTCTATAAAAGTTTATGAAAAAACTTTCAATTAGTGGCCAATGACCACACAAAAAAAACAAGAAAAAGAAGTAAGGCATACTCTGTTTTTCTCTTACTTTTTAGTTGCAAGGTACCACGAACGTCTTGGAGGACATAGATGTGTTAATTTTATCCTATTCTCTACCCGTTCTATAGACTATTTTATGTAATATAAATCAGGTGCCACTTGGACGATGGTAAGCCATAAACTATGATTCTCTCTTTCTCCCTCTATTATAAATTTTTGGCTTTGTTTAACAACGTCATTAGAACTCATTAGTTTTAACTGCTATATTGTAAAACTCTCACATGCTACAGTGTAAAGCTCTCACGTGCTATAACATTTTGGTTCCAACTATATAGTTTCAATGACGTTCCCAAACAGACTCAAAGACAGATACTTGGATACTGAATAACACTCTTAAAACAATGCTCCGCTTGATACAAGTAAGCAATGAATGTCTTTGAATTTATTTGGACCCTTTATATCACATAAATATTTCCACTTTTACAGAAAAGTTAAATATCAAAATTTCATCGTCGACCATATCTTTGTGGACCTTAGAACTTGTACTTTGCAGAACAATGTTCTGCTCTTAAGCCAGTGCACCTTTAACATGTGAAATAAGTGATTCTTTTTATAAACAGAATTAGGCTTTAAGAGATTCATGACATCATTTGTTCCTCTCGAATCATGGTATTCCTACATAATTATAATTTGTTCCTCTTGAATCATGCTATTTCTACATGATTATATAATTTCTCGAATATGCCACACATTATTTGTTTAGGACTTGAATGTCAAACTTAGGTTTAAGCAGTACAAATACTAGATTCTCTCTCTGTCTTAAAGTAAGGGTAATTGGACAGCTGTGTTGAGAATTATCTCCCTCTCACCATGAATGTCATGCCTATTTTCAGGTACAATGGAAGAGATAGTGTTGCATAATTTGCGGCCATTAGAATGTCAAGCTATTTAACATTTTGAACGATAGAGGTGTTAAAAAGCATCTTATTTGTGAGCATAAGAAATGCATGAAACATGGTGAACTAAAGGTGAAAACTACACTGCATTGACATCTGACCTGGTTGCGGACCATATAATGATATCATACCCTGCATAAGCAGCCGTAAGAAATTCGTGAAGATCTGACAAAACAATGTCGTAATTTAATCAGACAAAGATAAAAAAAAAAAGTATTGGTTTCAAAAAACAGAATGCTTACAAGGGCGCATCAGTTCAAGAGGATTTTCTGCTGTAGAGCGGTGATCAAACAGAGTATAATCAATATCCAGAACAAGTAGTTTCTTCCCCTTACGGCATGGATTCCGAAGCTCAATCTACAATCCATTAAATAACGAAAGGAAGACAATCAAACATGTCTTGCTAAAAATGTATCGAATAGGGCATTCTGTTCTATACTACCTAAAATTGACCACTTCCAACTTTCAGCTACAAAAATGTCGTATCCGTTTAGGATCACACCATGCTACAATATGCTGTGACAAAATTACATTTTGATAATTGTAAAAAACATCTACATCAAATATTTATCACTACATCCTCAGTTCACAAAGATGCTTAATCGTTACTCATTCAGTAAAATGAAAAGCCTCATTTATTCGATGTCCCCGAAGGGACCCAAAAAAAAAGCCTCATTTACCAATAAGAGATGTTCTTTAGGAACAATATAGTCGCCGCAGCGGAAATAAAACAATAAAATATGCACATTAATAGCTACATAAGTAATGCTAGGGATCCCAAGTTTTATACTAACTTTTCGACACCAACTTTAGTGACAAAGAGTGCTCATCTATTTACCAAAAGATGCAATCTTTTAATACTAATTGACTCACAATATTTTAAACACCAACCAGTAAAAGAATGGCAACTCAAATAGCACAGTAGTTTGCAATAAAAATTTCAGATAAAATTTAAAATCCCAAGCATTATTCACAATCACAATAACAGCCTTCTTTTCTACATTGGGTAATGAATTCACCACCTTGTACTGATCTATGCGCCTCCTCAACTTCTGCTTATTAACCTCTTTATCTTTGATATCAACAGCTTCATTTTGCCCAAGTTCAAAATCATCCAAAATTTCCAGAGACTCTACTTGGTCAACTATAATCTCATCTTCCACAGTACTGCCAAAAATTTGGTTCAATCTCGAGTACATAACGAAACAGCAAATCGAAAAAAATAGGGTTTCAGGCAAATTCTCGAACAGTTGGCGTGCATCCACAAATAATACAGCAGAAAGTCTATCACAGTCCAAGAATCAAACATTTGGGCCGCATTATATTGATAATTAGTAAAAAGGAGAATAAGAACAAGGATAAACAATGTCAGGAAAAGGAAAACAAAAAAAAAAAAAATGCTTCAAGAAAATTATCAAACCCGCTCATAGTGTCTTGAGGGAGGACTTGAGAGGAAGATGAGAGAGCAATCCTTCTCCTTCTCCGGCCATTAGCTTCGACCCTCCATCTCACTCTCTCTCAAAAACACCAAAACGAATATGTACAATGTATTATACTGGAATGAACCATTAACCCAATTAAGGTAGATTTAGGTGAATGCCTTTCCAAAAAGTTGGGGTTTTAAAAATATGCCTTCCATCTAATTTGCTATTCTTTCTTTCTTTTTTATTCTTTTTTTCTTTTTCTTTTCTTCCTGTTTTTAAATACTGCTGTGGCAATGAAAGTTACACTCTTATGTTTTTATCCATCTTTGAAGAGAAAAATACATAGGTGTATTCAAACTATAAGATTGTTGCATAATGGATCCCGAACATTCAATTTTGATAAATTACATGATTATTTTGAAAATCAATAACAATTGAGGTACGATAGCCAACGTCCGTTAAGATATTTCTTAACGACAATATGGTGCACGAGAATTAAGGCTGTATAAAAATCGCTTTGCATTCGCCAATCGGCCATGCCCGCGTCCGTCCATCTCGAAAAAAATGGGTTTACGTTAGTAACCCACTGACGGGCGGGTTGAACCTGCCCACCAATATATTCAGGTGGACGGGTTTGGTTTTAAGTTTTTGAGAGTGTGGCTGTATAAAAATCGTCCCGCATCCGCCAATCGGCCGTGCCCGCGTCCGTTCATCTCGAAAAAAATGGGTTTACGTTAGTAACCCACTGACGGGTGTGTTGAACCTGCCTACTAATATATTCAAGTGGACGGGTTTGGTTTTAAGTTTTTGAGAGTGGGTTCAACCTGCACCCGTCCGCCTATATATTTAAAAAAAACTTATCATTTATTTGATTTTGTTCTTATTTTAGAGATGATTGAACAATCTAACACTCCAAACACGGGCTCGGCTGCCTCTTGATATATTAAAAACTGAAAATTTTCCTATTATTTTGTAAAGTGATCAAAATTTAAATCAAGTAAGTTAGTAGAGAAAGCCTTAAAAAGAAAAAGAATACTTGACTTTGTTCATTGTTTAATTTGTAGCATCTTATTATTTTCGAACCCAGTGAATAGGCTTTAATCTTTATAGACTCTTGACTTTGTTCATCACTTTATCTGTAGTTGATGTTTCTTGTTGCAGTGAATGATTATTTTTCTTAATTTGTACTTTTGAATATGGTCATTGTCTTTGGGCATCAAACTTGCTTGTTGTTGGGAATGCTTTATGTATTATCATCTTATAATTTCTACAAATTTTCTTCACTTTCTAAAGAAAATGTCCAAAAAATTACATTGGGCAATAGCATAGGTCTAAACCGCCTCAACCCGCCCGCACCCGCCTAAAACCAAACCGAAACCACTCGCCATGTGGTGGGCGGTTTGCGGATTGGTTAATCGTCAACCCGTCATCCAAAAAAACCGCATCGCACCTGCCCAAAAACTGTCAAACCGCCCACCGTTCACCCCTAACGAGAATCACACTTGAGATGGTTTCAAGGGTAGGCTATATCATTTTGCACTGCAAAAATAACTCTTCACCTTTTTGTTCATCAGGGTCCTCGTTTAGGGCAAGAACATTTGGGGAAAATAGCAGAGGCAGGAAATGAGGGAAATTGGTAAGAAGGAAAAAATAGTGAGTTGTATTTTGTTAAGGGATTTGAATAGTTGCAATATGCAATTTAAGCTTTTATTTTGTCAAGGAATTGCATAGTTGCAATCTGAAATTGATTGTATTTTGTTCTTTTTCTCTTTTGTTTTTGTCACTTCAATGGTGTAATATTTCCTTAAATGAATAGCCACTATCTGTAATGCTATACTTGTATCAATTATATGAAATTTAATGTTTATCTGCTTCTCTTTCTCTCCGTTATTCAGCTTGTTGATGACATAAAATGGCAGAATCGCCTACTACAGAATAGATGAAACTCTCCATCGCCTTCGTTTTCCCCCCTTTTGTTTTAACCCTCTAGAAGCTTGTTTTAGAGGCCACAAAAAAAAGGGAAGATTTTGACAAAAGGGCCAAAAAAATTTTCTAATTGGGTAAATGGTTCATTTTTTTTTTGAATCAAAAAATATGTTTTTTTATACATGTAAACTGTTTCAGTTTTTTTCAAAAAAATAAGAAAAATGACTGTAACAGGATAAAAAACTTCAACATGATAAAAAAAAAAAAAACTGGAACCGTTTTGATGTCTAAAAAACTATTTTTTTGGTGTCAAAAACTGTCCAAAAAAATTTGGACCATTTACCCAAAAAAAATTTCTCAAGAGGCACTTTTTAAAAATCTCTCCCAAAAAAGAGACCCACCATCTCTTACAATTTTGGGTGCTAAAAATTTCCTATTTAAGCCATGTGTCATATTATCATACATATTTTTTTCAAAATAATGGCCTCCACACTTACAAATCTGGCCGCGCACTTCTCATGAGTTCCAGACTAACCATCTGTTAATATCCGTCACCTGTTGGACCATAATAATTAATTGTTATTAATTTTCACATTCAAGTAAGTGTGCAATTTGCCATAATTTAAAGTTTGGGGTGCAATCTACAATTGTATAATTTCGAATGCAACAATACAATTTACTTATTTTTAAAACCTAAAAATCCCAGTTATGTTGAAAGAACTGCTCTTTTCTTTCAAAAAAAACAAAAAAACAAAAATCCCCTCCTCCTCCAAACGTCTTCTTCAATTCAATTTCACCCATGGCCCATCTTTACAGTCATCCACAACCGCCGACCATCGAGACTGCTAACAAAGGAGGAGGCCAAGTATTAGTACTCTCTAATAAAAATTATTTTGTCATTTCTCTTCCTCTTCAAATGGAAATGTTATTTGTTATGTTTTGTTTGGCATTCACAACCCGCAGAGTGTTTTATGGTTTTTGCCTTTCATTGAAGTTAGCAGCTATTCATGTTGTTTTTCTCGTGGCTATTATTTGGATTATTCACATTATGGCTATGTTTGGTTGCCCGTATTTCAATGCATTAGGCAAGTTGTATTATTTTATGTTGTATTATATTGTACTATCTTTACAATTCGATGTTTGATTCATAAGTATAAAGAACTAAATTGTAATTTTTATAAATGTCAAAATATAATTTTTTAAAACATTTTGGGGTAAAAATATTAAATTATTAAAATTAAGGAGTCAAACTACAAATTTTAAAAATACGAGGCCAAATTGAAATCTTAAAAAAATTAAAGGATCGAAATACAATTTTTAGAAAATGTAAATTTAGCCTTTTCTGACAACCTTATGTTTGCTTAACCCCTATGTTGACTCAATTCTAGTATGAATCATGAACCTAATATAAAATAATACAATATAATATATTAAAAATGAACTATACTTATAATACAGACATAAATAATATCAATTTATTATCCACTTTTAACTTGTGTAATGCTTTGTAAGTAATCTCAGTAGTCCAATGGGTCGGCCCCAATAGATGAACATAGTCCAAAATGTGGTGCCAGGGCCACTTGATGGACAATACTTGTTAGTCTCACTGAATGGACGAGATCAAGCCAGAAGTCCCATCAACTGAGCGAGAAGAAAAGGACGAGGTAATGCCTATCCAACAAGGGGAAAACTAGATGGCGTCGAACCGACCCAACAGAAGCAAAAAGAATACAATATACGTCAGCATATTATCTCCTACACGATGGGATTCTCTACCGCTGAGGTAACTCTTTATCTTCTCCTTTGGTACGATACTTCGAAAAAGACGAGGCGCCATAGGTTCTAAAGGAGATTTCATGAAGGCCAATGTAGAAATCTCTGTAGGGACAATCTTTGGCGTGCTTAGACAAGGTATTATTGGCCAACCTTAAAGAAAGATGGTATGGAGTATGCGTGGAAATGTGATATGTCGATGCTATGCCATAGTTGTTGAAAAACCAGTCCGTAGTAGAATTTTTAAAAATTTAATAAAATATTTTTTCATGGATTGAGTTAGACATGTTACATATCATAAATTATTCATAGACCTTCGTACCTTAGCAAATCAAAATCACACTTCTATCAAAATTTATTCGGCAAAATTGCTACTAGAGATGCGCATCAGAAAGAGCATCAATTAACTGATCTTCTTTGTTATTCGTCTTTCCATGGTTGAAATGCGAGTGGGCTCATGTCTTTCAACTCTCCTCTTGGTAACATCTCCTTCCAACCATAAGAGAAAACCAAGAATTATTGTTCTTGATGTTGAACGATAACACTATAGGAGTTTTAGAGTTTCTTTCTCTAGAATACATTCTCTAAATTTCTTAAGTGATCTAATAAACAATAGAAATAAGTCTTCCATTTGTAGTGGTAGGTAGGGAACTTATTCTACTCAGATAGGGCTTCAAAATATGTCACTAGGTCAAAATCCTGTAGCAAAATGCGTTACATGTACTCGCTGACGTGGCAGGACAGGTCTACTGGCTGGTCGGGGTTGACCCAGTTTCAACTCTCTTACTGCTCTAGTCGATAACTCGATTCACTGTCTGTCTGGTTTTGACCCAATTAGATAATTACCTATTTTATTTGACCAAGGAATCTTTTATAGATCTTTAGTTTTAATTCAAATAATCCAATACAGAAATTATTTGATTAAAACAGTCATATGTCTATAATCCTATATCAAATATAATAATTTCTTGTTAATTACTATACACAACAGTTTTTATTCCTTTAATAAAATAGTTGTAAATGCAGTTTACTTTGATCTCTTGGGCAAATCTTGTTTGCTTCTATTGATAACAACTTTCTCACAATCAAGTTAATCTTACCATATATCCGGTTCTAGCAATAGCATAACTGTAAATCCACAGTTGATTGCACCTCAAGGCGTTTGAATCTCTCAATCTAAGTTCAAAGGAAAAAAAAAAAAAAAAGGCAAGAGTAACAACATTTAAAACATAATTAATGTACACAACAGCCTAGCTCTCATGCAGGCATCAAAACTAGAGCCTTACATCAAGCCTCCTGAGCCAAATCAAGTACATCACCATATGAATAAAATCAAAAGGCTTCGTGGGTAGATTGACCAAAAAATGACATTTCACTTGAATAACTTTCTTTTGCATCTCCAAATACTCAGCCTTAGAAATCCCTTTCAAGATTGTTTTTATTTTTGTTATTTTTTCAAATGGAATGTGTATGGAAAACTTGCTCCAATCTAGAACATCGCTAAATGGCAGCACATAGGAAGGAGAAATTACTAGCAGGATACAACCAGCATATATCGACTCCATAATTAATTTACGAAATTAATTCAATCAATAAATGAACATGAGTTATTACAATCCAATCAACCAAAATTGAACCTACCGTAGAACTAACATAAGCTACTAATTATATAAAAAACATGCCATATCGTTACAGGAAAATGTATGAGCTAGCAAAAAGGACCCGATGGACATATATAGATCAAACTCTTGTAATTATAAAATGACATGTCTATGACATGCTTATTTTACAATTATCAACTTTATAGCTACGCCACTAAAAGCTTAAAGCTGCACTTTCGAACTATACACAAGATTACAAAACTCTAATAAGGCTTTCATCCATGACATATTATGTGTGCAACATCCCTATAGGATATCTATAATCAACTTAAATACAAATTCCGTTTTACATTCTTAATTATATTTATCTTATGTTCCATTATCTCACTATTAAAATACTTACAATTTATAACCAACACAAATAGTAAACTATTCAGTTACACAGATGCATTCAAATGGCTGAGCATTCTAGTTTTCTAATTCTAAGATAATGCCTATAATAGGATATCATTAACTCTACTAAAGAGATATGGATTCTATATCAATGAACAACGAGTCTATGTCACTCAAGAGTTATGTCTCCAAATATCGGTATGTATACTTTCAATAAATTTAGGACGTCACTCTTTAGTACATCGAAAGACATAAGCCAAGAATATAGGCCCATTAACCCGTTTTAAGATTAAGATGTAACACATATGATTGTCTAAAATAAATTGATTTATTCAAAAAAAATTATTAACTAAATCAATTCATCTTTAGTCTAATTTGTCCATCACATGCATGATCCAATAGATTTAGAATGACAATCTCATACTTTTGTTTGCTTATCATAAATTCAATACAAATAAATATAAAGAGGAGAGAATTGATACATGACATAAATGTAACTATTTTCATTACTAATGGTTTTTAATTGAAACCAATCAATTTCCTTAACGGTTTAGAATTGAAATGGTCTCATATTTTTTATGTTTTCATTAAAACCATAATTAGAAAATTTGGTAACTATTTTCCATTCTTGCTATATATTTCCTTGATGGGAGAAAATGAAAAGCAGAGAAAATACAAAAAAATTTCACGTTCATTTTGAACAAAGGTTTTGGTCTCTATCACCTTCTCTCGTTCAGAGTATACACCATCACTTTTAAGTGCTTGAGTGATAGAAGCATCAAAACTGGTTTCCCAACATTCGAGAACAACAATGCAAGATCAACCATTACGCAGTGGACAAGCAATGGCTGGAGGTAAAGAAAATTTTAGACGCTTCCGAATTATCGGCATGTTAGATTCGAAATATAGCATTTTAATAAATAATAAATTATTTATTGATCAAATGTCTCAAAATAGTAACATTGTTTAATCCTTAGGGTACTAAGTCTAACAATAGTGCCTAGAGCCTCAACAGAGAACCTGATGTCGATCTTGAGCCCTTGGCTATTTGCAAAGTCAGGTGTTGACATAATTAAGCCGTTTGTCACTACTTTGGGAGGTTTCAAGTTTGCCATGGTAATGGTCGACAACTACACGAAATGGGAAAAGGCCAAGGCCTTCATGACGATCACAGAGGCAAACTGCACAAGCTTTATTTGGACTAATATTGTATGTCATTTTGGCATCCCACATTCCCTTGTCTCTCACAATGGCAAGTAGTTTGATAATACTGAGACTTGAAAGTTTTGTAAAGATCTTAGCATCCATAAGAACTTCTTGACTTTGGTCCAACCTTAATCCAATGGCCAGCTTCAAGTAATGAACAAGATAATTAAATACACACTAAAGAAGAAGCTTAACGACTTGAAATCCATTTGGGCTCAGGAGTTGCCTAAAGTCCTTCGTGTCTATAATATGACAAGCCGAACCACAAATGGGAAAACTCCATTTTCCCTAACATATGGCGTCGAGGCAAGCCGAACTCCATTCTCCCTAACATATGGCGTCGAGGCAAGCCGAACCATAAATAGGACAACTCCATTCTCCCTAACATATGGCGTCGAGGCAAGCCGAACCATAAATAGGACAACTCCATTCTCCCTAACATATGGCGTCGAGGCAATCCTTCCTGTTGAGATGATCACAAACACAAGCCGAGTGGTAGGTTACAGTGAGGAAGCAGACACGCAACTAATGCACGTAAATTTCAAACTCATAGAGGAACGCCGCATCGATTCCTAGTTACTCTATCGTAGTCTATCAACAATGAGTGGCGCGATAATGCAACAAAAAAGTGACTTGATACGTGGGCAGGTGACCCAATATAGTAAACCCAAGAACACTAGACCCTTGGGTTCTCCTTGGGAAGGAACTTACAAAATCTGTGATGTCATCAAGTCGAGAACTTGTATTTTAGAGTCGCTATTAGGTCGTCATTTGGAACATCCTTGGAACGCCTAGCATTTACGTTCCTATTATCAATCAGAAGAAGCATCGATTGTCTATCAGTAGTTAGTTTTCAATGTTTGTTAAGATATCTCTTGTTGAGATTTAAATTCTTCGAAGTACAAGTTTATGATAACCATAGCTTATTAAAACTCGACATTTTCTTACCAAAGACACATTCATAATTTGCTTCGTCAATGGCATTATTATTTAATATTTAATGTCCTAGACCCTGTTAAAAACTCGACCTTGAACATGGGGACAGCAAAATGACGAGGCTAAAGGCCTATAACACTTAA